>MVAP01000005.1:0-334193 GCA_014825765.1 Cystofilobasidium macerans | reverse complement strand
CCCCTCTCCCCCCCCCCCCCCATCATCTACCCCGCCCCCCCCCCCCCCGGTCCCTCCGTGCCCCCCCTCCCCCCCCCCCCCCCCCCCCCCCGCCCCTCCCCCCCCCCCCCCCCCCCCCCTTCCGCTCAACACCCGACCCCCCGAACCCCGACGCTTTCCTTTTCTACCGCACACTCTTGCAACACCCCCGAACGAATGCCCACACTTCCCCACACGTCCATACGTCCGTCCCGCACTTCTTCGCCAAACACGTCCTTCCGCCCGCTCGCCCGCACGCACGCATGCCCGCACGGTCTTTCAAACGCCCCACGCACACACACACACACACGTACGCACGCACGCGGCGCACGACACGACACGACACGGCACGATCCAAAAACCGCTCGGTTTCGAAAAACGCATGCGCCACACAACGCAAATCCCCCCCCCCCCATCCATCCATCCATCCACCAGAGGACTTTATGCTGTGCAAGGCGCAGTCGAACGGTGACCCGGCCGCGTGCCTGCTCGAAGGCCGGCGGGTGACGCGCTGCGCTGCCGACTTGTCCGTTCCCTCTCCCTCTCCCTTTCTTCCTCTCCTCTCCCCTCTCTTCTTCCCCCCCGTCTCTCCCTCTTCCGCCCGATCCTTTCCCTCCCATCTCCAGCTCCCCTCTACCCTTCCCCCTTTCTTCCTCGCTTCGTCTCGCCTGGCCCTCTCGGGGCGAGGAGACGCTCTCGCCCTGCTCTTTCCGCTCCTCGCCTCTCTCCCCTCCCCCCTCCTCCATCTTCGTTTCACGAGTGAGCGAGCGAGCGCGGTTGGAGGGGGGGGAGGGGGTTCCGCTCACCCGGGGAGACCCGCCTGGCGTTCCTCCCTCAAGGCAAGGGGGTCGGGAATGAAAAGTAAAGGGGCTGACCGACACCCCTTGATGGCTCTTCCCATCCCCCCCCCCCCCCCCCCCTTCCCCCCCCCCCCCCCCTTTCCTTTCCCCCCCCCCCCCCCCCCCCCCCCCCCCCCCCTCCCCTCCTCTCTCCCCCCCCCCCCCCCCCCCCCCCCCCCCCCCCCAATCACTCTCTCTGTCGCTCGCTCCCTTCCGAACCGACCTGGGTCCCTCGTCGCTCGGTCTCCTGCTCCCTTGCGCCACCCGTGCCCGACCGCCGATGGACGCCTGACAACCGATGTCCCTCCCCCCCTCCCCTAAAAAAAAAACTAACCCGTCGTCGCCCGCCCGCCCTCCCGCCCGGCCCCGCCTTGCCACCTCTCTGGAAAAATAAACAGCGTGACGCAGATGCGGGCCAACTGCGCTGAGCTCTACGAGCAGCACTGGCAGTGCCTCGAGCGGCACAACCAGAAGCTCTACCCGTGCCGGAACGCCGAGCGTCGGCTGAGCGAGTGCGTCTTTGACAAGATGGTGCGTTCGTTGGAGGCTCCGTTCTTGGACTTGTTGTGTTCCTTCAAGGTCGTGGAGAAGGGGGGTGTCGGGGCGGAAGGAGGGCTCCTTCTTTTACCCCTTTTCCTTCCCCCCCCCCCTCTTTTACCTCCGTGCCGCCTCTGCGCGTCGGTATCATCCTCCTCACCTTAGTGAACGAGCGAGAGAGGAGGAGGAAAGCGTCCGTCCCATCCGGGGAGGGCTGGCACACCCTCTGTGCTTCCTCGAGTCTCCCCCTTGCCGGTCGGCTCCGGACCGGTCCTCCCTGGTCCTCGAGCGAGATGAGCGAAGAGAGGAAACAAGGTTTGAGGAGAAAGGGGGGGAGAGAGAAAGGCGGAGGTCCTGCGCGCGCGCTCGTGTCGTGTGGAGGGAGACGAGACGCCGACAGGCGCGTTCTTTGGAAGCGGCGAAACGGATCAAAAGGGGCTCGATTCGAACCCTTTCGCCCCCCCCTAGTCCCTCTGGCGCTCTGCTCTCCCCTTCCCACCCTTTCTCCACTGGTCGCTATTCAAGGAGCGCCTCACTGAGTCCTTCTTGCATCTTCCTCCCTCCCCCATCTGCGCATCTCTTTGCTCTACTCCCTTCTCTCCCCCCCCCCCCCCCTTTCCCCCCGCCCCCCGCCCGGGGTCTCCCTCCGCTTTCAACCGGGTCACGCAAATACAGGGTCTCAAAAAGGAGCTGCCAGGGGCCGAGGGCGTGCCCGTCCACGAGCGCACGCAGGTCTACTGGAAGCCGCAGGAGGGCTAGAGAGGAGACGGTCTGCCGCCCTGGCATAGATGGACTCGGGAGGAAGGGAGGGAGGGAGGGAGGGAGGGAGGGCGCTCGGCCTGCCGGGGGGCCGGGTAACTATAAAGAACGACCCAACATCTTTCATCTGAACCTCCCCCTCTCGGGCAACTGCCCACCTCGCCGGTTCCTAGCCTAACCGGAGGAAAGGGCCCTCGAGTCCCTTCCCCTTGTGAGCTGATCAAGGAGGGCAACAGGACGAGAAGGCGGTCGAACGGTGCCTTGCATGTGGGCTAACGAGCACCTGCCACTCACCGCGTCACGCATCGCTGATCTGGACAGGGCTCCGACAGGTTGATCGTCGATGTCTCTTCCCCCCCCCCCCCTCCTCCTCGCTTGGCAGCAACGATCGAGCCGTCCTCGAACAAGCAAGTCTAGAGCCGTCGTGCTGTCCCCGGCGCGATCTCGATGAGGCAGAGGCTCGCGAGAGCCACCAACCGAAGAAGCGTGCGAGGACGCTCCCCTGGCTTATCAACGAGGGAAAGTCAGCGTTGATCAACAGCCTCCAACCCGGGTTCCATCGTCGTCGTCGTCGTCGTCGTCGTCATCATTGTCGTCGTCGTCGTCGTCGTCGCCATTATTGTCGTCGTCGTCGTCGTCCGTCGCCTCGACGGGTGCGGCCGGCGTCGGGACGGTGGGCGACCGGTCGAGGGACCGTTTGAGGAAACGGACGGTGCGGCCGAGGTGGTCGTCGCGCGGGCTGGAGGCACTTTTCCCACGTCGGCAACGCTCGCTGGAAGGGCGTCGCTGCTCCCAGCTCGATGGCGATTTACCCTCTGCAATGCCTGGGAGGGAGGTTGATCCACTGCGTCCCGGCCGCCCGTAGGCGTGAGGTTGCCGGCGCCTTGGCTTGTGGACGCTCCACTCTGCGACAGTCCGCTTGGACGAGTCGTCGGCGGGTCCAGCCGCTGCCGAAGGCGGGCTCGCTCGCGACCCCTCCCGTCGCCGCGCTGAGCGGATGCCAAAGCCGGTCGTGTAGCACCTTCTCGGCCGCCGTAGGGCCACGCTGCAGAGGTCATGCGAGTCTGCAGTCTTAGCTGAGCGTTGGGAGGCTGACATCTGATAGTGTCTCGGCAAGAGGGAGAGAAGGTGGGTGGCAGAAGGTCATTGTTTACGGAGCTATGTTCGAGTGGAAGCCGGCCGACCCAATCGTGCGACGGGACGCGCTCGTGCGTACGATGCGTGCAAAGGTACGTGCCACGCACAATCCAGGACAGCCTGGCGACTGACCAAGCAGCATACTCTACGCTCATCAAGGGTCCATTTCCTGTTGAGAAAGCGCTCTCCAAGCCACGGTCTGCTGCCGCTTAACGTCGTAGAAGGTCATGAGATCGTTAAAGGCGCCGGCCACGCGGGGCCGAGCACAGTAGTCCCGGGATAGCTGCTTGAGTAAGGTCAAGCGGCGTGTATCTGCCTAGGATGGGATGACTGTCCGGAGGGTCTGGAGGGGTGCAAAATGTCAGCCGGCGGCCCAAGGAAATGCAATTTGAAGGAGCGCCGCACCTGAGGTGTCGCCGAGGCAGGGCCGAAGAGGCCGTGCGTCGCGCCGCGGTGCAGCCGGACCAGGTACTCGTTGCAATCCGAGTCGAGGATCTTCTGACAGCCTTCGAGAAGCGAAATCTTATGAAAGCGAGAAGCGCGGTCAGTCGCGGGCGCGGCGGCAGGCACTGGGAGAGCCCACCGTACCTGGAGCGAGAAGTCCTGGAGAATCTTGATGAGCGCGTCCTTGAGGCCAGGAATCTCCATGCCGTTTCGGATGCGCCTAATGAGCAACATCGGGTCGATGTCGGCGCCAACATTTTCAAGCAACGCGCGGATAAAGACTGACAAACGCGTTGGGTAGGAGGCGTCAACTCCTGACGCAAGGATCTACGACATACGCCGCAAACGGCACGCACGCGGCTTGTCCTCCGAGTAGCGCAGGAGGTCCTCCCACAAGTCCTCGTCGTCCTGCTCTCGAGCAAACTCGATCGCCTGCTGGACGTCGTCCAATCGGTTGATGATGAGCATAAGCGCCTCCTTGGCGTTGCCCATCCGGCCGAGCAAGAACACCATCTCTGGCACAAAGTCGTGCTGCTTGCAGACAAGGAAAGCCTGTGCGAGAGTGATACGAACGGTCAGTGCCGGATTATGAGGAGCAGGATTTGCAGCCGAGCCTGAACTCACCTTCTCCAGGCTGTAGTCGCCGCCGATCCTCAGCAACTCCATCAGCCGCGGGTGGTCGAATTCGGCGCAGAGGGCGATCTGCGATGGTTGAATCGGTCAAAACGCATGAGAAAAAGGGACAAGAGGACGAAGCAGGACGAACGTGTTGGTCGCCGTAGGCCGAGACGATGTGGGGGTCGTGCGAGAACAGGCAGTCAAGGTACATGTAAAGGTACTTTGGCCGGGCAGCGAGCTGCTTGGTAACGCGATCGATCTAGCGGGCGTGCAATGAGGTTTATCAGCAAGTCGCAGGGAAGGGGAGCAGCGAATGGCCGGGCGAGGCGCACCGGTATCGAGTGCACGTGGTCGACAAGCAGCTCGATTGCCTTGCCGTGCTTGCCGCCCGGCGAGAGTACCTGCCTTTCCGTTGTATCGACGGCTTTCTCGGGCGAGTGGTCGAGCTCGACGTCAAACTCGACGAGAAGTAGGACCTGATCCTGCACGGCCGCAAATAGATTGTGCTGTCGGATGAGATTGAATACGTCGGGCCGGCGGAGGCGGAGAAAGTAGGGCAGCGCTTTGGCCGGCTGATGGTTCAAGAGGAAGCTGACACAGAGGGAGATGAGCTTGGTCAGGTTGAGCTCGAAAGCGATTGGTCCAGTGGTAAAGGACTTACAGCTCGGCCAGACATTCCATCAGGATCTTCTCGCCTGGCTCCTCCGATAAGACGCCTTCAATTGCATTGACGACGCTCGAGACCTTGTAAATCTGCGGCGACCACGTCTTGATGGCTCCGAGGAGCGCCTGGCAGCCCAAGAAAGGCGTATGTTAATAGGGTATTCCAGGGAGGCGCAGCAAAGGACGCACCGGTCGATTCGACTGCAGCAAATAGGCTAGAACGAGCTCATAGACCATGTGTCCTAGCTGTGGCTCAGCCGTCGGCACGAATGGGATGATCGCCTCGAGCTGCTGCTTCTGAGCAAAGAGAAAGATCCAGTCTTCCCAAGCGCGCTTGTCTTGACCGAGGACCTTGGCAAGCAAGCTGGCAGCCTTCTCGTACTCGCCTAGTCCGGTGGAGAGGGAAGGGTAAGCAAATTGATCAGCTGGTTGATTGCGCTAGCCAGCCGGCTCTCTTGCGGAAGGTCGCACCTCCGCGGACCAGGCTTTCGAGAAACTTTTCGCCGATACCGCGGACCGTCATCTCACCCTCGCCGAGGCCCTCTTTGCCGAGCCGCTCGACGAGATCGAGGGCCTCCTCGTAGCGCCGGCGCTCGACGAGCCACTCGACCCGGTCCTGGTTGTCTCGCTCGCGCGCAATAACGACCTCCTTTGGCGACAGGACGACGAATGCTGACGGCTGAGACAGCGGAAGGGCGATCAGACCGTAGTCGGAGCAGCGCCATTTAGGCCAGCCCTCAAGGCCGAGCGCGTCAGACGAGAGCTCCTCGCCCCTGCGCGAGACGATGCGCAGCTCGGGCCGTGAAGGCTCTTGTTCCTCTGTTGCGTCGGCGCCATCGTCGTCGTAGAAGGTCTCTGACCCTTCCTTCTCTCCGGGCGCAAGGTATGCAAAGATGAGGAAAGCGTCCTTGTAAGGGACGAGGCCAGCTATGGGCGCGTCGAGCTGTAAAATGGCCGTGATCTCCACATGCAGCGTTGTGTGACTCGCGCCAGCCGTCTGTGTGCTCCCGCTCCCGGGCGGGAGAACGGCACCGTGGAGCGAGCTCGGTCGCGAGGTTGCGGTCGACGTCCGCGTCCGAATTCGGACCAGCTTGATCGTATCCGCCCAAGCGACAATGAGCTGTGTCGGCTCATGCACAGGCGAGACGTTGGCCGGCGGCGTGATGAATGTCAGAGATGGTTTAAGCAGGTCGGCCCGGGGCGCCTCGGCCGGCCGATCGATGAAGGAGAGCAGTCGCTGGGACTGCGTGTCGTAGAGCTTGACGCCCTGTCGACAGCATCGCAGGGTCAGTGGGACATTTGACAGCGCATGGAAGCTGAAGAGACGGACGAGATCGTTGGCCCAGGCGATCAGCCCGCCGCGTTCCCACTTGACGTTCCAGATTGGACCCTCGCCCTCGGCCAGGACCTTCTCCGCGTGCTTGCCGTGCCCACCGCCGCCGACGAGGCCGCCAAGACCGCCGAGATGCCAACCCTTCTCCATGAGCGAGAGCGAGCCGGAGAGACCGCCGCAAACAAACGCTTTGGACGACGATTTGGCAAAGCCTGGCTGTAGCGCCAGCGCCCGCACCGGCCGTGCGAACGAGTGGATGTAGCGCTCGGTGCTGAGAAGCGAATTTATAACAACCTTGCCTGCGAGAGCACCAAAATCAATAGATCTGCGTAAGTCAATGACTAGGCTGCCGGCTTAGACGGACGCACCGTCAATCGAGCACGTCCCGATGAACTCGCTGCCGTCATCTGAGATCTCAATCGCCATGACGCTCGCGCTGTGCGCCCGGTACTCATTGAGTTTGATGCCCTTATGGCTGAGAACATACACCATACCAGCGTGGGTACCAATTGCCTGCGACCGACACGTGGTGAGTCGAGCGGCTTGACCAGCAGGAGGAAGACGACGACGTACGATGATCTGGGACGAGGCGGTGATGGCTGACGCACTGTCCTTGGAAAGGAGCGTCGCCAGAATCGGGGTGAGCTTCGCATACTTGAGCACTCTGCAATTGATCGCAGGTCGTCAACAGGATCAGCATGCGGATCCGAAGTGGTGAAGTAGGCTCACACTGGACACCTAGTGGGCAGCAGAGCACGACACGTACGGCTCCTCCTCCTCCTCCTCCTCTTCTTCTTCTTCGTCCTCATCATCCCTATCATCGCTCGCTTCGTCGGCTACCTTCTCGACGAGCTGCATCGCTTCTGCTTCATGAGCTTCGGGCGGCTGCAGTGGTGACAATGTCGCAGCTCTAGGTGAGCGCACGACGTCCTCAAGTGCCTTGCCGACCTCGGCCTTGTCACCCTCACCGGGGACAGTTTCCAGCACGAGCTCGTTCACTGCCTCGTCGATCGCATGATCTCCTTCGTCCGAATCAGTCACGACGTAAGCGAAAGCTTTAGGCTCGACATCCTCCTCCGAGCTGGCGATGGATGATGCTGCAGGAGATGGTCCCGGGCTGACGAGCTCGGTGGGCGCGCGAGATGAAGACTTGCTCGAGCCGATATCCGGCCCAAGCTCTTCCGTTGTCAAGAGTGCCGTCGGCTCTATTGGCGGCGGTTCGGATGCCATCTTCAACCGGAGGTCTCCGAGCGAGTGAGTTGGAGAATGGATTGAGGGAGTGGCGAGAGTCGACGTTGGTATGCCGGCCAACGGCTCGGCTCGAGGGGCTGCGCTCCGTCCGACCTGACGTCGACCCCTTCTCGCATCCCTTCTTCGTGCCTTTCTCTCTTTCTCCAGGCAGCATGGATTACGACCCGTTCGAGATTCACATGCAGCTGCTGGCGCTTCTGCGCCGACTATCGGCCTCGCACCAGTCGATCGACAATGTTGTCGCGTTCCTCGTCCGTTACCGTGACAAGTGCGCTGACGACCTCTGGGAGTGCGTGACGGATGAATGCGAGAAGGTACGCCTTCCCTCCTTGCTGGCCTCGATCATAAGCCAGGACCAGTACGGGTACCCGCGCAAGAGCTCGGGGCAAGGCTGACCTGCTCTGGTCTCGTGGGAAGGGCTCGCTCAACGTCCGCATCAACATCCTCTACTTGCTCGACTCGCTCCTGACGACGCTACAGGACCTTCCGCCGACGGTCGGCGCGGCAGCAGCGGCGGTCGCAGCGGCCAATACGGCAGCGGCCGGCTCGTCGTACGCCTCACAATTGGCGCTGGCGGCCGAAAGCTATCCAGAATGGCTCGCGCGTGATCTTGGCAAGATCATCGGTTGGGTCGTACCCCGCGAGAAGGAGGGCCTGCTGAACTTGCTCAGCGCAAAGCAGGTGCGGCGGCCGAGTCAACTTCCGCTGAGTAAGCTAAAAGACCACCAGGCTGACGTGCTCTCTTGCAGATGCTCGAGAGCTGGAAGACGAAGCGGCTGCTGCCGGCTGAGGTGCTGGCTGGAGCCCTGCAGACGCTCGAGGAACGGCGTGCCTTGTCGGTCCCCAGTCCTGATGTCCTGCCTCTTTGTGCGGTCAGCTGACTCGGTTGCGCTCACGTCGACACTCAGAGCACACGCGCATACGGCTGAGGGAACACTGTCTGAAACCGGTGCTACGGGCGGCAGCAGCAGCAGCAGCAAACGCCGCAAGCGCAACGGCGCCGACGGCTTCTCGACCGCGGAGACGCTGCGACGGATGGAGGAGGACCGGGAACGAGTGCGTGTCCGCCATTCGCCAGCGACAGTGCCGCCGATAGATTGCTGACTCATCTATTTCCTACTCTCCTTTCATCTCCTTCCCCTTTCAGCACAAGCGCGTGCGCGAGCGCCTCTGGGTTCTTCCGCTGCCATCAGCCCAGTCGACAGCCTTTACCGCCTCGCCCTCTACGTCAGGGGGTCCACCTCCGGCAGCACGCTCTCTAGCATCCCTTCTTCCCTCGTCAACGTCTCCATCGACACTCGCGCTGCTCCCTTCCGGCGAGTCGCCCGCGACGGCGGCGACGACCCCGCAGTCGCCCTTCACCCCGTCACCCGCCTCGGTCAGCCTTCCTGGTAGCGCAGGTTCGGGCGGGCGGCCTCCCCGGGGAACCGTCGACCGTGGGGGCGTCGAGCGGGCTGTCGACCGCGAGTTCGAGACCGGCTGGGATGACGAACTTGGGCCGTGGGATGAGTCTGACCGGGCCGACTGCGAGAGCGAGAACGCACTTTGCTTCCCAGAGCGCTCGACGCTCGCCGCCAGCCGTCAAGTGACCGCCTAGCGGCAAGCCGACCATCTGGTCGCCTTATCACGGCCTTCAAGTGAGCAGGATGCACGGACAACAGCCCTCCGATGACAACGGTTTCATCACGTCCGCCCGGACGACCTATTGCAGCAATTAGGGCCGGCTGTACAGGCGCTGCACTACAACATGAGGCAGCGACGCCCCTTGACCGCAAGCGGCGAGCGCTCAACGAGCGTCGCAACCCCGCGAAACGCCTATGCTCCAACACTCGGGTCAAGAACGCCAGGCAGCAGGCCGCTTGCGGCCTCGCCGGCTGCATCACCTTGTCCTCCTTTCTAAATCCCGATCCGCCTCTCCGCCCAGTGATCGTCGAATAGCGAGCGTAGAGCCTGGTGGTGGGATTGCATGCGAGGGGACATTGCAGGAATGCCAGGGGACAAGGTATCGTCCAAAATACAAGGGATGCCAAGAAGACGATTGAAGACGAGACGCAGGCCGCTGAAGCGGCCAAAGGGTGGCGACGATGGGAGATCGACCTGCCATGAGGAGAGAAGTGAGTGACCCAGGAACAGAGAAGATACAAGTGGGTGGGGCTTGACGTGGTGAGCGCCGCGGCCGCCCTAGTGGTAGACCTCGTGCTTGACCGGCGGCTGGGGCTGATGCGTGGCAAACTGGTAGGGCGGACTGTCATCCTCGAATCCTGAGCCATCCGGCAAGGGGTCGCGGGCCATCATCTCAAGCACTCGATCGTGCGGCGTTAGGTTGGCGGCCGAGAAATAAAAGGGTGGGAAACGCGGCAGGAGCGGGTTCGAGCTCGGAAAGGCCTGTTGGTAGGCGCCCGAAGCCATGGCCGAGGCCTCGTTGAGCCGGCTGACGATCCGGTGAACGACGACCTCGTAGAGGCCAACCGAAGGGTAGAGCTGCGCAAAGATCTCGATGATCGGGCAGAAGTCGAGCCGGGCGACGTCCAGCGTCGCCGTGAATGTCGGATCTGAATCGAACAGCTCAAGGATGCGTGCGAGCTGCTGGAGCAGCCACCAGAGGAGGATTGGCCGGTGGTTGATGAGCGCGGTCGAGTGCTTGCCGAACGAGTCGCTCGCCGGCATGAGCGACTTTGCGACCTCAGACTGCTTGGTAAGCCACTCGCGCGCTGTCGCGCTGTGAATCATGTCAGCCGTCCCGCCGACATTGTTTTGGTCGGCCTCCTTGACCGAGTCGGCGACGAGGAAGCGGGCGGTGACGAGCCAGTCGCGCGATTGCCAGCCGTACGCGAGTTTGCTGATCTGCTCGGGCCACGGCACGGGCCGGATGTTGTCGCCGCTCGTGGGTGTCGACGACTCCTGGAAATATGTCTCGAGCCGGACAGTCGTCGCCCAGACCTCGACTAGGATAGAAGAGCAGAACGGTCAGAAGCCTGAGACAAGATCTGCAGGCAGGGATCGCCGAGGCTGACGCACAGGCCTTGTCGCGTTTGACTTGCGCGGGCGAGGTCGGATCGTAATGCGAGCGGATGGCAAAATTCCAGAGCAGGGCCGTCGTGTAATAGAGCGACCAGACGTTCGACTTCGCATGAGCCGGGTCAAAGAGAAGCTCGCCAGGGAAGAGGAGCGCGAAATTTTCGCAGTTTGAGATGTACCAGTCGTCGGCCCGCTCGCGCCAAACCTGCGTACGGCAGATTGGGTGGCAAAGGTCAGCCGTCACAGCCGGCCAAGGGCATGACGGTCGGCCGACGTACATTGTGAGAATACATTGAGATGCTCGCTGCGAGCGCGCAAGATGACCAGGCGAGGCGGCGACTTTCGTCCTTGACAATCTCGGCATCCGTCGGTGTGTAGGAGGCGGTCGACCAACGGGGGCAGGCGGCTTTTGCGAGGGACGAAATAGGTCAGTCTCTGACGACTTGTCGACTCAGCGGCCAAATGAACATCACGCACCCCAGAACGGCGAGTTGGTCGTATTCATCTCAGAGTCGAGCACCTTCTCTGGATACGTCGTGCATGGCACTTTGGCGGCCGAAGCTGGGATGCAGGGCACCTCTCCAGGCGCAAAGCGCGACGAGCGCGGGTCGTCAGCGTCGAGCGAGCACAGCTGGAGCGTCCGGAGGACGTTGTCCAGCAACCTGTAGGCGGAGAGCCGCGTCAGCTGTTGAGTTGGGTGCGGGAAGAGCAGATTTGACGCACGTCATGGCCTGGGCCGAGCGGGCGTCCGAATGAATAGGGTGGCAAGAGATTTCGTACTATGTCGAGTGAAGACCCTGCAGTCAGCCTAGGCCCGCTGTCAACACAAGCGGTCACAAGAAGCTTACGAGGGCCATGAGGAAGGCGGCCTTAGCGAGGTCGGCGCTACAGACACAAGATGTCCACGGTCAGAGTCGTCGCTCAAGACTAGCGCAGGGCACAGCGACTCACTCGATCCAGCCGCTGTTCCAGCTGCTCCAGAAATTGGCGTGCGCCTGCTCGTTGAGCTTGAGGCCGAGCAAGCGGCCGGGGAAGCCTTTGCCGCCAGGTCCATCCCATGAGGAGAGCTGGGTCGACAGCGCAAGGACAGCGTAGACAAGGGCTGGCTCTACGTGGGCAGATCGGCATGTCAGCTGGCCGCGAAAGCCGTTTTTGTTTGTCAAAACAACTTACGGAGTTGCTCGCGTCGCTGCGGCTGATGCAATATCGCTATAAAGCGCCTGGGGAGCAAAAGGCCGTAGGTCAGCATTGCGTTCGCTTCAAGTCCAGCTGGTGAGGATGACAAACGGGATGTGAAAGAAGGCAGTCCAATGGTTCGACACGCGGAAGAGGTGGCCGATTTCGCCCATGATACGGGCGTAAGCCTCCCGTCGGGTGTTGCCATACTGACCGAGGAGAGCGTCCCACCAGATTTTGCGCGGATAGTCCGACGTCGGCTGCTTGGGCAGCGTCGGCGCCAGCTGCCAAGCCGTGAGGGACGCCGACTGCTGCTGGGGCGGCTGAGGAAATCCACGAAAGGGATGGGTGCGGAAGCTGCGCGGCAGGGCGTAACAAAATGTCAGCAGAAGAGTCAAGACTGGATATGTTCAAAGAAGCTGACGCTTGAGCGGCGAAGGAGCTGTCGGCTAAGTCCTTCGGCAGTAGCAGGTCATTTAGGACGAGCCGGTTCGACCCAGGGCTTTGGCTCCGGACGAGCTCCCGGCCCTGACCCTCAGCATGCGCCTGCCTAACATTCTCCTCAGACCGGTGATGGCCGTACTCGGACGCCGTTCCATTGCTGCTGGGAAGACCCTCGGCCGCTGCGACGTACGAGCCTGAGCCGTCGGGTCGCGCGCGGAGCGCTGAACCCGCCGTGTCGGGAAGGATGAAGCCGTGCTCGACAACGCGCTCAATCAAATGGTCGAGGATCCGGTGATTCGTCTCCTTTGGCGGCGCGTATGGATGCTCGAAGTAGGTAACGTCGCCGTTGGGCGGGGCGTAGAATGGCGGGCGTGAAGGCGTCGCCAGATTTACGGCGCGTGGACCAGGATCTGCTCCGTCTGGATGTTGCTGATCCGCCGCCGCCTGATCCGGGTGCGGTCGAGCTTGCGGCAGGACCGGCACTGGCAGGTCGACGTGCGACGGCGTCTGGAATGTGCTCATTGGCCGCTGAAAATCGGCGAGCGGCGCAAGCTGCGCAGGCTGAAGTGTTTGCGGCTGCGGTGCGTAGGGCGAATGCGCGAGATGTTGACCGCCATGAACCTCAACATCATGCTGAGCACTTGAGGCGGCCGCGGACTTTCTGCTGCCGCGAGCTGGGGCGTAGGTCGTGAACGGCATCTGAGGCGATGGCGTCGGCTGCGGGTAGGGCTGAAGGTGCTGCGGTGGCGCGACCGGTGAAGACTGAGCGTGCGAGCCGTCGTATCGGCTGGGCGGTGCGAGCCCAGCCGAATAGGCTGGAGGGCCGTCGTGGGTCGCTGGCTGCAGGCCGTGCTGCCCCGCGACCAGCGGCGGCGGATGTGGCGGCGGCGCATAGCGAGTGTACGACGGGTGACCCGACGACGCCCCAGGTAAGTGCTGCTGCTGCTGCTGCTGCTGCTGCCCGGTACAGTATGGCTCGGACGGTACGGGACCGCTCAATTGCTGAGCGCGGCGCATGTAGTCGTCCATTGTTGGCGGTGCGAGCCCCCACTGGCCGCTCAGATGCTCGTGCGAGGTCGTGGCGTGGACAAGGTCTGGACGTTCCTCTTTCACGCCACCGTCGCCGACTGACGGACCAGCAGCTGAGCTGCTCGACGACACCTCTGGCTGCTTGGTGGGCCGGCTCTGGACCGACGGCAGCAAGACGCCCCATGGTTGCAATCCCCTGTCCGATTTGACGCCCTTGCTCGTCGTCCCCTCAGCAGACGCTGGCACTTCGAACTCAGAGGGTGCCGCCGGTGACGTCCGCTTGCGCTTGGCTTTTACCGGCACCTTGATGCCCTGCGCTCGCAGCTCCTCTTCAAGTTTTGTGTCGGCCGCCTTCTGCGCGGCCGTCCGACGCTTGCGGCCAGGCTTCTTGTCCGGCCCGCGTGTTCGACTAGAAAGAGGCCAAGCAGTGCATGGTCAGAGCCCTTGTCCGAATCATCCAGTGACCAGAAATGAAGGCGACGCACGGCACCTCGTCAAATGTGCACTCGAAGCCCTTCTTGATGCAATTCTCGCACACCGGTTTCTGTCGAACCATAGGGAGGGCAATCAGTATATCGGCACCCGTCAAGTACATAGCCCAGAGATGAAGCAGGCGAGGGATGTACCTGGCCGTCGCACTTGACCTTACGGGACCGGCTGCGGCCGGCGACGGGCGACATGGAGGACAGGAGGTTGGCCGGTCAGTCAGCCTGCGCTAACGCCGCTTCGCCAGAACCCGCTCCCGAAACGCACCACTTCAGGCATGCGACACCAAAACGGGCAGTGCTGCTCTTGTGCCGCCGGCTGCCACTGCCGCTACCCTCGGCCTCGCCACTGGCCTGGGCACCGCCCTCCTCCGGCGCGCCGTCGTCGAACGAGCCGCCGCCGTCGGTGCCGCCCGCTGACGGCGGCGGCAGGATCGGCTCGACCGGCTGGTAGATCGTGTACGGCTGCTCACCGCCGCCGTTGTGCTGCGTATAGTATTGCTGGTAAGGGTGCCGTTGAAGCTGGTGCTCGATCAGCGGGTGATGAGCCGCTGCGGGGTGGTAAGCGTAGAGCCCCTGAGCGCGGGCCGAGGTCGACGCGCCCGGGTTGTCCATCACGCTGGGGTCGGCACAGGAGCGGGCTCGAGGGCGTATGTGGGCAAAGGTTGGGGTCGACGGCAGACCGGCCAAAAGCTGGACGTCGCACGAGCCAAAGCGAGGAAGCGACCCCGACAAGGGGGACGAGAGGTGGAGGCGGGCCGTCGGGTCGCGAAAGGAGGGGAATGGCAAGGAGGCGAGCCGACGGTGTCTGAGCTCTCTGCTAGGCCCGTTTGCTGGCTCGTTGCTGCGGAGAGCCGAGGCGGGAGCTCCGTAGGATGCTAAGAAGCAGGATTTTGTTCGGATCGAGCAGTGGCTGCGGTGGTCGGTGCGCAAGGGGTACGAGGGGCTCGGCGATGGCGAGAAGTGCGCTGCGTTGAGAAACAGGAGGTCCGGCAGGCGATGACCAGCAGGCGCAGAGAGCAGCGACGCTTCGAGGTCGGCCAACGCGGGGCGAGCGAGGAGGGAAATCATAAAGACGCCGACACCGCCTCACGCGGGCTCCCCCGGCCCCTTCTCCGTCCAGGCCGGGATCGCAAGCCAGGGCGAGCCTTGTTTGTCTCGCGAGGGCTTTTGCTCGGTCGGTCGTCGGCCGTCGGTCTGCTTGCCACGCCCACAACCTCCCTCGCAAGAGGCGTTCCTCAGCGAGCGGCAAGAGAACCGCCCGGCCGCCGGTCGCCGTCGCCTGGGCGGCACAACAGTAAAAACTAAGACTGGGCAGCCAAGGTCCTGAGCCATACGTTCAGGAGGGGGCCAAACGGAGAAGGAGAGCTGGGCATGTATATCGATGAGGTTGGGACGAGCGCCAGCGGGCCCGACGGCCATCGACGCGAGCGGCGCAACGATGAGGAAACGCCGTGGGGTGGGTGGCCGTTAATAGCAGGCCAAGAGGGCGGGCGGCAAGCTTCGTTGCCAAAGGAGGCGGAGCAAATGTACGAATGACCATCAGCGACCCCAGCAGGACATCGTCGGAGCGCGTCGCAGACTGCGCATAGCACTGCGTTAGGAGGACTGCGAGTAGGCGGCCGAGCGCCGACGACGAAGGAGGGCGAGAGGCCCCGGGGCACTAGAGGGACGTGTCGGAGTTCGCCGTCGGAAAGGGGGTCCTCAGGCGGTAAGGGCGGAATATAGCAGCGGCAGGGTCGTCAACAAAAGGGCGCGAGCGACCATGGCCGTGGATGATGTGTACATAAAGTAAGAGGCAGATGGCGACCGACGAGTTGCTGCGAGAGTTCGATGCACGTGGTCCTTCACCTTCAGCAGACGACGTCGCTCGGTCGGGTGCCGGCGCTCGTCTGCGGTTGCGTCGACCGCCGCTCCTCAGCGGTTCCGGCCGCGATCGAGGCCGGTGCAGCGTGCCGGTGGCCGTTGACGACGATGCTGAGGCCAAGGACGTTGCGGACGCTGGCCAGCGCGGAGGAGGGATGACTGGCGCTCGTGATGGTACCATTGGTTGGTGTCTGATCAAGGGTGATCGAGTGCTGGACGGCGTCCGAGTTGTATCGTCGCGTCGGGCGGACGACGAGCGCAATCTCCTCTGTGAACGTCGTCGACCGCTCGAGCCGGACGCCACTCTCGGCCGACGACCGCATGAGCGCACGAGGCGAGACGGGCACCGGTAGGTCACTTGCACCGAATGCGGCCGACTCAAACGACCCGCCGCCGTCACCGCCGCCAAAACACGATGATGCCGGCGTCAGCGGGCGCAGGCCGTAGCACGACGACGCGTCGGGAGAAAATGAAGGCGAGGACATCGGCGGAAAGGTCGGCGTGCTGGGCGAGGGAGCGACGAGCGGCAACGCAAAGACGGACGACGGCAGGCAGATGATCTCGTAGCTCGAGATGGAAACGCTGTCGATGCCATCGTCAGCGCGGTCGAAGATGCCCACCCTCGAGTCGTTTTCGTCCGGCGAGCCGTCCGCAGTAGTTGCCGCTGGGCCAGCCTCGCTCTCGTACGCTGCAAGGATTTGAGTTGCCCTGCGGAATTCGCGCTGACGGTGGATTGACAGGTCGCCGACGCTCGCATCGCGACGGAGCGGGCCCGATCGAGGTGTCGCCGGCAGGTCGCGCAAGCTCTGACTCGTCGAGTAAGCGACCGAGGACGAGCGCGCGCGGGCAAAATGGGTGCTCGCCCAACCCGGGTCGTCGGCCGGTCGCATGCCGCCGGAAGGGAGCAGAGGGAGCGGCGTCCATCGCGACGAACTCCCGCCGTCTGAGATCGAGGGCGGAGGTCCAACGCCGAACTTGTGCCACCGGAGCGAGCGGATGCGCTCGAGCGCGCTCTGAGGAGGCGACCAGGTTGAGGTGTCATTCGAGCCGACGGACGCCGCCACGGCGCCGTCGGTCGAGCCGGCCTGACTCGGCGTCCGCCGGCGAGTGTGGAAGTAGACGAGGCCGCCGACGAGCAAGAGCGCGAGGAGGATTGGCACGGCGATTAGAGGAAGCTTCCTGTCCACGGGCGTAGGCGGAGGGACGAGCGGAATATCGAGGGGGATTCGAGCATCTGGCTCATTGGCAGGTGGTTTGGGTGAAGCTGCCGTTCTCGTCGAAGCTTTCAATCCAGCATGCTGCGCCGAGTCTGGCTTGCCAACCTCAGCTGGAGACGAGTCTTGGGAACCAGACGATCCGAGAGTCTGTCTGAGGGTCGGTGTTGTTGTATGAGGACCGGACGGGATAGGGATCATGCACTCGACGCGGCCTTTGATCGAGCGGTCGCGAAGTGGCGGCCGACGGGCGGCAAATTGCGTCTCGAACGGCAGCGCCGGGTCCAAGGTTGATGGCAGGAGGCGCCTGCGAAGCGCTCATCGTCAGCAGCAGGGTCAAAAGGGGATGTGTTACAGAATGCAATATGTACTCGGCTAGCCAGAGGTCGGAGAAGGCAGCGTTGCCGAGCATCAGCGGCCGGCCCAGTTCGCGGTCCTTGAGGGGCGCCTCGGCATTCGAAGGAGAGGGCGTCGGCGCGTTGCCCGGCCTATCGGTCAGCTCAATGTCCGATGGCGGCAACGGCACTGGCGGAAGAGCATTCTGGTTCGAGTGCGCATCGGACTTGTCGGTGGTTGCTGGCGGTTGCTGACGGACTGGACAGGAGGCGCTGTGAGAGCAGACAACATCAGCATCGAGCACAAGCTCTGTAAGAGCAAGGAGAAGTGATGCACCTGTCATTGGAATCGACCTCCCAAGAGGCCAAGCAACGCTTTGTGTTTCTCGCCATCAACAGCCGGTGTCGTCCGCCCATGTTGTCCTCGCCGTCGCGACTGCCGGCAGTGCCAGGGAAGGCGTCGGCACGGTCCGCCAACCGAAGCTCTGGCACCTCTCGGACAATCGGTCCCGACTCCGACATGGGATGCTCACATCCGGGAGAAGCGGGAGAAGCGCCACTGGGCCGAAGGGCAACCTGAGGCGGCAAACGCGGCTTGGCGGTCGTCGGCGGCATGCGAAGCTCCGGGACTAGAGAACCCAAATTTCCACTTCGACTGAAAGGTGAGAGAGACGGCGAGAGGAGTGAGAAGAGGTGAAGGAAGGACCGCTCGCGAGTGGACAATGAGGGACGGGCTCTCATTGATGGCCGTCCAGGAGAGAGTGGCCCCGCAGATTCGGCGGCAGGTCGCGCCGTCTTCTGACGGGAGCCGAGGCCACGGAGAGAGCGTGGCGGACGGAGGCCGAGGGCAGCGTGTGCCGAAGGCCAGGGTCGGGCGGACCTGCCGCCGCCGCTTCTACCGCTGACACAGGGGTCGAAGCCGGCGAGAAGTCGGGCGAGCGTGGCTCGCAAGTGATCGTCTAGGCGGGGAGTCATGTTGAAGGCGTGCCAAGATGACCAGTTCGAGCTGGGTGAAGGGGAGAAAGCGCGCTGGACAAAGGGTGAGCGATGAGATCCAAAGAGATGGCGGGCGGTCGGCGGGTCAGCGAGACCGTTTGGTGAAAGGGGCCGTGCCGTGCCTGCTGGTCCGTGCGCAAGACGCGCCGCGCCGCGCAGGCGATCAACGACGCCTGACGCCCACTTCCTTCCTTTGACTGGACCTGCAATCTTCCATTTGCATTCCTACTTGAGCATCCACAGCCACTCTTTGAGCTCGGCCAGGCCGTCCTCGGCGGCGACTTCCTGCTCGCCCTTGTTCTCAACTGCGCCCTCGGCCGTCGCCTCGAGGACGGTTGCCTTCTTCTTCGGCTGGCCAAGTGCCGCTGTAGGTGCGCCGACCCAGCCTCCGGCCCAGGCGACGCCCTTCCAGTCCTCCCAACGCCACTTGCCCTCAACGCCGCCGCCAAACCCGCGCAGGATCTCTTCAGCCTCTGCTGCGCCCGACCCGCTCTCGTCGTCGTCGCCCAGCGTGGTAACGCGCGCGCCCTCGGACGAGAGAGCCTGCCGTCGAGCGTTGAGCTCGCGCGTGAGGGCCGTATGTAGCTTCGGGACGGCGAGCGACCGGGCTTGGACGGACGGGAGAAGGTCGAGCTTAGTCGATAAGAGGAGGAGTGGCGTCGGTGTCGGAGGAGTCGTGTACGGCAGGAGAGGGAGAAGCGAACTGCAGCCAATACAAGACAGAGGCCAGGTCAGCGACTGTCGCACAAAGGCTGAGGGCAGCGCAAAGGGTACGCACTCCACAACGGCGCCGATCTCCTTGTCCCGCCCAGCTTTGCTTCCATCAACGACAAAGACGACCGCCACCCGTTTCCCACCCCGAACCTCCTTCTCGAGCATCGCCTTGAGCCCGCCTGCAAGCCGCCGGTGGCCAGGGTGGTCGATCACACGGAACGTCTTCGGAGTCGTCGACTTGGACCGGCCGCCGGTGTTAAGCTTTGTGTTGGGTGGCGGAGGCGGAAGGAGAAAGCGCGAAGACGAGGGAGCGAGGGACGAGTGGGTGAGTGGTCGGGCGCCCTGAGTGAGCTGGAAGGCCGAAGGATGCGAAAGTGAAGAGATGGTCAGCTCCTGGCCTGCCGTAGGGGATCGCTCGAGAAGCGAAAAGCTCGAGGTCAGAACGCACCGCCGCAAAGATAGCCGTCTTGCCCGCGCCGGGCGGGCCGACGAGGATGATTGTCCGCTCAAGCACTTGGCTCGTCGATGAGTAGAGAAGGAAGATGCCTGGAGGAAGTCGCGCGCCAGGGGTTAGTAGTCACGGCTCAGACGAACGGGGTTAGAAGGGAAGCCGGTGCTAGGGCCGCACCGGTCACGAGGGCGAGGACGATCGTTGCGAGGAAGGCGAGCAGCGTATCCTCATCGTTGAGAAAGTCGAGAAACGACGGGAAGAGGAACGGGCTGCGGCCCATCGTCGGACGAGGCGGTTGTGAAGGCTTAGGAGATCGTCGCCGGCTGGTCGGTCGCGTCTCGAGCTCCCTGCGCTAACTCCGGACATGAGACCCCAGATGACCCAAGTCTCCCACAAGAGGGTCGGGCTTTCGGTTTTCACCCTCAACTCAAGCCCGTGTAGGCCGGGCGCGCAGCAGCCGTCGGTCGGATGACGAGGGCGCCCCTCGATTGCCCGAGCTTGAAGGCTGCTGTCAACCAACGCCCACCCCCCACCCCCGGACGACTCTTCCCGCAGCCCAGTCTATACTTCTCAACGATGCCCATCTCTTGTACGTTGCAAGGTTTCAGCATAGGAGCAGGACGCCCAGGCTGACCTTCATCGCTCGCCCTACAAGATCAACGCAAGGTCCGGGTACGTCGCTTCCCGCTCCCTCTCGGCCTCACCGCCTCGCTTGCTCGTTATCAATTGTCACCCGCCTCTCCCGTCGAGCCAGACTACTCACGGGTCCTCCTTCATCTTCCAGACCTTCCCGATCATCCCAGGGCTTTTCTTCGTCTCCTTCCGAGGCATGAAGCCGCACTTCTGGGGTGCGTCGCTAAGCTAACGCTGCCAGCCGTTGCTTCCGAGACCCGGCTCTAACGACTTGCCGTCCTTTTCTCCCCTTTCGCAGGCAAGCTTGGTCGCTTCCGTTACGACAAGAACTAGAACGGCAGAGCTGTAGCTGTACTTGAATTCCGGCTGGACCTCTTCTGAAGGCTGCTTTATTCGCCGCCTACCATGCGCTTTCCCCGCTGCCACCGCCTCATACACCGATCCCCCTTGTCGTGCGCCCCTCTGTTCTCCGCAGTAGTTCGGATACAGTTGCTGATCCACTCTTACATTCATCGGACAGATTCTCCTGCTCTCCATTCTTCTAATTACTCACGAACTTCCCCAATACACGATCTCTGTTGGCCACACTGCTTTTGATTACCCTCCGCTCGGCGCCTCGAGCCGATCTTTTCATGAATTGGATCCCCTCACTTGCCCGCCGAAGCTACGTGTCTTTCCCGCGCCATACGAGGTCCTCAAGCCGAAGCAGCCTTCCGTCTCGCTCGTCCTCGACCTCAGTTGCGTCAACAGCGTCAGGCTGCTTAACGCCGTCGTGCTGCTTAACACCGTCGTTGTCGCCCACTGCGAACAGGTGCGACGGTCGGTCACGAGGCGTGAGTGCGCTGGGCGAAACTGTTGATTGCATCGTGCGGATCAGGGCGGAGGGCGATATGACGGCTTGACCGCGTACGACGGGGGCCGGGCAGAGTATTGCAACACGCCGGCTTATCGCTCGTGAACGGGTCTTGGGCGTACCGAGATTGAGAATGCCGTCCGACTGCTTGAGCAGGTCGAGTGAGCGCCTTCGACGAGCAGCGAGCGCAGGCCTTGCAGGACTGCCCTCGCCGTCAGCATAATCGGCAGTTGCGACACTCAGAAGGCGCTGTGGGGCGTAAGGGGTCGGAAGAGGCGCGGAGCGAATCGTGGGAGGTGCTAGACTGGCGGCACCTGTCCAGATTGAGGTCGGTGCGAGGCGAGTGCGCTGATACATGAACAGATGGGCGGGCGGCACCGGTCAGCTCTGACGCTCTTGTGGGAGCCTGAAGAGGGGACGAATCCGTACCGCCGACACATGCTTCGTCGCGTTGTCAGCGGAGACGTTACCGAGCGGATCGTTCTCGGCTCTGCCAGCGAAAGTCGAGTCCCTGAGAGCCGCAAGTCCGGCCGAGGCAAAGCCGGGGCGTTTCTGGACGCTGGGCGAAGGCGGCCGTAATGTGGCTGTCCCAAGCGAATCGGGAACGCCAGAAGGACGGCGGAGATGGGCAACCTAGTAAAGCCGGCCGCAAGCGAGGTGCATCTCGAGTCAACATTCCCGCATCATCGGCAGCGCCGCGGGGACTGCAGTCGACCCACCTCGCAAGTGAGTCGCTCGCACTCAACCTCCGCCGCTCGACGTTCGTTGCCCGCTTCGCGAACGGCTGCTGTCGCCCGTTCGACCTCCTTCCGTAGGTCCAAGTTAGCTGTCGTCATTGACTCGAGCATTTCTGTCTGTGCGGTGAGGAGCGCGTGGAGCGAGGCAACGTGCGACTCGAGCTGCCAACGCTCTTGGTTGCGATGCTCGGACGCCGTCAGCTGAGCGAGCTCAAAACGCGTCAGCTCTTGACCTGCCTTAGTCTCGCACTGGGCAGCAGGGGTAGGCATACCTTGCTGTGACGGTTGTCGCCCTCGCCACGGACCTTGTAAGCCCATCGGGGGTCGAACCGGCTTCGACTCGCGTTCGGATCAGAGAGATCCTGGACCAGGTCATTTGAGCCGGCCGAAGAGGGCGAATGGTCGGCGAGATCAGACTGGATTGAAAACGACGTCGAGAGGGGAGGGGCGGAGCGCGGCGGGCGGATGGGGGTCGACGGCATAGACAGAATCGTGGACAAGCTCACTCGCAAGCAGGTTGAACAGACATCGGATCTGCAGGCCTGTAGCTTACTGCTCGCCTGGTTTGAGAAGGGTCGGGCGTGTCGAAGAGGCTGAGCCACCAAAGCGGCAGCTCGTGAGGCACGCGTCGGCTGCGGGCGATCGTAAGGTGCCTGTAGACAGATGGCGATTCAAAGACAGCTTAACCGGGCTCGGGCACAACGAACGGCTCAGACGTCAACCGACGACCGGACTATGAGCAAGGGTTTCCCGTTCAGGTCTGTAGGTTGAGGGTCGACAAGGTCATCGGTCAGGGGGCCCCGTCGGCGTCGACGCGTCGCGGCGTGAGGCACCCCTGAGCAGGCCACCCGATGCTGAAACGCTTGCGTGAGGCTGGCCGGATTCTCAGGATTTTGAAGCACGGCTGGTATCGCGCAATATCGAAGCTGCTACTGGGCGAGAGATTTTCTTCGTCGGACCTCTTGCTGTCGGCGAGCGAACGAGGCACGCTCTCCGGTCGAAGGACATAATATAAGGTTTCTGTCCCGCCCCTTTAATTTCCAGGCCTCGCCCGCCACCTCTCCGACGCGTCGACATGCCGTTTCGGCCTGCGGCAGATCCTAGCCTGACGCGAGCCAGAGGTAATGCGATGAGCTCTCCTTCCCGTCTCAGTCCCACCTGCTGGCCAAAACCACCCTCGAAACTCGCTCGTCATGCCTATCTCACCCAGCCGACCCCAGCCACCACAGCACACGACCTCGCTTCCGTCGTCGTCGGCCGTCCCGCCGTCATTCTATCCAGAAGCCAGTCCTGCACGGGCGACAGCCGACTCACGCCCAGCGACCGCCTTAGACCAGGCCGCCAGCCGTCCGCCTCTGATCCGGCCTGCGACGACGGGCGACACCCGTCGGCCCTCCAGCGTCCGGAGCATCGAGTCGAGTACCGGCAGTGACTTATTGCTCGGCCTCGGCAGCGAGGATGGCAGCCGGCCCAACAAGGCAGTTCGATTCGGCGACGGAGCTAAGGCCAACAGGACAGCAACCCAGGTGCGAAGCAGCAGCCTCTAACCACCCGGCGCGCTCCACGATGGTGCAAAACTGACCCTTTCTACGTATCACTTAGTCTATGGCCGACTTTCTACGCAACGTTCCGCCGCCCGAGGTGGCGTCGCCAACGCCGTCGGCCACCTCAGCCCCAGAGAAGACGCGGAAAACATCCGGCCGACTATTCGGCCTCGGTCGGTTGGGCCAGAAGGACGCCGACGAGCAGCAGCGTACACCCTCCCTCGCTCCGCCGGCGTCGATGACCGGCCTGCAGAAGGTCGTTACGCCGTCGGGGTCCGTCCCCTCCGCTCGCTTATTCTGCCGCATTCGCTTGCTGACAGCCCGGTCGCCTCCTCTCCCAAAACTCTCACATCAGGCAAACCGTCCACATCATCATCCCACGCCCGTCTCCCGGCCCATCGTTCAGTGCAACGCCTGTCCGCGACGCAACGCAGCACACCTCGTCGGGCGCTTCTCAGATCTCGTCCGAGGCGTCCCCACCGGCCTCTGAGGAATTGAACGGGCCGCCTGTCTTACCCAAATTGCGACCCTTCACCGACGATGAGCAGAACCACGACCAACGCGACCAGGGCGGGTCGTTCCAGACTGAGGAGCGCGCGAGCGCTGACACGCTTAGCCAAGCCTGCCCGACCTGGTCGAGCCAGGCGTCCAAAATGTCAGCCAAAGCATCAGCGGCCAAGCAGTACGGTCAGGCGCCCGCCACGGCGCTCTTGTCTCCGCCTTCGTTCGACCAAACGCAGGCCCAGAGTCGTTCAGCCTCAGCAGCGTCATCGCTAGCTAGTGCGATCCCGCAGATTGTCATTCCTTCGTCCGCGGCAGAGCGGCAGAGTACGAAGGCGGCGCTCGAACGAGAGGCCCTCACCCTCGAGCTGCTTGGCCAGCGCATCCAGCGCGACGCTCAAGGCGAGCTCGTGCTCTCCCGGCGCGTCTCGAAACGGACCGTTGGCGCTCAGACCAACATCAGCGCCGTCCGATCGCTTCTGGAGCTAAGCCGGGAGCGAACAACGACGAACCGGTCGACTCGGTCGACCGAAAGCGGCGCATCAGCTTGCATTCCGCCTTCGCCGGCCCCCAACCGCGGAAAGACCCTCGCGACGCCGCCGACGACGTCTCCGGCCAGAGATGCCGTCGTCGCCGCTTCTGCGGCCATCAGGAAACGCGACCCATCAATTGAGCCAGATGCGAGCCTCGTTGGCGGCGAGTCAGACGACGACCAAACGCATTCAGTAACCAGCTCGGTCGGCACCTTCGGACCGCGCTCGCCAGGGGCTAGTTCAACGGCTTCTGGCAGCGGAGCATCCATCCCGACCCGACCGACGCCGCCGCCGCTCTTCTCGTCCGGCTCGCGCACGAGCACCTCGTCCGCCGCATCCGGCTCGAGTTGGTCGCTCAACACGCCGTCGTCAATGCCAGCGTTCGGCTCGCTCTCGGCTCCACAGAGCCTCAAGGCCGGCGGCATGCGCAAGGCCACGTCTGGCTCGCGTCTTCGGCCGTCGACAGCGCCGACGGCCGCATTTCCGTCGCCTGACGCGAGAGAGCGCGAGGCGCTTGAGGGCCGACTCAAGGCGGTGGAGGAGCGGCTGACGCATGAGACAGAGCGCAGACGCGAGGCGGAGCGCCGACTCAAGCGCCTGCAGGTCAGCACGCGCGAGGGCCGAGCGCGGTGGGAGGACATGGCCGGCTGGGCGGTCGAGGTTCGCGCTGCTTTGGTCAGTGGTCGGGTCGTGCGCAGTGACTGACACTTGATCCCTCGCACGCCCTGACAGGTAATCGAGTCGGCTGACAAGGATCGCCACCTGCTCGGACTTGAAAACGCCCGTCTTCAGCGCACGCTCGAACTCTATCGCGCACAATTCGGCGACTATGATCTCACGCCATCGTCGGAGCAGGCGAGCGACTGAGCGCCGCGTTTACCACAGCCCCCCCCCCCACTTCCTCCACCCTCTATTCTCCCTCTTGTTAGCACATACTACCATTCAACTGAAACGTGTCTGCCACTCTTGGAACAGACGCAAGGTCAACAACCCCTCACCTCATGCACGCCGCGCTCGCTCGTTCTCTTCCCCTGCTCGTTTGGGTCACTTCCTCTCTTAGTTAGCCGCCGCTCCAGTTAGCTCGTCTGCATCCCGCGTTCCCTTCGATCCCACTCGCCGCGTCCGCCGCCCGATCGAAGATGCCCTCTTGCAATCTTTTAATCTCGGAGGAGAGACCATTCGATCGGGCCCCTTCTTCATGCCTTACCAGCGCCAATCGGCGGTAGAAGCGCCCTCAATCTTAACCTTCTTGCGGTGCGTCGGCCGGTGGGCGCTCGGGCCCTGAATTTGAACTTTGTGCAGCTCATGCAGGTGCTTGGCGTCAACCTAGCAAGATGAGAGCGATCAGAGCGGTCAGCATGAACAGGCTGACCAAGGCCGGGGCCAGGATGACAGACCTTCTCCATGTACGACTTGTCCTCCTTAAGAACAAAGTAGATCCGCGCGGACTTCTTAAGTTTCTGTCGGAGAGAGTCGGGGGCAAGAACGTGCCCAGTGGTCAGCGTCGGCCTTCCCTGCTCAGGCCAGCGCAGATCATCAAGCACATACCATGCCGGACCGACCGCGGCCCATGATGTTGAGACGCTTGATGACGAGCGCCTTCTCAGTGTAGGCCTCGTCTGTAGTTGGTGCGGGCAGACACGTCAGTGAAGATGAGTGACACAATGGCAGCGAGGGATGGGAGCGCACGGATGACGAGCCGCTCCTCGTTCAGGCCCTTCTCGATTGCGCGGCGTTTGCCCTCCAGCAAGCTCGTGTAAAGCCGGATCGCGCTACGCTTTTCGCTGAACTTGAGCTGAATTAGTGCCTCGTCGACAGGCATGCGCCGGATGAGCCGGGCAACACGATTGAGCTTCCAGACAGACGAATCGAACGGGTCCGTCTTCCACCGGCACTCGTCCGGCGCGCCCTCCTGGTGGACCCGAAGCCGACGGTCGTACAACGTTTTCTTCCGGCCGTCGGCCCACATCTCGGGCGACCACGTCTGCGCTGCCAGCCGCTTGAGGACAGCCTCGCGGGTCTCCTGCTCAGCCGGGGCTGGCCCGGCCGTCTCGCCGCCCGGCGGAACCGCACCGGCCTTCGCGGCGGCTTTGCTGTCGGCCTCGATTATCTCGGCCGGGACGTCGGGCCGCTCATCAAGCTCGTCCTCGATCTCATCGAGCAGCGAGGTCGTCGTCGTGGATGACCTCGAAGCGTACGACCGTCGAGTGGCCGAGAGCATCAACGCCGGCGCTGCTGATCGGACGAGCGAGCGCAGGACAAGCGGCGGCGACGCAGCCGCTCTCGACGGCCTCAGTAGGCTGATCGAGGGCGTTTCCAGAAGGATAAGTCTTCAGCGGGATGACGCAGACTGAAGCTCAGCGAGCTACCGAACCGACTGGTCAGGCACGCACCTCGAGCTGCTGCTGCTGCCACCGCCGCTGGGGCCGGCCGAGGAGCTGGCGCCAGCGACGGCGGCCCGTCCGCCGGCGACCAGTCGTGCGAAGCCGCGCATCTGAGTGTAGACGTGAGAGCGGGTGCTGGGCTGTGTGCGCTACTAAGTGCACTGTTATCGGCACCGGCCTGGGACGACAAGAGCTGCGAGGAGCCGAGACGGAGGTCGAGGGGTCAAGGTCGGTTGAACAGGCCGCTGGCTGCTTGCTGATGGCGCGGGAGACCTCTTTTCCGCGCGCGCGCGCCCGTGCAAGGAGAGCGCCGGCGCTGCAGACCGGGGGCGCGCGAGAGGGCTATGAAGGGAGATGGTCGAGCAGCCCTCCCGACGACCGTTAAACAACCTTGCTTAAGCAGGCCTCTTTCGCGCTCGCTTCCGATCTCTTTCTCTTCGCTAAAGGCTCAGAGAAAAGGAGGTCCTCCACTCCCCTCCCCACGCTCGTTGCGATGCTCTTGCCTTCGTTCCTGGCGTTCCTCGCGCTGCCGGCGCTCGCGCTCGCCGCACCGGCGCCCTACCAGAACACGGCCCTCGTCCGGACGATCGACCTTGGCGGGGCGACCTCGCTCATAACGACAACTTACACGGCCAAATCGGTCTCCAACAAGCTCGAGTCTACGTACGAGCTGCTTGTCGGCCGGGCTGAGTGGGAGGCCAAGGGCTGGTTCGACGTCCGCGAGAAGAAGG
The DNA here is from genome assembly GCA_014825765.1 of Cystofilobasidium macerans. Lineage (NCBI taxonomy): Eukaryota > Fungi > Basidiomycota > Tremellomycetes > Cystofilobasidiales > Cystofilobasidiaceae > Cystofilobasidium > Cystofilobasidium macerans. The sequence continues at coordinate 306,950 of MVAP01000005.1, read as the reverse complement.
CCCGGAGCGCTGCTGCGGCCGGGACCGGCGACGATGCCTTGGAGTGGACTGTTGGCGCCTACGACGTCTCGCTGTGAATAACGAGCGCAGAGCAGGCTGAGAGGGCTGGCACCATTACTGACGCTGCTCTCGCGCCCTACTCAGGGATGCCTATCCGGTAACGGTCCTCCTGCCGACGCCGCTCGAGGCCGGCCAGTCGGTGACCCTGACGGCCTCGCTTACGACGACGCACGCCTCAACCGCCAAGCCGGTCGAGATCAGCCAGACCGAGGAACAGTTCCTTCTTTGGAGGGGTGACGCCGGCGTCAAGAGCCGATACGAGACGGATGTCGCGCGCATCAAGATCCGGTGCGTCATCTGTAGCCACTCTCCTGATTGAGCACGGTTGCCGGCCGCCGCAATGCGTGTCGCGGCAAGCCGCTGACAGCTCTCTATGCTTGTCCCTACTAGCGCTCCTACGCCCAACATTCTCTCGCATTCGCCCTTCACCGACTCGCCCTACATCCGCGATTCAACCCTGACCAAGGCCGGTCCAGCGATCACGCTCGGCCCGTACCACGACTTCCCCGGCCTCACCGAGCTCGGCCTCGGAGACTTTGAGGTCCACTATCAGTTCAACGAGCCGCTCATCAGCGCGCGGACGCTTAAGCGGGCGGTCGAGGTGAGTTCAACGGAGCGAGCTGCGAGGTCGGACGTGGCTTTGTAGGCTGATTTGCGCGCGACCGCCAACTCTAAGATTAGCCACTGGGGCAGCAATCTCAACGTGCAGGACGACATTGCGCTCGTCAACTCGGGTCCGACGTCGGTTTTCTTGGTCGCACTACCTTGCGCGCATCGGCCCCGCTGACCCTCGCGCCAACCCCCTCCCCAATACAGCCTCAAGGGCCAGTTCTCTCGCATCGAGCATCTCAAGTCGAAGCACTACCGGCGGAGCCCGCCGACAACGCTATCGGACCTGACGCTCCGCTTGCCGGCCTCAGCCCGAGACCCCTACTATTACGACATCATCGGCAACGTCTCAACCTCGCACTTCCGCCCGCCAACCGCATCGACGGCCGGCCTCTCGGCCGCAGCCAAGGCCCGGGCTGCGAGCGCCGGCGGTCCGGTCAAGAAAGACGACTTCTCGACGCTCGAGCTCCGGCCGCGATACCCTGTCCTTGGCGGGTGGAACTATACCTTCACGATCGGCTGGGACCAGCCGCTGGCTGAGAGCGTCCGTCAGACGACCGAGGGCGAGTACGTTCTCGCCGTGCCCTTCGTCGTCGCTGGCCTGCGGGACCTCGTCTGGGAGGACGTTGAATTTGTGGTCATCCTGCCCGAGGGCGCGACGTAAGTCCCCTGCACCACCTCGTGTCCAGCCGGCCTGTTGCGCTTGATGGTGCTGACCTGGACTTTGCGCCCCCCTCTCTCACCCACCCGGCTCCTCCAGTGACGTCAAGGTCGCGACACCCTTCCCACTCGAGACGCCGGCCGAGCACTTCATCCACACGGCCTACCTTGACACGCTCGGCCGGCCGGCGATCCGCCTACGAAAGGCCCGCTGCACCGAGCAGTGCGCCCCGTCCGGCCCAGTGCTGGTGCGTCGGTCACCAGTTTTGAGCCCGATCGATAGACCTCCAGTCGCTGATATCCTGTTTTATCGCCTGCGTTGCTCTGATTTCAGGTCTCATACCGGCTGTCAATCTGGCGGCACTGGCAGAAATCAGCGGCGATCACGCTCGTCCTCCTCGGCACCTTCCTCGGCCTGGGGGTCCTTCGCCGGGCTTGGTCCGAGGGCGACGACGAGGACGAGAAATCGGAGTCGAAAAAGGTCCGCGTGACGGCTGTTAAGAAGGCCGTTTAGAGGCCGCGACGAACCCCTCGGACCGAGACTGGACGATGAGTGAGGGCCGGCTCGTGCCCGCAAAAGGGAAAGACGACCGTCCGAGGATACAATGAGCTCTCCTTCGTTTCCGAAGCGCTGCTGCGAGCCGAACACGACAGAATAGGCCCGATGAGCGCCATCGTGGGCGCCGTCGGGCGAGGTCGGCTTATCGGCTCTGGTGCGCTGGGCAGGTAGGCGGCGGCGGCATGCAAACGGACAGGGGGGCATGCTGCGAAATGGCGGTGTCCATTGCCGCTCTCCTCGCCGCCCATCTCCAATCTCCGAAGCCGCCGCCGCTACGGTCCCCTCGACCCTCACTACCCCTCTGACTCAACCCACCCTCCCACTTTTCTTCTCACCTCCTTAAAATGGCTATCACCAAGGTCTTCGCCCGCCAGGTACGTCCTTGCGCTGGCTCGTCGATGACGGCTCCCATTTCGATAACTGACTTTTCGATTCGTCTTGTCCTTGACCTCCTGGGCTCGCTCTTGTTTTTCTCCTCGCCGGCCGCCTCCATCAGATCTTCGACTCGCGTGGCAACCCCACCGTCGAGGTCGACCTCTACACGGTACGTTCAAATCGGATCGTTTCTTCTCGAAAGAGCAGGCAGGCGAGCAAAGAGCCAGCGGCGACGCCTCTTGAAAGGGCGCGACTTTTTCGCGCGCGCGCGCGCGTCTCGGCCGCCCCAGCCAACAGAGCCTCATGAATACCAATCGATAGGAGGCTCACCCCCCTGCCCCCCTCCTTCCGCCTCTCCTTTAGTCCAAGGGCAAGTTCACCTCGGCCGTCCCCTCGGGCGCCTCGACCGGTGTCCACGAGGCCGTCGAGCTCCGTGACGGCGACAAGAACGCCTACATGGGCAAGGGTCTGTCCCAGCCCATTTGAGCTTCTCCCTCCGAACATATGCTTACTCAGCAGTTCGTCTTGTTCAGGTGTTCTGACCGCCGTCAAGAACGTCAACGAGGTCCTCGGCCCCGCGCTCGTCGCTTCCGGCCTTGAGGCCACCCAGCAGAAGGAGATCGACGACCTCCTCATCAAGACTGACGGCGTGCGTTGAGACTTCCTCACTTGTTAAATCTCAGCCTCTCGCTGACCTTTCCTTTGGCATCATGCGCAGACCCCCAACAAGGGCAAGCTCGGCGCCAACGCCATCCTTGGTGTCTCGATGGCCGCCTCGGAGGCCGGTGCCGCTGAGAAGGGTGTCCCGCTCTACCAGCACCTCGCCGAGATTGCCGGCGTCAAGACTCCTTACATCCTCCCCGTCCCGTGCTTCAACGTCATCAACGGTGGCTCGCACGCTGGCAACAAGCTCGCCTTCCAGGAGTTCATGGTTCTCCCTACCGGTGCCGAGTGAGTTGTCTGTCAAGCCGGTGAAAAGCGTTGGCAGACGCTGACCTTCTCGTCTTACCATGTGAAGGACCTTCACCGAGGCCATGAAGATGGGCACTGAGGTTTACCACAACCTCAAGAAGGTCATCAACACCAAGTACGGAATCGACGCCACCAACGTCGGTGACGAGGGAGGCTTTGCTCCCAACGTCGGCGGCGCCACCGAGTCGCTTGACCTCCTTGTCGAGGCCATCGAGAAGGCTGGCTACACGGGCAAGATCTCGATTGCGCTCGACGTTGCCTCGTCCGAGTTCTACAAGGAGGGCAAGTACGACCTCGACTTCAAGAACCCTAACTCGGACTCGTCCAAGTGGCTCACCGGCAAGGAGCTCGCTCAGGAGTACAACGAGATGATCGCCAAGTACCCCATCATCTCGATCGAGGACCCCTTCGACCAGGACGACTGGGAGTCGTGGACCCACCTCACGTCCGACGCCCAGTACCAGGTCGTCGGCGACGACCTCACCGTCACCAACGTCGAGCGTATCAAGACGGCTATCGAGAAGAAGTCGTGCAACGGCCTTCTCCTCAAGATCAACCAGATCGGCACCATCTCTGAGTCGATCCAGGCCACCCAGCTCGCCCAGGAGTCCAACTGGGGTGTCATGACCTCGCACCGGTCGGGCGAGACCGAGTCGGTCTACATCGCCGACCTGGTTGTTGCCCTCCGCACCGGCCAGATCAAGACCGGAGGTCGGTTCCCTCCTCTGTCCGATCCCTTGGCCTAGATTGGGAGCAGGCTGCTGATCATTCCGAGTACCCTGCATCACACTTAGCGCCCTGCCGTTCGGAGCGCATGGCCAAGGTTCGTTCGCGCACTTTCTTGCTCAAGGACCTCGTCGAGCCACCTCGAAGCGTCCGCTGACCCTTCTCTCTTCTCTGCCGCTCACCACCTCTTCCCCTTCTCTTTCCTAAACTTTCCCCTATCCTCCTTTTCTGCTGTTCTTTCCTCCAACAGTACAACCGTCTCCTCCGTATAGAGGAGGAGATCGTCCAGGCCTCGGGCGCCCCCGCCCTTTACGCCGGCTTCAAGGGCTTCTCCAAGGGCCTCCAGGCTCCGGCCCTTAAGACCGAGTAATCGTGCTCGGCCGGCGCGACTGGGTGTGTGCGTGTGCGATGAGGGGTGGTTGCAGGCTGCTGTCCGCGTTCAGCTGATGGGGTGGTCTCCGACGAGTCATGACCTGTTCTTTCTCTTCTCTCGAGAACTGGAACTTGTGCAGAGCCGCGAGGAAGCGTCATCATTTGCTGCACGCACCTCGTGGCTGAGATGTGTCTGCCGTGTCAGCCGAGTCGTCCTTGTCGTCCGTGTTAGCCGTGTCATTCGTGTTGTGGCCCGGTCTTTGTACTCTGCTTTGCTCCCAAGGGTGGGACATGCACCAGTCCGGCTCCGGGAGCCGCACAGTGATCAATAAGAAAGGCCCTCAGCGCTAGGGAGGGCGACAGCAGGCTTGGTGGCCCCCTCCTTCAGCAGCCCACCAGCCTGCGTGTGGAGTGGGCCCTGCGCGCTGGCGAGAGTCTCGTACTCGCATCGGCAGTGTCGGGCCAGGCGGGGGCTCTGACTCGAGCACGTACGTCAAGGCCGGCGCGGGCCGGCAGGCTGAAAAGTGGGCCGGCCGCCTGCGCGCGCGCGTTCGAGCTTCCTGCAGCTCGGCCGACCTCCCTTCGGACCCTCCCCCGCGAACTCGACCCCTCCTTTGGCCCGGCGCCTTTCCTCCCTACCCTTTTGTCTTCTTCTGTCACTCACTTAGCATTCCCTGGCAGCAGTTCGCCATGTCCCCCTTCTCCTCGAGCCCCAAGATCAAGGTCGGCATCCTCGGAGCCACCGGTGCGTCCTGGCGTCATGCTGGCGTGTAGCTGCCCTTCGGCCGACGTCACTTCTCGGTTACCGAAGGCGGCCTGGCGCAAGTGCATCTCAGGTTGGTCGGGCAGCTGACGCTCATGGCTCATACCCATCCTAGGTACCGTCGGTCAGAAGTTCATCACCCTCCTTGCCGCCCACCCGTTCTTCGAGATTGCCGCTCTTGGCGCCTCGTCCCGCTCGGCTGGCCAGGCTTACCCCAAGGCGACGAAGTGGAAGCAGTCGGTGCCCATTCCGGCCGCCGTCCGCGAGATGGTCGTCCGGACTTGTGCGCCTGAGGACGGTTTCGAGGGCTGCGCCATCATTTTCTCAGGCCTTGACCATGACGTCGCTGGCGACATCGGTAAGCTCGCAAGCCTGCTTCCGCCACAACCTTCTTCCCCGGCACACTCCCCCTAACGATCAACTTCGTTCTCTTTCCCTCCCACAGAGCAGGCCTTCCGAGCCGCCGAGTACGCCGTCTTCTCCAACGCCAAGAACTACCGGCGCGACCCGCTCGTCCCTCTGATTGTGCCCACTGTCAACCCCTCGCACATCGACATCATCCCTTACCAGCGCGAGACGCTCTCGCTCACCAAGGGCTTCATCGTCACCAACGCCAATTGCTCGACAACTGGCCTCGTCGTCCCGCTTAAGGCGCTCGAGGAGGCCTTTGGTCCGATCGACAAGTGCATCACGACCACGCTCCAGGCCGTCTCCGGCGGCGGCTACCCGGGCGTGCCCTCTATGGACGTGCTCGACAACGTCGTTCCGTACATCGGCGGCGAGGAGGAGAAGATCGAGTGGGAGACGTCCAAGATTCTTGGAGGCGTCTCGGACGACAAAAAGTCGTTCACTTACCACGCCGAGTCGCCGATGAAGATCTCGGCTTCGTGCAACCGCGTCGCCGTCCTCGATGGCCACACCGAGTGCGTCTCAGTCTCGTTCGTCCGCCGGCCGGCACCGTCGCCTGAGCAGGTCATCGAGGCCATGCGCAAGTACTCTTCGCTTGCTCAGGAGCTCGGCAAGGAGAAGGTTCCTTCGGCTCCCGACCACTGTCTGCTCATCAGCGACGAGGCCGATCGACCCCAGCCCCGACTCGACCGGAACCTCGAGGACGGCGCGACCGTCGTCGTCGGCCGCGTGCGCGAGTGCCCCGTCTTCGACATCAAATTTGTCTGCCTTAGCGACAACGTCCGCATCGGCGCGGCCACGAGCGTGCGTTCCCTTGTCGTCTGCCTCATCTCTCGCTTACGGCTGCTGACTCACTCACTGGCGACTCCCGATTGAATCGGCAGAGTGTGATCAACGCCGAGCTTGCCGTTGCTTCGGGACACGTCGTCGTCTGAGCCGCTGCGGTTTGCCTGGTGAAACGATGGAATCTTGCTCTCGTCTCCGCTTACATGTGAGGAGCCCTCCGACGCGAAGAAGGGTCGAGTTCGCGGGGGAGGGTCCGAAGGGAGGTCGGCCGAGCTGCAGGAAGCTCAATCGCGCGCGCACAGGCGGCCGGCCCACTTTACAGCCCAGTTGGGTCCTATTGAGCAGCCCTGCCAGGGCGGTCAAAGCTGGATCAAGTTCTGCAGGGGCCCTAGAGGGAGTCGATCTTAGTGCTAAGTGCTGAGTTCGGAGGGCTGATTGTTGGATGCTGAGTGCTGGGCCAAGTTCGATCTGGCTGACCTTGTCAAGACCTGCCCTCATCCTAAGAGCTCGAGACTGCCCGAGACAGGCCAGTTGGGCTCAATTGATCGATCGGTCCCGAATCTCTAACAGGGGCGAGCTGTTCATGTGGGGCGAGGCTGAGCGTGGATGCTCGCTGAAAGTGAGCAAGGCTGCTCGCGGCGACGCGTCGAGGCGCAGCTGCCCCTCAGACGATCAGCTCCCTCAGTCGCCCCCGGCCCCTCCCCTCGTCGCGTCCCTCCTTCGCGTCGACCCGCCCTCCCACGCCTTCTCTCCGTTTCTCTTTCCTTCTGGCGGTCAGCCGTGAGCGACCGACAGCAGGGACGGAAGCGCTTCCCGTGTAAGCGAGAAGCAAGAGCCGTCCTGGCAGGCCCATCCAGCGTCAACCGCTGTTGGCTGCCAGAAGGACAGGGGACGACCTTCCTTCTCAGCCGACGCTGCGCGCGCAATCGCAAGTGCAATGGAGCGCGCCCAAACGCCCGCCTCGGAGCGGAAAGCAGTGAGCTGGCGGGTCAAAGGAGTCAGGACTGGCCGTCCAACTGCTGCGCGCTGTGCGAACCGAAGGTAGAGGGCGAGCCAGTGCGAATAGAGGCGAGCCGACCCGGCCGGCCCTCGATCGCCGCCGCCCGAGATGACCGCCTCTTCCTACGTCCCTGACATCCCCTTTTCAAGACAGAGTTCAGCTGGCAAGACGGGTTTCGACCGCATCTCCAGGCCTTCTCCGCAGTTTCCTGAGCCACTACAGTGCGTCGGGGGCGTGCAGCGCTGGCCGAGAACACAGCCGCCGCTGGCCATGGCCGCGCGCGCTGCTGCGCCCGCGCGAAAGACAACTACTTGACCGGTTTCGGCGAGCTGTAGCCGTCCCTCCTGACCGTGACCTCCTACAGCCCGCCTGCGGTGGTCACAGGCGGGCTATAGACCGACTCGGTCTCGCCCGACCGGTGCGAGGTCATGGCACCTCGTTAGACCCCTGGGCGAGTCGCACCAGCCAATGAAGAAGCACGAGACGCTGATCGCGTGGTTGACAGACGAGTGACATGACAGGAGCAACAACAAGGAAAGGACTAGGAGAAAAAGAGGGAGGCTTCGCGCGAGCGTTGAAGAAAGGAGGAACAGGATAAAGAAGGACGGCCATAGGGGACGACAACAACGAAAGGGAAGAGAAGCAAGAAGGACAGTGGGCGGGTGGCGGGGCGTACATTGGATTGACGTAAGGAGAAGAGAAGACGTGCTGGTCACGCAGGTGCGAAGCCAAGCAGGAATGAGAGGCGGGCGCGAGATGACTGGTCGCGCTGGTGACCATCCGCCGAGAACAGGAATCCGAACGGACGGCAGCTAGGTCGACGAGAGGAGGGCAAATATGAAGCGAGGTTGCGCGCAATGAGAGAGCGCGCTTGATAGGCCTGAAAGCAAATGTGCAAAATGACCGATCGATTAAGGACTCGTGATACAACTGAGTTGCAGGTGAGGCAACTGCGACGTACGAGAGGGCAATCGCACCAGCGGGTCGGTTAAGCGAGGTCCGGCAAGCTCAGTGCCGGCGGTAGTCGAAATTCTGGGGGTTGCGGACCGGCGCATGGCAATTTCTGGCGTTGACCGGCGCGACGGCCTCCTCGGTTTGTCGCTGCCGAGCCTGCGCAAGACGATGGCTCACGCGTCGAGGGCGAGGCGGCTCCTGAGCAATGACTCCCTGTGAGCTCCAGGGCTCATACATAGGCGGAGGGTCAAGGTCCAGCGTCAGGGCAGTCATCGTCGAGTCAATTGTGCTCGTCGACCGGACTGAGGCCGGCGGCGAGATGACTGGAATGGGGGACGCGAAACGAGCTCCAGCCGAAGAGCCCGCCTCTGGCGGCTCCGCAGTCGCCCAGGTCGGTCCGATGTAGGCATTGTCCACGTTGGACGTCAAGCGCTGCTGAAGAATCGACGAAGCGGTCGAACGCACGTGGGATGCTGAGGCGCCTGGCCGAGATAAGAGGCTTCGAGTCGACGGGCGCGAAGGCGGAGGCCAAAGCCCAGTCGAAACGGCGGCAGCGGCAGCGGCAGGTCTTGTGCTTGGAAGTAACTGTTCCCAATTCAGAGTGAGAGGAGAGGCCGTAGTGCGCAGAGCGGTCGAGCGGCCTGTAGGCGGTGGAGCGAGAGGGCGCTGGTTGCTAATGTGGCTGCTGCCAGTCGTGCGCCGCCGTTCGGAAGGCGTTGGAAGCGTCTGACGGCCAAACCTGAGGCTGAAGCCAGATAGTCTTGTCTGCGCATGCATGGCGACTCCAAACGGCGAGGAGGCACTCGAAGCAAGAGGCAAGGGCTGTGCGTCGGCCAGAGATGTTGCCCGAGTGCGGCGCCGCATTGCAAACGGTGGGTTGACGTCGTCATCGCCTGCCTCTGGGAGGGGCGAGCTCGGAGCGGCCGGCCGGCGCGGGCTAACTGGAATGTCGTCGCAAGAGTGATACAACGAATGGGAGGACGTCGAGGCCGAGTCAGTCCGGGTGCGCCGAGTGGGCCGCGGTGACCGAGAAGGCGAGCGTGACCGAATCGAAGAAGGCCTGGCAGGGCTGGAGGACGGGGGCGACAGTGGACGTTCTCGTCGGCCAGTAAAGCTGCCTCGGGCGGTGGTTTGAGACCTTGCTGAGGTTGCAATCGAAGGCGAAGCGTTGGAGCTTGGTGCAGGTGACAAACCGGCCGCGGTTGAAGCGCGAGTCACTGGCCGACTGGGCTGCACTGGAGTTCTGCTTTGGAGGGCCAGGGACGGGCCATCGACTGCATCAACGGGCGAAGGATCCGCCTCGCCGCCAAGGGGCAAGGACGGGCCGTGGACTGCATCAACGAGCGAAGGACCCGCCTCGCCGCCGTCGTCGTCCGCCGCCGCTTGTAAGGCTCTTCCACTCTCGGCTTCCTCGTCCGCATTTCGCCGTCGTCCAACCCAAATGATGCGTTCGACCCCCTCGGCTGGCCGGCTGTTGTATCCGATTGTGGCCACTCTGCTGGCAATGGCCCGGTCGATAAACTCCACGCCACCCGGAAGCTGCCGCGCTTCTTCGATGCTCATTGCAAAGTAGCTGGTTCCGGATGGCAAAGGAAGGTTGACGCCTGTGGCGAGCAAAGGGACGACATCCCCTACGGAATGACAGGACAAGGTGGTCGACTCGGTGGGAGGTGGTCGCGGGGAGTCGACACACGCATCGTCGACCTCTACACGCATAGCCCCCAAGATGTCGGACATCTCAGAGGAGTAGTCTGATGGGTGAAGAGAGGAGTAGTCCGAAGGATCGGGACAGACGAACAGGCCGGATCTCGCCCTCGGCGGGTCGCACGGCCGATTGAGGGTCGAGCCGATCTCGTCCGCCGGAGCGGCCCCGCCATTGGAAGCGATAGGGGACACGACGGTTCCTTCACAGAGTCGCAAGCTGGAGGCAGCCGAAGCGACCGAAGGGAGCCGGGCTGGCAGATTCGGCATCGTCGCGAAGGGCGCCAGCCGAGTTGTCCGAGCATGTGGGGTCGGGCTGGAATGGGGATGCGGGCGCAGATCAGAATAGTTTCCTGCTGGGGGTCGTTCAAGCGTAATGGGCACGTACGCGACGTTGGTGGTCCCGCTCGAAGAGCCGGTTGAGACCACGGTCGGCGTCTGGATTGAGGGCCAGACAGAGACGATGACGGTCGGGGTCGGTGAAGGAGGGTTGGCTGGGGCGATGTCGGTCGGCGCCGGTGATGACGGCTGGACCAGGCTGGCCTGTCCCCAGGCCATGACTTCATCGATCGAATGATGAGGAGAGAAATGACCCATGAAGAGGAGCTGCACGACCCTCCGGTCCCATTGGTAGACCTCGCGGTGAATCGCGCGAAGGACTTGAAGTTCGGTCTCGGTCCAGGGCGTTGGCGGCGGGGGTGATGGTCGGTCGGCCATCGCTGACGAGGGTCGAGCGTATCGAGAGTGTGGCGGACTACGGGCGCTCGCTCGAAAGAGAAATCGCGAGGTGACGGTCGGGGGAGTAGATCCCCCAAGATGCGAAGCGGGAAGGGCAAAGCTGGTGCGGAACAAGGAGGCGAGCTCGAACACGGGAAGGCCGAGGCGCTGAAGGTTAGTCGCGTCCGGGGCGCGTCGCCCAACCGTCATCACCGACTCAGGCGCGAGCCCGCCCAGTCAAGCTCGACCCAGTCCAGCATGCCGACTTGGCGCAAGCTCCTCGATGACGCGGCCGACGACCTCGACGTCCGGCCGACCAAGCCGCGGACCGAGCGGACAGTCGCCGAAGCCCTCTCGTTCCATCGGGCGCAGGATCGCACGCACGCACGCGAGCAGCGGACGCTCGCGAGGCTCACCGGCATCGGCGGTGGCGGCGAAGGGACGACTGACGGCCGAGGCGCGTTCGTCCCGCCTCGGCTGGCCGGGCTGCTCGGCTCAGCAGGTGAGTCGGAGGAGGTGGCTACAGCTGCTGGAGGACGTGGTCGTGTGACTGGCGTTGTCCGTAGGCCGCCAGGTCCACCTCCACCTCGCTCTTGGACAATGCAGACGGCCTTGCTCCGCTCGGGCAGCAAGGGTGCCACTTCGACGGTCAAGCGCCGTCTCCCGGCCGAAGTCGATCACTTTACGACAGCGCACCTCGCACCGCCTTGGGCCGAGCTGCATCCGGTACGCGCGGGCCGACCGCCGAGACTCCTCCTCTCGGCCTTGTTCGTCCTTCTTCAACAGTTGTCTTCGGCACCATCGCCTCAAATCAGAGACAGCATAGCCAGTTTACCGCGACACCTGCGCGAGCTCGCCGTCTGGGCTGTCCCAAATTGGCTCGAACGAGGCTTGCGGCCAGAGGAGGTTGACGCCCTTCTCTGGGATGCACGCGACTGGGGCGAGGTCGACGACGACGAGCCTGAACGGTCGAACGGCCCGAACGACAGGGCGAACGGCGGCGAGGTTGTTGATGATTGGGACGCTAGCTCGGCTGGTTCAAGCTCCCCGACGACCGGCAAGCATCTCCATGACTTGGCCAGCGGCTGGCCGACGCTTTATCTGCCGGTCACTTCGCTGCCTCTGTCGACGCTGCGCCTTCTTCTCTCTCCTCTCCCCCCGCCGGCCAGCGATCGTCGTTTTTCCTCTCAATTGATCGTTGACAACGCCGTCTCGCCCGTGACCCACCTCTCACTCGCCTTTACCCACCATCCGCTCGAGCGCCTGCTCGCTCTCCCCCTTCCGGGCCACCTGCGAACGCTCTCGCTCGCCGGCGTCCGGCTTGTTCCTGAAGGGTACGAGCATGGGCCAGGCGTTGAGCCGAGGGTCAAAGCTGTGCTCGTCCGGCTAGCGAGAGCGACGCCTCTCTTACAGGTCAGTCCTGCTCCTCTTCGCATCCCTACATCGCTTACTCTTCGACGAAGTAAACGCTCACTTGATAACTTCTCGGCCCCGCAGTACCTCGACCTATCCTTGACCATCCCTTCTGTAACGCCGGCGCTCCTTGCCGGGCCCGACGCCGTCGACTGGCGAGTCCAGTGGCGAGCGCTCGATACGCTCGTCCTCTACGGTCTCGGGCCAGCCTTCGGCGAAAACGTGAGGGACGCCCGGCGACGAGGCCGGCCGAGTGACAGTGCGCGCGAGCTCAGGCAGGCTATCGGCGTCGGCCAGGGCCGCAAGTGGATCGAGATTATCGTCGACTGACGGGTGCCACCTACTCTTCTTCCTGACCTCGACGGTCAAAGGTCTGAGAAGCCTTTCGAATGTCATCGCTCAGGACGGGCTGACTTCGCGGCTCGCCGTACCTGTCATGTCGCCAGACATTTATTTCCCCTCGCTCGCTCTCGTCATTCATCTTCTTCTCCGCCATCTACTGAGGCCCGGCACGAGGTCTTGGGTGGCATCGCAGACGAAGGAGCGAGGGTTGTATCAAAGCCCGTTTGCGTCGGTTCAGATGCGTCGTGAGCGCAGGAGATGACAGGCGACTTGAGATATGCCGCGATAACGGCCAAGCGACATACGGGTCCGAATCAACATCTGTCTGATCGGTCGGCGACGAGGATCTCCGGAGAAAGACGCTGGGACCACTTAGAAACGAGAATTGACGGGCATGATGTGCCTTCTCTAGTCCCCGCGAGGAGGCGCGCGCTCGTGTCACAGGACCGGTCAGGCCGCAGACAGAGAATGGGAACGGAGAGCAGCTCGAAGCGATCTCGTGCCGGCCGGCGTCTTCGCTGCGGAGGAGTCGTGCTTCGCTCTTGGCGGGCGGCCTGGGCCGGCGAGAGACGGCGGCCGTCGCATCGAGCTGCTTCCCATCGGCCCGAGCCCAGCTATGGGCTCCTGACCTCTTCGGCGACCTGCGAGATGGTCAGCAAGGCTGGGTGGGCCAAGAGGCTGGTCATCCCTAAGGCCGAGGAACCAGATCAGCCCTTCAGGTCGTCATTCGAATTGAATGGCCTTCATCATGGATGAACGGAGGGCGAGCTGGGGTGTTGAGAGGGGCTCCTGCTTGCCTCAGCGTGAGGCGCGGGGAACGGAGGGAAGCGATCGAACGCCAGGCACTTCGTCGGCGGCGCCGTGCCGCCCAGCTTGCGGCGACGGAGGGGACGCCAACATCTCCCTCTCCTCACCGAGCAGCTCGCTTTGCAGCATATACGACACGGAAGAGACCGGTCCCCCGGCACACCCAGACTCAGCGGCACAGCTCGTCAGCATCTCGTCTGCCCGGACATTCGGCTCGTCGTCATCCCGCGTCGTCGGAGGCAACCTGCAGCAGCGCGCGTCCAGTTCGGTGGCGCCCTCGTCTCCGTCCCTTCATTCTCCCGCCAACCCGGTGTGCTTCCGCTAGACTGCGTTCGAGACGGACCGTGCTCCTCCATAGCCAGCCAGCAGTCACCCGCTCAGACGCTCGCATTCCCGGCCCGCTCCAGGTTCTCGCCCGCTGCGTCGCCCGCGAGGAGACGAGGATCGCGCTTCGAGCTCGTCCCTGACATCGACGGCCGGAAACGGAACCCGACGGCACTCAACGACGTAGCCAAGCAAAGCCTCTCACCCTCTCCATTGCCCTCGTCGACCGCTGCCTGCGCCCCCAGTCGCGTTCTCTTCGGTACGCACCTCGTCCACCCGGATCTCTCGTACGTTCCAAACCCATGGCCTGTGCTGTGCTACTGGTTGCGCGCGCGTGTCGAGGGCGTCGTCTCAAAGTCGCCCGCCCGCGCGCAGGGCGAAGACCGTCTCAGGCAGCCACGGGCAAGGCGCGAGCTGACCTCCCTCCTCGGTCAGTGCTCTCACACAAACTCGGCGATTCGTTCTCAGCAGCTCGACACACGCCATCCCGTGGTAGCCGCTTTGCCCGCTGCTGCTCTCCGGTCCACGCTCCTTGCTACCGTCATCCTACTGCGCATCTCCCCCGGATTGATTTTCGGCTTGTCGTCGTGCGTTCCCGAGCCGGCGGTTTCCCTCGCGCGTTCGGCCACTTCGTCACCCTTGCAAAAGAGCTCATCCCCCTTCCGCAATCTTCAACCACCGCAGACACTCGGATCGCACCTCGTCCTCTCCTCCCCTTACCCTCCCTTGAGGAGCGCTCGATGGCCCAACCATCGTCCGCCCCTCCGCTCTCGGCCTCGCCGCGAGCGCTGTCGGCTGCCTCCTCGCCTGGGTCGCCGACGACCTCCCTCGGCCCGCCTTCGGTCGCCTCGTCGTCTGGCTCGTCCTCAGCCTCGAGCAGCTCGACCGTCCGGCGCGAGTCGGCGCCGGCGCTCATCCCGACGAGCGCCAGCCCGAGGTCGTTCACCGTCACGCGCCATCCGCGCAAGGCGCTTTCCGTCTCAGTCGGCTCGCCCGGCGCAGGCGCAGCAGCACGCGGCTACTGGTCGCCACCGATCTCGTCACCATTGGCCTCGCCCGCTGGGTCGCCGCCTCAGTCACCTCGGCCACTGCTCGCCTCGCCCGTGTCGACGGGGCCGCCCATTCGGCGTGAGAAGTCGGCGGCTCGACGACGGAGGTGTCCGGCCTTGCCTTCGGCAGCAACGACAGCATCATCCTCGACTCTCCTCGAACAGGTCTCTGAGGGCGACTCGCGCCTCCTCTCGTCCACTAGCGCTCGCCCGCAAGCGCCTTTGTCTACCCTAAGCTCACCAGGGACGCCGACGGTTGCGGTCCTGCGGTCAAGCCGGCCGCGAGTCCGTCGGGCGGCGAGTGCTAATAACCTCGGCTCAAACGAGTGGCGATCAGTCGGCCCACCACGCGGCCGTCTCGAAACCTCTGCGCGAGACGGGACTGGCGGTCCGTCAAGGCCTTCGACCTTGGCGCGACCGTCTGCAAACTCTCTCAACACGGACGAGTCCTACGACCGGTGGCCGGCGGCGGCGACCTCGCCCACGTCACCGACTTGTTATCCCTCAAGCTCGAGCCCGGTTGGCCGCTTCGAGACTACTGGCGGCGGCATGCAGCTTCTGCCCTCTCCTCCGACAGTCCGCATCCCGCTCGCGGCCTCGCCCACGGCTCGATCAGCCTTCGAGGACTATTTCAGCGGCCACTATCCAGCTTTTGCCCTCCCACCTCCCCCTGAGCCGTCCAACCCTTGGCCCAACGCACAGCAGGCACTCATCACCGACGCCGTCCCTGCTGCAGCACCAATCTCCTTGCGCACTCAACTGACAATTCGGATCGACCCTTCGCCCAAACTTCCGTTCGCCTCCATTGTCGACCGCGATCCGCCCGAACACACTGACGAGCGCTCGCCAGCGACACCGGTCGGGCCTGTGCACCCGTCTGGCCTTTTACTCGTCGCCGGCAAGGTCTCTCCGGCGTCATCAACGTCCTTCTCGCCCTACCCTGCGCTACCTTCGACCATCGCCGGCGGACACCAGATACCTGTGCCGCCTCGGCTGTTTCGCAAGCGTTCGACGTCAGATCCGACGCCTGCCCGGTTGCCAGCCGATCGACTGCACCAATCGATGCTGCTCGGCAAGCCGCTGCCGCCACTGCCCGCTTCCACGTCAACGGGCGATGAGACATTCCGCTCACACAGCACCTCGTCGTGCTCGTCCTCGGCCTCATCAGCGAGCCGCGTCACCGAGGATACGGCCGCGACATGCTCGAGCCTGGCCACGACGACCGAGGCGTGCGACACGCCAAGCTCAGGCATTGGAGGTTTCGAATCAAACGACGAGCCGGCGACGAAAACGCGCCGGCGTTTGTCGAGGCGACGTGACCGGCTAGCCGTCGAAGGCTCGGCGATCGAGACCGATTCGGAAGGCGAGCTCGACCTGGACACTGGCAGCGCTCCGAGCACCTCACTCGACAGTCCGCTCGAGGAACGCTCGCTCATCGGCGAGCCGGCTCTGGCTGGTCTTCAAGGCCTGCGGTCCGACGCCGAACACGTTCACGGCGAGAAGGCGAGCAAGCTAGCCTGCCAGCTGTGGGACCTCGTCGAGGGCGAAGTTGCCTACACCGACGACCTTGTCACTCTCGTCCAGGTGCTTCTTCTGTCCTTCGGTGGGCTGGACCCACTGTGGTATGCTGACGTTCGCTTTTGTCGGCCGCAGATCTATCTTCACCACCTCTTCATGCTGCCGACCTTCACGGCCGAGCGTCGCGATGTCGTCGCCCGCAACACGCTCGACCTGCTCGTCATTCACAAACGCTTCACCCAGTCGCTCGTCGCCATCGCAAGCCAGGAGCACCTCCGCTCGCCAGAGGATCTGACCGCCGAGCGCGTCTCTGACGCGGATCTCGACCGAGCGGCCCGGCGCATCGCAAGGGTTTTTGTAGAGGAGGTGCGGCTCTTTGTGCCTGTGTCACGCTCGCGCTCTCCGAGGCTGATCGCTCATGTCGAGACCCTGTCCAGGCCGACGCATTCGCTGCTTACCAGGAGTATTGCACGGGTCACGAGGAGGCGCTCTCAGTTATCCGCCACCACGAGCTTACCTTCCAGTGGATGGAGTATGAGCGCAAGTGCAGCACGCTCTCGCAGTCGCGCCCGCGAACGAGCCTCACTGCCCTGCTTGAGCAGTCGGCCAACCCGCCCGATATGGGCTCACGCCGATCATCCTTCAAGTGGCACACGTCCATCTCCTCGCCGAGCACGAGTGCAGGCACGCCGCTTGCGACAATAACAACGAGTAGCCCGGTCATCGCCGGCGAGCGAAAGACGTCGCGACTGATGTTGCGTGACCTGCTCATCAAGCCGATACAACGTATCTGCCGGTATCCGCTCATCCTCGACTCGATGCGAACGACCAAGGTCGTCGATCTCCTCTCGGGCGAGCAGCGGCCGACCGGCGGCGATGATCTCGAGGAGGCTCTTGCTGTCATGAAGGTCGTCGCAGGCAGCGTCGATGAGGCGACGCGTCGCAAGATCTCCCTCGAGCGAAGCCGTGTGATCCGGAACAGAATCGAGGGTCATCCGGTGCGTCTTCTGCGCCGTCTATTGCATAAGCTCGCCTACGTGCTGGGTCTACAACATCTAACCTTTCCGATGTGAACCGCTTCTTTCCCGCTGCAGGCTCTATCGCGCGGTGTGCTGAGTGCGCTGGGAGAGTGCTTGCTCGTGGGCTCTTTGGACGTCATCTATCACCATCCGGTTCAGGCTCCCATCTCGATGCCCATCAAGATCCGCTATCTCGCAGCCTTTCTTTACGCCGGCTTCTTTGTCCTTTGCAAGGCCAAGAAGGGCAAGATCTACTCGGCGCTTCACTTCCTTCCGCTCGAGCGGCTCGAGATTTCGGAGGGCCAGCCGGGCAAGAGTGCGCCCTGCCTGCTAGCTTGTTCTCATTCAATTCAAAAGCTGACTGCCGCTTATCCGATCGATCCCGCAGCCTATCTCGCCGACTCGATTCGCCTTCAGGGCGAGGGCTACTTTCTTGAGGTCTCAGCCGCATGCGCCAAGGAGAAGGACATCTGGCTCTCGCATCTGCGTACGGCGCAGGCGAGCCCGACGCTTGCACTCAAGTCGCCGCCGTCCTCCGCGCCCGAGCTTTTCACGTCGCGGACGATCGCCCGGCGCATGTCACAGGGCGCGTCGCCGTTGACACTCAAAACTTCGCTTTCAATGAAGCGGAGTTCGGGTTCGGCCGGCAGCACGACCGCGGGCTCGACAACAGTTTTCTCTGGTGCCGATGCCGGCGCGGCACACAATTCTCCAACAGAGCAGTATGTGCCGTCAACCGACGTGTCTGTCGCCTCAACGCCGTTCTCATCGCCGCGCGAGTCGCTGGTCGGCGCACCCCTGCCGGCGGTACCGAATCAGACGCTCTTCCTTCGGAGCCCGGCCTCGTATCGCGAGACTGTCGACAAGGCTTTAGCCGACGTCATGTCCGAGTCGTGCTCGACTGCGCGTAACAACGCCCTCCGCCAAGCCTCAGTCCTATTCGCGCCGTCGGTTTACCGGACAACGACATCCTCGTCGACCATCGGCGCCGCCGTCTCATCCGTCCGGCGCAAGATGGGCCATCAGAATGGCTCGATGCGCCGCCGGAGCTCCTTCCTTGACTTCAATGGTCAGCTCGCCGATGGGCCCGCTTCGGCCGATCGACCGATGGGCCCTGCCGTCTCGACCGTCAAGCTGCCGCGGACAAAGTCTGAGGTCGGTCTCAAGCGTGAGAGCTTCCTCCGCCGCTCTTCGCTCATGACGCACTGGCCGGCTGTCGACCAGCGTTCGGCGCCGGCCGTGCCAAGTCTGCCGCTGGCGAGGTCACCCGCGCGGACCAAAAGCGACCGGGCTCGATCGCGGACGGCGCCGACAAGTCCTGTCTTGCCGTTGGCCCCTCTAATCCGCCCACCGCTGCCACCACCTCGGGACGAGTCGCTCACCGCACTCGAAAGCTCGACCGTGACTACGGCGCCTATGCCCGCTCGATCTGCCCTTAGCATCACGCCTATCGTTCCTAGTCCTACAAAGCCGGTTCGATCTGCATCTGTCGTCCCGGCCCCTCCATCGCGCCGGACCTCGGTCGTTGACTCTTGGTTCCCTCGGAACCAGCCGCCGGACGGCCATCGCCCGCTGTCGCCGATTCTCTCGCCACCTAGCTCGCTCGCTGACCGGGAGATCAACTTTCCGCGTCAGTCGCTCGAGCGTTCGCCAGAGTCGGCGCCGGTCGCCAGCAGCGTCGTCTCTTCACAGCCAGCCCGCGCCGGTATCCTGCGGAGGTCGCTCACGACCACATTCTCGCGTCGCAAGACTAAGTCATCGCCCGACGTGCCCGAATTGGCTTTGGCGCAGGCAAGAGCGACCGGTCCGTCGTCCGATGGTCCCGTTTCGCTCGCCCCGGTCAGCCCGGTTTCGCCGCTTGAGCTTTCTGGCGAATTTGGTGCCATCTCGGCCCGCGACTCGGCATCGATGACAACGAGGGCGGGACTCTGCAGCCCCGATCTGGTTCCCTCCGGTCGGTTCTCGTCCGGCCCTACGCGACCGTCGTTCTACCTTAAGTCGCGATCCTCTTCCTTTGCCTCGGACGATGGGCACCCAATCGATGCCACCTCCTCGGCTGGGCCAACGCCCTCATCGTCCATCTCCGGCTCGGCACCGAGCTCGGACGACGGCCATCAAGAAGCGACAGTCGCACCTCACCACCAGCAGCTAGGGCCTGTACGCCGGATGTCAAACCGGAGCGTGCGCTTCCTGAAGACCTTCACTTTGACGCCCATACCTTAGTGGGTTGGGGCTCATTCCTCCCTCTGCACACTTCTCATCTGAGGCATCGTCCCCCCTCCATCTCACTCTGTACCGTATCCATCCCGCCGATCCGCCTCTTGCGCGCGGGCGGCGGGTCATGCTGCTCCTTTTGCTCCGTTCTTGCTGTATTGGTACCGACCCTTCTTACGTGCTGTGTAGACTCACCCTGTAGCTCTGCTTCCTTCCTCTTGCACCCTGTCGGTTCCGAGCACTACATTTTCCGCATCCCTCGTCCAGCTGCCCTTTGTCCTTGCTCCCACACACGCTCGTTGCTCTGCCTGATTTTGACGGCCCATCTCATTCCGTTGACCGTTAGCAGCGCGGAAGACGTGGCATCCTTCTCAGGCGCGCTGGGAGCAGCAGCGCAAAAGCACGTCGAGACAGGGTTTTGCGGCTGCAACCGGCGGAACTAGGATCACTGAAATCCATACCAGGGCGGGCGAGCCCTACCGCAGCTAAATCGCAGACTCGCGTCCGAGGTTTCAATCCGGGGTGAAAAGGCAGCCGATGTCGGCCGACTTGTGACGCGGCGCTGTGCTCACTCTTGCAGCAGGACGATCTCCTCGTCATCATTCCGACCTTGGAGGAGCATCTCCGACTGGTACGAGATCACCTTCGACCGCTTAGCTGAACGGAGCGTGCCGACGAGGGCTGCGCATGGGACACAGAAGGGGATCAGGGCGCGCCGATGGGCAGTCGTGCGGGTGACAAGGGCCAACGTACCCTCGACTATTCAGGGCCAAGTGAAGGTCAGTTCAGGTGAGTCGGTCGTACCGGCGGCGCATCGTCAAGCAATGGGGAAGAAGGACAACAGATCAGCAGCAGGACATCGGCCTTTAGCCCGCCAGATGCCTCTCGACAATGGGGTTTCCCGAGACGAGCCGGCGACGAAGGCACGAGGGATGCGACGCACAGATGTTGCTACACCGGTCATCGTTGACGAGGATGCCGAAGGTGCACGCCCACTTGCCGTCGGCATTCTTCGACCCGAGGCGCTTGATCTCTTCCTGTCTAGTCGGCTCAGGTCAGTCCGAACGGTTGCGATGATGTGGTAGCGCGGCCGACGTAATCAGGGGCAAGCGCCTGTAGGCCAGGCGTCACCTCTTCTCAGGCGCTCGTTGAGGTCGAATTGACGGACCTTGAGAAGCCCGACTTCGTGAGAGGCGTTCATACTGCGGGTCACGTTGGCAATATCGAGGTTGAAAGAGGATGTTGCGAGCTCGGCCAGGCCGCCGGCGCCGACGGCCAGCTCGGCGCCGAGTTGCCGATCGTCAACCGCCGAGGCTCGCTCTTGCCGCTCGGAGGCCAGAGTCTTGAAGACGTTGTCCTGCTGCCGCCGTCAACCTCGCTCACCAGCAGACCCTCTGTCCGCGCCCGTTCTTGCGCTCAACATACGTGCATAAGTTCACTCTCGAGGTGAGTCGGCTTGCCGTGTCAGAGCTTGAGGGCCGAGGAGGCGCCAGGTGGGTCATGCATGCTCGGCTCCCAGTTTGGCGCTATCCAACTGCCGCTGGCTAGGCAGCTGGACGGCCTCGACAACGTAGCCAGACTGGGCTCGGAAGCATGATCGCAAAATGTAGCGGCCTATCCGGCACATGCTAACCCGTGCTGCCTGACCCCTCCGCTATCCGCCTCTCTGGCCCGTTTCCTCGCCCGGACTTCTTATCGGCCGACGCTCTCCGCAGCGTCCTCCTTAGCCCTCTTCGAACATCGACAGCGAGTCCTTCCGCATGAGCATGCCGGCCGATCGTCGCTCGCTCCTGATTGTCGGCAGCGGTGTCTTTGGCACGAGCACGGCCATTTCATTCCTCGAGGAAGGCGGCTGGGACGTCCGCATTATCGACAGGGTATGTCGCTGGCGCCTGCGCGCAGGTATCGGCGGTGATCTCAGCGCACACGACCATGTGCTGATAGTAGGAGCCACTTTTAACTTCGCTCGCTACATCTCTCAGTCGGTCGAACAGCCCGCTCCGGACGCAGCGAGGTGAGCCTGGGAAGTGACCGCGCAGGTTGACTCTCGTGCTCTCTGCCAGTGTGCTCGTGCTCCTGTTGCCTGTTGCCGACGTCTGCCCCAGGCATCCTCGGTCGGCAGACAACAATGCTGACACCCTTTGACCCTTGCTCTTAGCTCGGACATCAACAAAATCACGCGCGCTGGCGACTATGTGCGCGTGATGGTCCGGTACACGTCCATCCGATGTTTTCACCCGCTGACTCTTGCTTTGCCTTCAACAGGCCGACTTCGAAATGGCGCGCTTGTCGTTCGAGGCCGTGCAAGAGTGGCGAAAGCCTGAGTGGGAGGGTACCTACCATGAGAGCGTGGGTCCGGTCATCACATCCACTGTCGTCCGGGTGATCCCCATCGACATACTGTGTGTGCTCACGACATAGCCTTCTCGCGTCCTTAGGGCATCATGGTCATCGGCCCGGCGGACAAGGACCTCTCGTGGATTAAGGAGGCCTACACCAACCTTCAGAAGCTTGGGATTACGCCCAAAGCCCTGCCGACGCCCGAGTCCATTCGCGCCCATTTCGCCGAGCGCGGTCTGGCCGACGCCGTCGGCGAGTTCGCCAACAAGACGGGCTACTTCAACCCAGCCGCCGGCTGGAGCGAAGCGACGCGGGCGGTCAAGATCGCCCACCGGCGGGTCCGGGCGCTCGGCGGAACAATTGAGGGCGGCAAGGAGGTTGCCAGCTTCGTCGCCGACGGTAAGCACGTCAACGGTGTCCGTCTCGTCGACGGCGAGATAATCTTGGCCGATCAGGTGATCGTTGCCACGGGTGCTTGGTGCGTTAAAGCTCAGTCCGTCCTTCTCCGATCGATAGACTTATAGCAACGTCTGTACCTGCAAAACGTGCGCGCAGGACGCCCTCGCTCTTTCACTCGCCCGAGCTCCTGTGCTCGTCGCTCTTAACCGCTTCCGGCCAGTCAGTCGGCAAGTGGATCCTGACCGACGCCGAGCGTGCCATTCACGATCAAATGCCAGTTATCTGGGTGAGTCTTGCTTTGCTTCCTGATGAAGTCCGCCAAGGCGATACTGACAAGGTTACTAATGCTGTGTCATCTCAAAGGACTTCGAGGGTTAGCCGTCCCGACGAAGTGCTTGCTCCAACACCACGATCATTCCAGACGTACTGACACTGCGTCCGCCTGACCTTCCGATGTAGACGGCGCGTACGTTTTCCCGCCGACCACGGGACCTCGATCAGAGGGCGGAGGCATCATCAAGACGGCCATACACCACCTCGGCTACATCAATCCAGACGTCGACCGGAACGGCTGCTCGGTCCCAAGGACCGTCCTGACGCCCGGCGCGGAAGATGGCAGCATTCCCACAGAAATGGTACACAACATCCGCAAGGGGTACGTTGTCTGTTTGACTTGACAAAGGGCCGCGCGGATGAGATTTGACCCAAGGCTTACCTATGACTGGGCAGAGCGGCCAAGTTCTTTCCGAGACTCGCGCAGAAGGACTTTGAGGCGACGCGGATGTGCTGGTCCGTCTTGCGCGCATGTCGAGCAATCTTCTTGCGTACTGTCAGCCTGCTGATAGCGTTCTGCTGGTCAACAGGTACAGCGAAACGAGCAACGGCGATTGGCTCATCGACCGGCATCCCGCCTATGACAACGTTCTTTTCGCGACCGGTGGTTCAGGCCACGCCTTCAAATTTTTGCCTAATCTCGGCCGGCTCGTCTTCGACCGCTTCTTTGACCGGCTCTCGCCAGTCCTTACCCAGCGCTTTTCGTTTCTCGCCCGCGGGGGCGACCTGGGGGCCGACCTCCGGCCGGGAGTTAGTGCCGGTCGCAAGCTGCTTCAGCTGGACGGATTGTGCGACCGCGAGGACCTCAAGTGCGGTCTCAAGGAGAAGCTTGAGCTCAAGGCAATGTGCAGCGGAGCCAGGCGGCTGCCGGAAGACAGCAAGCTGTGAGGCAGGAGCGGTCAGAGATGTTCAGAGGCTCTGCATTGTGATGTGTATGGTTTTGTGTTTCTTCTGCGGGCGACAGGTCGAAGGCTCCTGTCCATCATTGTCCCTGAGCCTACTGGACAAATCAATTCTGGACGACGTCAGGCGACGCTTCAGACGGGTGCGGGGCAACTCATCAGATGAGAGCCGGGCGTTTGTTTCATGCTTCGCAAAGGGGCAAAGGCGCTGCCCTTTTGTTCGAGCGCGGCCTCGACTCAACGCGCATCCGTCCATCAACGTCTCCCTTTGTCCCCAACGCCTCCCTTTGACCTCTCGGGTGTCCGTCCCGCCCGCGGCGTATCAGAAGAATGCATATCATTTGCCTGATGCTTTCCTTTGAAGTAAGTCGACCGGGTCTTCTCACCACCCACCCACCATCTAGCTCAACTGGCTCTCGACCTCTCGCTTCCAGCTTGCCTCGCCCCAGCTCGCAGCAGTTTCACAAAACTCTGCGTTTCCTTGAGCCTCAAGCATGCCGTACATTGAGCCTTCGCTCGCCTCGTCTAGCCCGCTCGGTCTGCCAAACCCTCGATTCCGGGACACTCCAGCTCACGGCCAGACCCGGCCACCATTGTCTACTTCTTCGGTCCCCAGCCTTCGCCAGCCGGATCGTCACGCTGGAGCCTCAAGAACCGATTTCTCGCCCGCAACGGTCTATCCGCCGACCGACTACGGCTCGCCTATCGCCTTCAAGGCGCCTGTGCCGCAGCTGCCTGATCGCTGGGGCGCGTCTGCCACTCAGCCCACCCCGCTCACCGGCGCACGTCGGCCGCCCCCTCTCGACTTCACCGAGCTGCTCGTACTTCAGGCTCAGCCAAGGGATGATATTCCCATCCTCTCGATGACGCCATCGCCCCGGTCAGGCCTTTCTTTCCGGCCTGGCCCGGTCGACCCGTACGCCTCCTCGTTGGAGCTGACGAGTGGCCAGAAAAGTAGCCGACGGCGGACATCCCCAGCGTCGTTTGTCGACGTTGCTCCGACCCCAGTCCCGGTCGTCAACCGCCATGTATGCCAACAGAGGCAGACTCGATTCTCTCTTGCGCCCGTCTCGGCCTGGATCGGTCGGCTTGGTCTCGGCGAAGCGGACAAGTCGCGCGCACGTAAGGCTGTCTCGCGCGAGCTCCGCCGGCTCGAGGGCGACCGGCGCGAGCTTGACCGCTGGGACCGCGAGCGCGAGGCCGAAGAGGAGCGCGAGCGTATCTGGCAGGGCATCGCGCCGGTCGGTGCCGCCCACGCTGAGAGCGGTGTTCGCGTCGGCGTCCGGGACAACCTTCAGCCGTGGAGCCCACTCCAGATAAAAAAGGAGAAGGACCCCTGGATGGCTTTCTGGCGCGATAAGTCGTTCGATACTAGCGGCCGCGATTTAGTAGGCGGAGATGGTCACGGCGGACCTCACGGTAGCGACATCGCCGACGCTCACGATGCCCGACGCAAACAGCGCCGTCGCAACCTCTGGGTGTGTGATGTGCTTTTTGCTTTTGCCTTGTTGATCATTCTCTGACCTCGCCGCATCTCCTACAGCTAATCCTTGCCGTCGTCCTCGTCTTGCTTGCTGCCGGTCTCGGTATTCTTTTCTGGAAGCTGCTCTCGGGATCATCCGAGACGACAACGTCGACAACCGAGACGACCGAAACGCGGGCCATCATTTCCGGATCTTCAACGTTCATGGAGATCGTCACCTCGACCTCGACAACGACTCAAGCCAAGGCGACTGCTACAACGACTCAGTCCTTCATAGCGGCCGCTTCATCTTCGGCTGCACCGCCGCCGCCCATCATCAACCTCGCCTCCTGTCTCGCCGATTTCCCACCGAGCAATGCGACATCGTTCTGCTCAACGTGCAACCCCTTCCTCATAACGGCGACGAACGACTGGACAACAACCGGCGGGACGGCTGGCGTTGGCGCTGCCGTCCAGTGGTGCGGCTTGCGCGCCCTCTACGAGGCAACTCCTACTGCCCAGAATGCCCTCGGTTGGTTTCAGGGCGCAAACAGCGAGATCAGCGAGATTTGCGGCTGGAACGGCATCACCTGCGATGAGTCGGCGCGTGTCATCCAGCTGTACGCCGACGTTTCCTGTCGCTTCTCCCTCTTTGGAGTGATCCTAACCTGGTTCCATTACTTCTGCAGCAACATGACTTTCCCTGCTGTTCCATCGACACTTCCATCGGCAATCGGCAACCTCGTTTCACTTCAGACGCTGTTCATATCGGGTTCGACCGTCGACTCGGTGCCTTGTATGTCCAATTATGGCCTTGTAGCCTGACTTTGCTGCCTGCTAACTATTTTTGAGCCCCCGACCCAGCCGGCTCGCTTCCCTCGACAATCTACTCACTGGCCAACCTGACCTCGCTGAGTCTCATCGACACCGCCCTCTCGACGGCGATTCCCAACACGGCCTTCTCGGGCACGTCAAAGTTGCAATCGCTTGTCCTCGTTGGCAACGCTGGCCTCGGCAGCTCGCTGCCGACTGGCCTGGCCGCAACTAGCCTGACGTCAATGATCGTTCAGGGCCAGTCGTTGACGGGCAGCCCCGTCGGCTCCCTGCCGCGCTCGTTGATTTATCTGTACGTATCTATCGCCGAAGATCATCTGCATCACCGTTCAGCTAACTTGTGCTTCCCTTGCGCCCATCTGTAGAGATGTCTCGCGCAACTCTCTGACGTCGCTTTCATCAATTTCGGACCTTCCCAACCTGACGACCTTGCTCGCAACTTCAAACGCCCTCACGTCGCTTCCAAATTCCTTTCCTGCGTCGCTAGCGACGCTGAGTCTGGCGCAAAACTCGGCCCTCTCCGGCCAGCTTTCAAGCGAGCTTTGCACAAGCGACGCGCTCACAAAGTGCGACGTCTCGAACACGCAGCTGAAGGGCAACATCAACCAGTCAACGACGAGCGGAAATCAGACAACGACTGTCACCGAGTGCGGCGTCTGCACCTTTTGAGGTGGCCGCTAATGACATGCCTCTTTTCCGCTTGGACGTGTACAACAACCATTGATAGGAGCAAGTCTAGTTGCGTGCGATAAGGGACCGAATGATAAGAAGCGGTAGGCTGCGCGTCGGACTTGTGCTTGTGCAGGGGTCATCGAGAGCGGGGGCTAGCACTTCGAAAGGAGGTGAGGTCCTCGCACGAGGTCCGGCGCGATATGGCGGCCGAGGGAAGCTCCTCGACTGGCGGCAAGGGTGCGCCGACCGGATGCTTGCCGGCGCTGACGCCCGGCCGCATCGTTTGCGGCGGCAGCGGCGGGTCGTCGTCGTCCGAGAGGGCCGATTCGCCCGCATCGCCGTTGGCCGGGAACCAGGGCGCGGTCGGTCGAAGGGCACGACTTGCGGTAATAGGGCTTGGCGCCTGGAACGAAAAGGTCGAGTCGCGCCGTGTCCGAGAATCCGATCGGCCGCGCTCTGACAAAGGCAAGCTGCGAGAATGAGAGCCTGAGCGTCAGCTATGGCGTCGGAAGAGGACGCTCAGCTGGAATGCGCACCTGCTTCGACGGCTGTGTTGCTGTCGCAGCTCCTCCTCGACATCGGCATCGACCTCGAGAAGCTCCTTGGGCAGCATGACGGCCCGATCAATCGCAAC
Organism: Cystofilobasidium macerans; assembly: GCA_014825765.1. Lineage (NCBI taxonomy): Eukaryota > Fungi > Basidiomycota > Tremellomycetes > Cystofilobasidiales > Cystofilobasidiaceae > Cystofilobasidium > Cystofilobasidium macerans. The sequence goes on along the minus strand of MVAP01000005.1, from coordinate 280,026 downwards.
GGGCAGACCACGGTGCCGGCCCCGGATCATGACGGCGACGACGACGAGCTTCGACAGAACCTTGAAGCCACCGCTGAGCGAATAGTTGTCCTTGAGGACGCGAGTTGGCAAGCGTCAGGCGCGGAAGGACATGAGCAATGATGGCAGACGAAGCTACTCACGTTGGCGACGCCGAGACTCAGTCCAACCGTACCATACCCACTGATGAGCTCGAAGATGATGTTGAAGATATTAAAGGTTGCCTCGTTCTCCGGATTGTTGATCTGACCGCGCTCGATGATGCAGATCAGCCAGAGCGCGAGTCCTGTTGATCGAGGAAGAGAAAAAGTTGTAGAGAGTCAGCCTCGTCTCGCCCGGCCAAGGCTTTCGAGAGTGACGTACCAAGCCACCACATGTCGAACGCAAGTTGCCGACGAGCATGAAAGGCGAGGTAGCGCGTCCAGCCGGCGACCTTGCCCTCCTGGATGTGAGCTTTATAGTCGTCCTCGCCGTCGTCCGTGTCGGCGTCGTCCTCCTCAAACATGCCGAGCGAGCGCTCCTCGTAGACGTTGGTCGCCCGAACCGACATAGCAATCGGGTAGACCGAGACGTACATCATGAGCGTGTAGAGGACCTTGACGGCTGGCGCGAGCGAATTGAGTGGGACGATGGCAAATCCCGCAGCTCGGACAGCCGCAGATTGAAGAAAGCCGGCCGAGATGCGATCGCCAAGCGGAAGGCTCTCAATTGCGCTGGAGAGTTTCATTGAGGTGTTGCCGTCAGCCAGAGCGCGCGAGTAGCAGAGATACAGGAGCGACATACGGGGTGCCGATGTCGAGGACGAGGAACGAAACCCAATCGACCATGCTGCAGGATCGAGTCGGAATATTAGTGAACGTCGAGGGGGGAGATATGAGGCTGGAACGCACGTCATGCCGAAGACGACGGTCAGGAGGAAAACTGTCTGATGCGACGGGAAGAGGTAGATGTAGCATCGCCGCGGGTGATCGAGTAAGAAGCGACAAGTTTCGTGCAGGCGCGAGCGTTCGGAGGCAAGGCGCGACAAGATCCAGATGATGAAGCGGAGGAAGATGGGCTGCGATCACCGGTCACAGAGGTGACGTTAGTGACAAGATCCAGATCGATTTCGAAGTATTACGACGTACATATGCAGTGTTGCCGGCAAGGATGAGCAGCATGAGGTACTGACGAAAGGCCGTTCGTCAGTGAGGAAGGTTTGACAGCCTGGACTTGAACGCACGTAAATCATGAGGTATGCCTTTTGGAAGGGAATCATCGACATGTCGACGAGCGACATCCCCGTATTGCTGAAGGCCGAGACCGACTGGAAGGCGGCGAACCATCCAATGGGTACCGAGCGCGGCTGCGCCTCAAAGACGTCGTCGTATCGGCCTTTCGCATCGATGTAGGGCCAGAAGATGACCCAGCCCGAGATCTGCATGATGAGTATGTACTGCGGAAGATGTGGAGATAGATCTGTCAACTGGGTCCGAAAAATGGCATTGAGTCGGCCAGTCGTACGCACGCATGGCACGATCACGAGCAAAACCTTGAGCGCGCGATACTCGACACCGCCGAGTTCTTCCATCTGTTCGCTCGTCAGATCGCGGAAGCGTGAATTGCGACCGACGACAGCGTCGAAGCTGATGTAGGGGACCGGCACGGGGGCACCGGCGCCGGCCGGGTTGATCGTGCCGGTGTAGCTCCGGCCGCTGGCCATGGTCGCCGTCCGATTCACTGGCAGCCCACCTGGCCGTTGCAGTGTCCCAGTCCTCTGAAAGGTAACGGTCCGTGTGATTTTGCGCTCGAGCTTGGGAAAGAAGTATTTGACTACGGAGCGCAAGATCTCGTGCGGCATCGGGAAGCCGCCGAAGCCAGAGTGCTTGCGCGGCGCAGGTCGACCATTGATGGTCCGAACCGTCGCTGACCGAGGCGGCATACCGGACGCACCGGCTGTGCTCCGCATCGCACTTGTCATTTCAGACCGGCGTGTGTTGGCTGTTGGCGAAAAGGAAGTAATTGCGAGGTAAGCTCAAACCTCCGCACAGGGAAGGAGGCAGCAAGAATGCACTTCTCTCGAAGGCGGCTCCAGTCGAGGTGGGCACGCGTCGACCGATGCCCTCGCCAGCGCCAGAGACGTCGGTTCCAGCCGGCTTGCCACGGAACTCGATGGTCGCTGTCCGTGGCAGCCCGTGGCCAATGATTGCGGCTGAGCTCGTCGGCGCCGGAACTGAGTGGCTGCCTGGGCCAACATGATCATGCGTCGCCACCTGGTCTGGGTCGAACGCGATTGTCTTTGATCGATGAAAGCCGTCACCATTTGTGGTCTGGGTGTGGGTCGTACCGGCCGCCGAGAGCGCGCCATCCGTCTGCGCTGAACCTCGACGTGGGCCGTCAATCGGCGGGAGGATCGTGATTGAGGTCGTTGTCGGCTGCGGTGTGAAAGCGAGGGCTGTTGCGTAGCGCGATGTTGGACTCGAAGGCGTAGCTGAAGAATTGGAACTAGCAACAGAGGTCGCAGATGGTTCAGGATTGCGAACACAGAGGATCCGTGCGGGCGGGACGTACGAAACCACATTGACTTCGGACATCTCGTCTGGTGTGACAACCCGCTCGCCCTGATGACTGAGCCTACGCGCGCGCTGCTCTTCATAGCTCGGCTCACCGCCGCTACCGATCGCCGGAGCAAGCTCCTGCGACAGATCGGGCTCGCCTGTCGGGGTGTTGGCCGCCGGTGTTGGGACGCGTTCGACGGCAATGCCGCCCCGGTGGCCGGCCGAGTTGACGAGCATCGGCACCTCGCCCTCGACTCGACGGATCATGCTCGTCGTCAGACCACCAGGGCCGGTACTCTGCGAGCGCTTGGCGGCGCCGACCGGGCCTCGATCACTGCTAGTCTTTTCACCTCGACCGCCGGGCGCAGCGTTGCCGCCGAAGCCACCAATATGCCCCTGGCCAAATTCGTCCTCGAGCCGCGCGCGTCTGCCGCGCTCAGCCCGCTCAGCCTCCTTGCGAGCCTTCTTGGCGCTTTTGAACAGCTCGCGGTCGGCCGCATCCGTGGGCTCAGTTCCGTTGTGGCCGGAACCGAGAGCCGACTTAATAGAGCGCCAAAGGCCAGTCACAAGCCCCTCATCCTCTTCGTGTGTTCCTGCCCAGCCTTCGCTCTGCGATGAGTTGGCCGTCGTCGTTGCGCGTGAGCCGAATTGGCCGGCGTCTGGCGCCTTCTCATCCTGCTGTTGCTGCTGGCCAGGTGCGGCAGAATTGGATCCGCCGTTTGAGCGGAAGCGATCACGCGCGCCCCCCATTGAGAGGAAGCTTGGCCGCCGAAGCCGACTCTGGCCGTCGCCACCGGTCGACCACGTGCCGAACGACAGCTTGCGCTGGCGCTGACGATCTCGCTCGGCGGCGATTATGTGCTTGAACTTGACCTGAAAGAAGTGCCGGCGAACGATAATCATGACGAGCGAGACTGAGACCTAAAGAGAGGGAAGGTTGCGACGCGTCAATCGAAGGGAAGCGGCCTCGCAGTGAAGTGAGCGAACGAACCGGCGAGCCCATGAGCATGAGGACGAAGAGCAATGCCTGCTGGAAGCCCGTCAGCGTCGATAGGTTGACCGTGGCCAGGCCGGTGACTCTGGAGGGAAGGGATTAGAAGCGCAGTTCAGCTAGAGCTTCGCGAGGAGTTGAGGGCGACAGGGACGGACGTCATAGCCGAAACGCAGCAAAAGAGGCAGTCGATGTAGGCGATCTTGTACTGGCCATTGGCGGCGTAGAAGATGGCCGAGACGATCTGTAACGATAGCACCGGTCAGCTCGGGGGACCAAAGGCCGGGAGGCCGATAGCATAGCGTTAATCATACCAGAGGGCACTGAAAGCGCGCGAGGAGGAAGCGCGGAAGGGCACGGCAAAGGGAGGCGTCAGTCATCGCTCGCAGCCTCCGCTTTTTCGCTTTTGAGGGGCCACCAAGAGACCTCAGAGGGACATACGAAGGTGAAGAATAGGAGATGAAGCCTAGATGAGGACATATCCGGATGCGCCGCGCAGCGGATCGACAGAGGGGTCGTTACGCAGGCGGTGAGAGCCAGATCGAAGAGGCAGACGAGCGGAAGAAGCATCGACCGGTGCAGCGCGAGCAAGGCACAGAAGCAGACAGGGTGAAGGGTACGTGTGAGGCGTTGAGAAGTCAAGAAAAGGCGGAAGGCGTTCAGCAACCGTGCAAGAGGGATGGCACAGCCCAGCCGGTGCGGCAGTAAGGCCGCATACGGGCCCATGTGCTCGCGCGACTTGAGCAAGTCTTCCAAGACTTTTCAGAGCTTGGCAGCTCTACAGCTCTCAGATAGAAGTAATCAGGTCCAGAGCAGCGAGGACATACCGGTAGAAGTTGAGGCCGCTCTTAGTCGCCTCCCACAGGCGCTGAGTTCGGCTGACCGCCCGGAGGTGCTTAGGCAGGCCGGCGGTTGAGCTCTCGCTCGAGCTCATCGAGCCGTCGTCCGTCTCCCCCGAGGAGGACGGTGTGAATGTCTTGCCGGCTGGACGTAGAGGAGGCATCGCTTGAGCGTACGCGATCTAAGGATGGGTGAGGAGGGCAAGCGAGGAAGACTCGGCTGGGGTGGGCGTAGGGGCGAGGACGCGGGAGCTTCGTGGCGGCAGCTGCCGAGAGAAGCGCGCCTAGCGACGCGCGGTGAGCCCGAGACCTGCACTGCAGACAGACGAGGAAGGCGAGGGCCAACGAGGGCCACGGAGGGCCGGCCGGATGAGGTACGGGGCTGCTTCAAGGGAAAGAGTGGTAAGGGGGAGGGGTAGGAGCGTCTGGAAGGCGCTGCTGCTAATAGCCAGGCGGAAGCGAAACGACGGCGCCCGGGCGACGTCGCCTTCGAGCCGATTCAGCCTCGGTCGGTAGTTTACCCGTCCCACCCTGTCCTAACAACCTCACTCGGGCATTATGAGATGTGCGCAAGACCATAATTTGCCTCGTCGGTGACGATTCTCGATCCGGCGAGTACGTGTCGAGGCTGACAACTGAAATTCGTTGCCTGCTCATTGTGCTGCGCGACGGCCCGCGCCCCCGCCTGCTCCTCCGACGTGAGCTCGTTAGGTGTCCCTCCTGATTACCCCCCTTAAATACCTGCCTCTTCCAAGAGCCTTCGTTGGTGAATCCTTTTCAGGCGCGACCCGACTGTCGAATGCGTTCGGACTCAATCTCGCCGTTGAAAAGATGGTGTACGGTGTGGTAGGCTGGCCGTGACTATATTACAGGCCTCATCGTAAGTCGTCGGCCGCCCGGCGCGGTGGCCGCTTGAAGCCCCGTGCGATTGGCCAGCAGGGCCGAGCATCGCTCCCACGACACCAACCCCAGCATTCTATCCCCACTCTCAGCAAATGATGTCGCTCCTGCCCTCGACTTTTGTCCGGTCGGCTGCCTCGGCTCCCCGGCTGCTCGCCGGCGCCTCGCCGCTTCGGGCCTTCGCGACCTCGACCGCCTGGGCCAAGCCGCTCAACTTGCCTGAGGAGAACCCCTTCACCCAGGGACGGCGCGGGCTGCCCGACCAGTCGCTGGCATTCGCGCCCCTGACGCCGGCAGAGAAGAATCGACCGAACGAGCTCAAGATCGCTCAGCAGGGCTCGAACCAGCTCTCGCTCGAGACGCCTAACAACGGTGCCGGTGCGTTGGTGCTTTCGCCGCTCGCCTGGGTCGGCCCGGGTTGCCGTCACTCCACCACCTGGCCGATCGGGGTACCTCTTCACGCTACGGTCCATCGGCTGATCTCATCGGGCACTTCCCACCACGCCGCTGCATGTAGAGTACGTCCTGACTGGTCTTGACAAGATCGTCAACTGGGCTCGGCAGGGTTCGATGTGGCCGATGACTTGTGAGTTGGCTTTCCTCTTTCGGAGCTCGCGCCGCCCTGCACGCCTGGCGACGAATCGCTGACGTCCTGTTGCGCCCACACCAACAGTCGGTCTCGCCTGCTGTGCTGTCGAGATGATGTACGTACCTGTCCCCTGAGTCTGAGCGATCGCCCGACCGTTCTGAAGCTCAGGAGGCCCGCTCATCGGTCGGCTCGGGCAGCGACGCCAGCTGCCGAATGATTGACGACGTCATGCTGTCTTCCCCTTTACGACTAGGCACGTTGCCGCTTCGCGCTACGACCAGGACCGGCTCGGCGTCGTCTTCCGTGCCTCGCCCCGGCAGGCCGACGTCATGATCATCAGCGGCACGCTCACCAACAAGATGGCGCCTGCGCTTCGCAAGGTCTACGACCAGATGCCCCTCCCGCGCTGGGTCATCAGCATGGGCAGCTGCGCTAACGGCGGTGGCTACTACCACTACGTGCGTCGCTCCTCCGCCTCTCAGGACTGCCGATTTGGCAACTCGGTTCAGATGCTGACGACCGCACACGACACATTCCGGCCTTCTTTCGTCAGTCGTATTCGGTCGTCCGTGGCTGCGATCGTATTGTCCCCGTCGACATTTACGTTCCCGGCTGCCCGCCTACCGCCGAGGCCCTCCTCTATGGTTCGCTTTTCATGTCCCCCATAACCGCTATTCAGTCCTCTGACGTGCGCGCTCTGCCGGCTCCTCTGTTCACTCTGCATTATCATTGGCTTGTTCCCTATCCGCAGGTATGCTCCAGCTCCAGCGCAAGATGCGGCGTTCTCGTCTTGGAGTCCAGTGGTATCGCAAGTAGAGGTGCGACGGCCACAGTCGTATACTTTCGCCCCGCCCTTTTCGACTCACGCGCGCTCGGATCTCTTTGTGGCTGCGGTCAAGCTATCTTTTCTGCCGCGTCCGCTGTATTTCATTTGTCTCTCTGCAGACGCCCTGGTTGCGCGCACAACCTTTGCCCTGGCGCTCGCTTCGTGGCTTCGTCCGACTTGTGTCCTTTTCTCTTTAATAAGTGCTAAGCATAGGTGACTGGCGGCGCCCTCTTCGCCCTTGACCACCATCGGTAACTCGCGTTAGCTAAAACCCGACCCGCAATCCACAGTAAGATGTCCTCGCAAGTCGGGCCCCAGAGGAAGCTGGCGCCTGATCTCGCCGCTCTGCTTGCGCCCGCTCGCATTGCATTCGCTGTACTTTTGGAAGGGGCGCGCTGAGGCTGGACGCGCGCGGCGGGAATGGGTGATGGGACACAAAGTCGCTGAACGTCTCAGTCTATCGTTTCATGACGGCATTGCTACCAGTGATGAAGGCTGTCGGACGCTCGCTCTCGCTGGTCTCTAGTTGAATATAAAGGTCATGATCAAGGGAGATCGCTAGAAGGCGGGCTTCTCGATGGGCGTTGATTGATCTCAGCTCCGCGCTGCGCTTTTCGGCTCGATCCTCGTTGCTGCGCGTCACCCGCGCCCCGCCCCTCCCCCCTTTTCGCTGACAGCCTTCACCCTGTCATCCAACCGCAACTCCCTTCCCGCATCCGCTCCCTTCGACCGTACCTGCAGCAGACTGCAAGCAATTCCCGTGTACTCGCAGTCGACTCTGTTGCCTGTCGCCTGGTAAGTCAACATCTAGTGAGCTGCTCTCTTCAGAGTAGATCCTGACAGCCCCCCGCAGAGGCCAGCCCCTGTCGTTATCACACGGGAGTCTCGATCCGCTCATCGCAGCACCACCGGACATATAAGTCGGAAGGATGGCGAGACGCGCATCAGACGCTTCGTCGGACGGTAGGGCCGACCTGTACTGTTGCTCAACCCTTTGCGACCCACCGGTCGAGTTTGCGACAAGAGCCGAGTTCGACGACCACTACGCGTTCGTCCACAGCCCGGCGCAGGAAATCGCTATCGGCGGCTCCGGCGGCCCCGTATTCGTCATACGCCGAACCTCGCGCGGCTATGTCTGCCCTCGGGCGCACGGCCCATATCCATTGCTGCCCTCCTTTTACAAGCACCTGCGCACATGTGCTCCTCGTCCAATTGATCTGCAATCCGAATCCCTACCCGCCAGTTGGGAGCTCATCTCAGGTACAATCCCGGCCATTAAAGTTGACACCGTCATCTCCAATCCGGGCCAGCAGCCCACGGGCCGCACTTCATCAGGCCGCCTCACACGTGCACCGGCGGCGCGCATGCAGCCTTCAGCGGGCGACGTACCCCCCCGTCCGACCCGTAGCCGACGAACAGCCATCAAACAGACATCGAGCAACACCTCCAACAATGAACTCTCGCAGTCGAGCATGCCGTGGCGTGTGCCTCAGCAGGGATCGTCATGGCAACCACCGCAGCAACAAGCCACGTCGTCGTTGCGCCGCAGCGTGCCCATCCTCCGGCCATCCGGTGCGCGTAAAGCCTGTAACCAGCCGCCACGGCCTGGAGAATCAGTCTTACCGTCACGGACGCAACACAGCTCAAAGAGAGGTCTCGCTTCGACCAGCATTGAGGGCAGCCCAGGCGGCTCTGAAGCACCTCTTGACCCCGTCTCGCAAGGTGGATTGAGGCAAAAAAAGACGCGCTCCTGGTTGGCTCCTTAGCATCTTGCTGTCATCAGACCAAAGGCTGGCGTACTGATTAGCATCTGGTCTTCAGACTCGTCGTCGTCACGCGAATCCAGCGAGGATGAGCCGGCTGCTTCATTTTCTGCATCGCCCTCACGGTCACTCAAGCGGCAGCGGCTGTCGCCCAACTTCGAGAGCCTTGAAAGTGCCGACCACCTCGAGCGCAAGCCTGCTTCAAGTCCGTCCGACAATCTTCTTTCGCGCCGAGTTGCCTCTGACGTCAACCTCTCTTGCATAGAACCTTCATCGGTCTCGTGTATCGATTGCCCTCGGGAGCGCTCGTTTCGTACGCTCGAAGCACTGTATAACCACCGCGTCGACATACACGGCAGCTTGTACCGCTTCACGACCATCGACGGGCAGCGTGCGTCGACAAAGGTCATCTCTCATGAACCGAGTGCTGACCATACTCCTTTTTCTACTCAGAATTCATTACATCTCGCCAAACCAAGCTCGATGACATCGCCCCTACGAGCTTCTGCCCCGCTTGTCAAAGGTGCATCGATAGCGATCTCGTCGTCTTGCAGGCACACGTTGAGCAATGCCAGCTTGATTGAGACTGAGCGTCTCACGAGGAGTCACAATCCCCGACGGCTGCGCCCGCGACAAGACAGGCGTCCAGTCGGGAAGCACGTCGCTCTGTAGCCTTCTCTCTATTCTGCCACTTCTTCCCCTTGCGACCTCATGATGGATGACCAGATCCGCCAACCGCTTGCGCGAGAAGACATCTGCGATAGGTCGGGCCCGTGAGGCACGAGCAATTGTGCGACGCGCGATGGGGAAACGGAAAAGGGAGCCCGGGTTCGACCTGTGCCACCACCGGCAGTCACTGACATCGCATCTCGTTCTGAAGTCGGTGGCGCTCTCAGTATGCCGGCATGCCCCTGCTGCAGTGCTCTGCAGCAAATGCTACCGCCGCCCGAGCGAGATGAGGGCCTCCATCTCTCGCCCGCTTCCCATGAGCCTCTACACGCTTTTGTCGAAAGCGTGTCCATTAGACAGTCCCGCCGCGGCCGCTCCAAGTCGATCCATTCGAACTCTGTCGTCGCGGGCCGGGCAACATGGACCCCTCTGAGGGATTGGACGCGCTTTGTCCAGACGAGGAGCGAAATACGGACGTCACTGCCGATTGAACGTTCTGGAGAGCGACCTCGCGGCGTCCGGGTGGAGCTGTCTAACCATCGGAGATGACGCGTTAGCACTTGACTGGCAAGACACGATCGGGTGCGGAGAAAACGCGCACTTTGACGCCGAAGAGCTTGATGTGGGTGCCAGTCCACAGCGCAGCCGGACTCAAGCCGGCGACGTATATCTCGCCCCAAAGCAAACAAGTCAGCCAGATGAGGCTGCTTTGAGAGAACTGTCGGACGGTCAAAGCGCGTCCAGTAAGCCTTTCAGAGCGTGCACACGAAGCTCTCAATCGACGTTTAGACGCACAGCAAATGGTCGAGCGTTCAGCGGCGGGGCCGGTGGCAGGACGTCTAAAAGGGTGACGGATCGTAAAAAGTTGTTGACAGCCTTGTTCGGGCCTTGCGACTTGCTGCTGGACTGTAGCGTTTCAACCTTGGGAAGAAGCTCCGAGATTGTCAAGAGGATCGGGTCGAGCGGAAGCCTAGGGCCGTCAGACACAGCAACAATCAGCAGGGTTCAGTAGACGAAGATAAGGGGAAGTTGACACGCACGCCTTTTGCCAGCTGGTGACCCACTCTTGCGTCGGAACAAAGCCGGCACCGCCAAGGCCGCCGGCCAACAGCTTTTGCAAGTCGTCGTCGAGAACGCCGTCGTCCTCATCCTCGTGCAGACCAAGTGCGTTGGCGCTCGGGCCTTTGAAACCCTCGCGCAGCTTGCCACGAGCCTTCTCGCTCATCTGCGTCGGCGCTGGTGCTGGCGATGGCGATGACGGCGGGGTAATAGCAGGCGACTGAGCGTCCTGCTGCAGCGAACCAAGTGTATTCGTGGACGCGTCGCGCTGCAGCTCGAATGTCGGCCGTGAGGAGGTATTGGAAGAATTCGAGACGATGCCAGTCTTGGCATCGGGATTTCTTGACCGCTCTATGGATCACACACAGGTGTCAACCGACTCCTAAACGACCGCTCAACGCGAATTGAGCGAAACGATCAAGCCGCGACGTACCGGCAGCGAGCGCTTTTGCTCTTTGCACCCGGAGGATTTCCTGTAGGCCCTTCTTCATTGTAAAAGTCGCAAGGAATGCGAAGCGTTGGTGCGCGCCCAACAGAGCGTAGAGGAGGTTTGGATTGTCTGCGAAACCTTCGCCTACGTCAGCGGAGTCACAAGGACCCAGGTCACCTGCGCAATTGGGAGCCTCACGAGAGAGTTGGCGGAAGATGAAAGAGTTGACAGCCTCAAGGCTGCGAAAAAGGTCAAGCTTTCGATGTCAGACCACTTTATGCAAGAGAGAACTCCTCTGTGAGAGACGGCGCACAGATAATTAAGCAGACGTGGGTGGCTCTCGCCCCGGAGGAGGAAGGCCGGGTTGCTGAACGAGACGAGCAGCTGCACAAACTTGGTAGATGCAAGGATTGTGAGGTCGCGCGCGTAGGGCGCAATGTTAGCGATTGAGATCATGAGGGCCTGCAGACGAGATCGGGCCTGTCAGCATGTCTGACGCGATGAGACAAGCCGACCGACTCACGGGGAACAATGGGCTCATGCCCGGCGTCATCGCAATCGCACAAGTCCACTGTGAAAGGGAGAATGTCAGCGGAGCAGGATGTCACTAAAGGGAAAAAGGTTCGGCGCACGACGATCAGCGAGTCGGCCGCAGAACCACTGATCTTCCACTTGACGGGCACGTTGAGGTGGATAATCGTCTCATTGAGCGCGCGCGCGAACGATGGCTGCGCCGTCAGCGTCTGAAGGATGTAAGAGAGGAGCCGGAGCGTCGGATGCTGGGCTGCAACAGCAATTTATCGGAGTACAGCTCGGATCAGCTGCCAGCCAATCAACTCAGTAAGCTGAACAAACCTGGGTCATCCTTGCGCTCGAGCAGGTTGAGAAGCACGTAGCCGGCAAGGTCAGAGCAACGTTGCTCATCAGAGAGAAGCCATACTCGGAATTTCTAGAGAAAGAGTGAGCAATAATTAGTGATCTACAGTCATTGGGCAGGCCTACGTTGCAGCTGCATACCTTGTTGAGATCGATGAGCCTCCAAAAAATGAGCCCTGAGCAGGAGCGCCGGGTCAGAAGATGGATATCAGCGACGAAAAAGACGGCTGAAGAGAAGTTCACGCACAAATCTCGAGCAAGAGCGGTGGAGGCTTATTAGCGCCCGGTAGCAGGCCGGAGGACGCCGTTAGGTGGTTGGAGAGCACATCTTCGACGCCGGCCCAGAGAAAGGCATAGTCCTCCTTGCGATGCTGCGGTGGCGAATGAAGGATTAGACTTGCTAATTCAGAAGAAGGCAGGAGTTGCAGTTGACCAACGCACCAGCTTCGAGATGAAGTAGCGGAAGGCGTTTCCCTCTTTGCCGTCATTGTCATGTCCGTCGTCGTCGGCCCAGTAGTCCAGTCCGGCAAGTAGGACGTGCGCACACCCCTTGCGCAGGTTGCCCGAGAGTTCCTCTGCGCCAATGCCGACGAGACTCGCCCCCAAGCCACCCTTCAGTAGATGAGCATAGGGCACGGTGTTGATAAGGGCCGGCGAGGTCGGGGTGAGCGTCGTGTTCAGAAGCGAGCAGAGGACGCTCAGGAGCAGCCTCCGGTCGAGTGTCGCCCGACCCGGCGCCGGTGTGAGCAACGTCAAAGTCGCAAGCGGTCCTATCGGCGTCGAGGGTAGTAGTGGCGGGGGGAGGTAGATCGCGCGTGAGAGAAGCACCTGCAAGAAACGCAGGACCTCAACCCGGTTGCCATGGATGCGCGGCGACGACGGCGGCAGGGCGGTCGATGAGCCGATGCCGGGCGACCAGATAGTATAGGCAATCTTTTCGACCGGCTCTGAGGTAGACGGCGGCAGCGTGAAGCCAGTAAGGAAGAGGAGGTCCACTGTAACAGAGAATAGATGCTCGCTGATGGAGCGATCGGCCGTGGGGGAAGTGGGCGATTTCTGGGATAGGCTGACCGGCTGCTCGTCCTCATCATCCGAGTCGATGACAAACTGCTGACTTCTACTGGTGCTGCCGTCCTCAAGGTAACCGTCTGCAGAAGAGCGGTCGCGAGCAGTGCGCTGCGCTCGAGGCGCGTACAGCACGCGCCAAGCGAAGCCGCCCTCGTCCTGGCTGTCGACGGCGCCAGTGTCCGGCGCAGCCGTCGGCAACGCTTCGTACAATATCGGCAGTATGCGCGCAATCACGCGCAGGCAGTTGAGCGCCTCGGTCGTCGTGTCCTGCTCTGGGGCCTTGCCTCTGGCTGCCGTCGGGAGATATTCGCCCAAGCCGCGGCCTTTGGCGGGCGACGGGAAGGCGTCGCTAGCGACAAGCGCCTGCAGATGGTCGAGTAGGTGCTCAAGTAGCGTCTGCAGATTGGCCCGCTGCTGTTCTCTCACTTGGCGTAGGACGCTGAAGGGAAGCGCTCCGGCAACCTCGCCTGCGTCGTCAAAGAGCTGATAGAACTGAGCCCAGTAACCGACGTCATCCTTCGAGATGGGACCGGCGAGCAGGCGCTTGAGGCCTGTCACGGTCGATGTGCGAAAGGCTAGCTTGAGGTTGCTCGCCGCCGACGGCGACAAGCCTAGCGAGCTTGTGAGCGCCGAGAACATAAGCAGCGAAGCTATAGGCGGAGGGCGAGAGCCTTTGGCGGTTGAAGCTCGATGGACGTCTGCGGTAAGGACCAGTGAGCTGGCTCGACTTGAACGAGACGCGGCCGCGTCTGGCGGAGCGGACCATACAGAAGGACAGTCCTCGAGCGTCGCGCCTTTGAGCAGTCATTCTCGTTCTGCTGGCAAATCATTGCGGAGCCACTCTGCAGCCGATGTGGCCTACATCCAAAGCGATACGGGCGGGACTTGCTCGGACACTTGGGGTCAAGGACTTCGTTGCTGCTGCGCGCGGCCGACAGCCCATATTTGTGAGACGTGACGGGCATGATAGATGTCGTGATAGCGATACACCCGGGGATAGTAAGAGGAGGCGGGACATAAAGAAAAGACCGGAAATCCAGAACGAGTAGCTTGAGATAAGGGAAGGTGGGGAGATCAAAGGAGAAAACGGAGAAGAAGGGCAGCATCAAGCGCGTACTGCCCTACGAGGACGACCCCCGGCCAGCCGTCGCGACGGCGCCGACCGTCGGTGTGCTCGGCCGGCGGCTCGTCGGAGGAGACGTTGACGTCGAGGGCGGAGAAAAGAGCATGCTGTCGAGCACGCGCTTGAGCTCGTCCTCGGTTGATGCGAGCAAGCAGGCCCGGTCATGCTCGACCGAGTATGGGCGTGATTGGGACGATGGACGCGAGCCGCCTGAATACGGTGTCGAGATCGCCGGTGATGTGACTGCGCGCTGTTCCGACGGGTGCGAGAGGCGGTAGAATGGCGACGACGCGCAGAGGATGAGAGGCGACGACCGAAGCCGGGCCGGGATCGCCTGTATGTCGTCCTCGACCGAGGGCGCCCGAGCCGGGTGCAAGAGGGCCGTAGGCGAGTGCTTCCGGCTGTGCGAGCTGGAGGAAGAGTCCGCTGAGAGGTGTGAACGAGCTGCTGAAGGGGTGACAGGGCGAAGACCGGTCAATCCCAGTTGAAAGCGCAGCGCAGGGGGGAATTTGCTGGACGTACAAAGGTCAGGCGAGCCTACGGGAGTACGGAGCGACGCCGACGACGACGACGAGCTCGAGGACGACGACGATGTCGAGTGCTTGCGAGAGAGCGATGGGGCCGAGGTCACCGACTTGGATGTTGCGAATGCAGGAGCGGCCTGGAAGACAGCTGACACTGGGCGAACCGGGCGAGGGCTGGGTGTGGATGCGGATGAGTGTGCGGGTGCGAGTAGAGCTGACATCGTAGGCGGTTTCTGTCGTACTGCAGGTTGAAGCGCTAAGGAGAAGAAGGGAAAGCCAATTCGGTCAAGACGTGCTCTTGTAGGCTCCCGGCCATAGCGGAGGAGGGCCGACGGGCATGGCGGGCGTCGGCAGCTCGGTCAGCGGCCGAGACGCGAGGTCCAGTCAGCCGAGGTCAGCCGGCCGGCGACAGGGCGACCGACGCTAGCCACCGGCCACTCATCCCCGAGCCGAGGTTGTTGGCAGACCGGCCCGCCAGATGATGACTGGCTGCTGCAGAGCGAGCACTTCATCGGATCATCTGGCAAGGGGTTCGCAAGTTGAGAAGCTGGAGGATGGGAGGAGACGCTCATTAGGTTAATTTCAGCAGCGCGCAGTCGGCCTTTGCCGGCGCCCGCACTCGCCCGGTCGGCCGTCGACGGCGGCTGCCGTCCGTCTCTTCACTCGCCGAGAAACTTGCCAAGTGGAGGGCGACAGTGGAGGCTGACCTGCCGGTCGGCAGAGCCGAGCTGGGTGCTCAGGCAGATGCAAGTAGTCTTCCTCGGGCCTATTCCCACCCACTCGTACACCCAAAGGTCGGCTGATGTTGAAGACTGCATGCTGGCCGACAGCCCGGGACGAACTCCGTCGCGCGACATCCTCAGTCAACCCTCCTAGAAGCTCATGAGATCCAGCTGGGCCGCACGCGCCGGCGCGACCCCAGATCACCCTTTCCTATCGCGCTCGGCCATTCTACTGCTTGAGCGTCTTGGGCAAGCCCTCGGCGGTGAGCAAGCTCTCCTCGGCGCCGAGGACGCGCGGGCCGTCGCCGATGCGGGTGTGGATGAAGCGGGCGACCTTGCCCTGCTCCCAGACGGCCGAGACGCCGTGCTTGAAGCCGTCGCGGGCGCTAGGCGCCGGCTTGGCCGCCAGCTTAAACGGGTCATCAAACTGAAGCGCCGGCGGGAAGTAGTGGGCCATGAGGCTGATGATCTCGGGCATGTCGCTCTCGAGTGCGTAGAGGACGGCGTTCGGTCCGGCGTCAAACGTGTAGGCGGCAACGGGCCGGCCGGCTGTCCGATTGAGCTCCGAGACGACGTGGACGATCGCCCGCGAGACGTCTGAAAGGTAAAAGATGGGAGGGAAAGTGTCGAGGCAGACAGCGTGGAACTGATTCGAGTCGCGCATTGTCGCCTCGGCGAAGGCGGCAAAGTCGCGCTGCTCGATCGCCCGGGTGATGTTGGCCATGTAGGTCGGCACCTGCGTCAGACGGTGCTGAAGCAGCGCCGACGTCTCAACCGTCAGCTGCATGCCTGCCGTCGAGGCTGTCGACTTTTTCTCGTCCGAGACGACAAGGATCAGGGCCTGCATCTCGGGCCAGTGCTCACGCGGAGCGACCTCGTATGCCTTCGAATCGGCACCGTCCGACCGCGATCCCATCTCCCAGCCGACAAACCCGCCGAAGAGCGATCGGCAGGCCGAACCGCTGCCCTGGCGAGCGATGACCGACAGGTCCGACGCCGAGGTCGGGAGCGAGTACAGCGCGGCGACTGACGCGACAAGCGCCGCCAGGCCTGAGGCCGACGACGCTAGGCCAGCCGCAGTTGGGAAGTTGTTGTACGAGACGAGGTGGACAGGAAGGGCTGCGATCTGCGCAAGACGAGAGCACGAGTCCGGTCAGACAGAAATGAATCGGGGTACGACAGGTCGAGGTCCAGGTCGCGCAGGGCGCTGCCGAGCTCGATTGCCTCTCTTTCGAGGCTGCCATCTCAAGGACCTTCAGAGCTGCAAAGGCAAGCACTTTCCTCGGCTTGAGAGCTATGCGGCAGCTCTTTGAGTGACCCAATCGCAACTGGCTCGCCTGCTCGTGGAACGCACCTTCTCAAGCTCTGCGTCCTTGGCCTCCTCAGCCTCGCGGAGGCCCCGTAGTGCGGCGATGCAAACGGCGATCCGGCTGCCAGTCTTGATGGTCTCCTCCTCACCGTTGAGCCACAGGCGGTCCTTCTCAAAGTCGGCCGAAGCCGCCGAGGACGTCGTCGACCGGAGGTGATCCTGGTCGAGGGTCACCGAGAGCGAGGAGTTGGTCGGCAGGATGAGCTTAGTGTCGCGCTTGCCCCAGTACTGCGAACGCTCGGAAGCCAATTGAGCAATGACAGAGAGCACGGAGCGTCAAACCGATCCGGATAGAGAAGGGGTGACCGTCCAAGCGAGAATCAGAGGAGAAGTGGGGCGTCAGCGGCGGCGACCTCGTACGATCAAGGGGGGGAGGGCTTGAGCAAGGGTTGCTCATGGATCAGGCTTTCCAGATACTTCAGCAGGACGCACCTTGATGCAGGCAATGTTCACAGGAGCCGACGCAGTCGCAGAGTGGATAGCCATCTTTGCGAGTGAGCAATTTGGAAAGGTCGAGGAGACGAGGTGAGGAAAGACGTGCTGGTCGGGGGTCGACAGACGCGCGCCGGCCCATTGTAATGAGACGCGTCTCCGTCGCGCAGGTGACACGATCGACGAGCAGGCCTCATGGTTTGCTTCGACTCTCGAAGGCGCTCAGGTCGTACATTAGTCATGATAGCACATCGCATCTAGGGTGGAGGGTAAATGTCCGCATGTGTCTAGCCCCAAAAGCGTCGGCCTCGGCCTGAAGCCTCTTCGGCGGCCGCCTCTTGGAGGTCGGGCCAGTGCATCTTGGCGACATACTCGCGGATGTTGGAGACAAAGACGTCCTGAAGGTCGTGACCCTTGCCAGCGGCGATTCGACCGACAGCATCGTTGCTGTACATGCAAGGTGAGCGCATGAATGGTCAATCGAATAGCGGGCTAAAGACTCAAACCGTGCTAGACAAAGACTCACATGGCGTAGCTGCCGAGCAAGTCGACGTGTTCGCCCGTGGCCGGGCCACCACGGAGATCGAGCGCCTCCGGCTGGTGCGCCTGCTCTCGGGTGATCACCTTGATGCCACTCGGGTTCCACTCTTTGCGCTTCCAGCCCTCGACGCACATGGCGCCGAGCGAGAGGAGGGGAACGGTGCCGTCGCCCTCGCCAAATTTGACGCCACTGCGAACCTGTACATCGCTCGGTCACAGTCAGTGTCTTTGCTCAAGAGGCATTTGCAGATCAGCAAGACCCACGGCAGGAATTGCCGAGGGGACAGTGACGGCGCTGTCGATCCATAGGTCGCGGTCTAGTGGAAAGTTGAGCGGGTTAGGGACGGTCGTGCCGTTCGTGTCGCTCTCGTCCATCGGCATGTCGACCTGCGGCAGTGTAGATCAGAAAGATCAGTGACCCGCGGAGTCGAGTGATGCAGAATTGTGATTGGCGTACAGGCAGCGCGTTACCCTCAGCATTGTTCGGTCCCGACTGATAAGGACCCTTGGCGTACCAGTAGGAGCGCTCGGTCTCCTTTCCGTGGCCGTAAAGGCAGTAGATGCGCATGTTGGGCGCGTGCGGGAGCTCAATTTCGAGTGGGTTCGTCCACTTGGTGTGGTCCTGATTGACGGAAGACGAAACGGTCAGCGTGCGGATGAAGTAAAAAAAAGTTCAGCTAGCCGCACCTGATTGTTCTTCTTGAGCATGGCCGGATCGACCTCGTAACCGTTTGAGTAGTTGGTGCCGACCATCTTCTGTGATAGGCAAATGGACGGTCAGCGGATTGTAAAGAGCGGCAATGAAGTCCTTTGATTGATAAAGCACCTGAAATGTCAAGGGCGTGTTCTTGAGGATGAAAACGTTGCTATCTGACTGCGTCAGGTTCGGCCAGATGGTCTCGGACGTCAGGTCGTGCTCGCTTGATGATTGGTCCTCCTCCCGGAAGGAGAGGAAGCGGCCGTGCGTGTCGGTCGCGTTCTCTGGGTCATCGGGAGCCGAATCCTGGTCGCCCCAGATGGCGTCGCCGCCCTTTGGAAAACATTGTGGATCAGCAGTAACACAGCGGGCAGGGTCTAAATAGTAAGGCCGAACCTTGAGCCACATGCTCGCGCTACCAGCCCAACCGCGGAAGAGATCGGCCCGCTCCTTGCGACTGAACATCTTTTCGAGTAAGTATGAGGCCATCGGATTGATCTCGACCGTATCCTTCATCTCACCGCTGAGGAAGGCAGCCATGGCTCTGCGTAGTTCGGAATCAGGATGGGACGGCACGACAGTACAATCAGGGCCTCGAACGAGGCGGTGGTGCAGAAGCGTAACACGCACTTGGCAACGCCCAACATCGGACCGGCGATGTTGACAAACGCTTCGACGTGCTCGTCAACCCATTTGTCGCCGCCGTTGCCGTAGTGGTCACCTGAGGCTTCGACCCACTTGAGACTGAAGTTTCCATGCGACGCGTTGATCAGCAGAAGCGAGACTACCGGGAGCTGAGGGTCGGAAGATTGAGGAGGAGGATCGGGTGAGTCGCACGCACAAGTACTACGAGAGTGCAAAGGAGGTTAGCATGAGTCAGTTAAACCACGGGGCCTAAATCCCTACGTTCTGGACAACGACACACCAGGATGATCGGCCCGCCCATGCTATGACCAACAAGGACCGTTTTCTTGCCCGACACCTTCTTATAGTGTTCAACCTTTCCTTTGAGCCGCGAGAAGTAGTGGTCGCGAATCTCGAGGTTGTAGAAGCTAAGGCGCCAGTCGTAAGCTTCGAGCGACAAGTTGTTGGTGTCCTTTGATGCGATGACTGTGTCAGCGGTTCCACATCCAAATCGAACTGCAAGCAGGCGCCTGGTAACTCACATAGTTGAGCGGTGACAAGTTTTCGATGATCTTTTGCCTGCGAGTCATCAACGGCACGTGTCAGCGTACGCAGATGCTTTCGGGCCAAGAGGAGAAGGGAACGTACCAGACCCAGTAGCCTTGGATGAACTGGCTGGCAGCGTCAAAGCCCTGAGCAGCGCGGACCTTGTAGCCCTTCCGATCGAGGCCGGTCTCCTCATCGAGGCTCAGCGCGCGCATCCACTCCTTCTTGTCGCTTAGCACCGCCTGGATCATGCTGGTCGAGCCCCAAAGCCGCTTCCGGAACCACGGCCGCTGGGCAGGCTCGGTCCCCCACGACTCGAGTCCAGTCGAGATGATTCCCGGGACGAGAATAACGGGGAAATCAGCCGTCAGACCCTCGGCGGCCAAGGCTGAGCCGACTTCGAAATCACGATTCTTCATGAACGAGTACGAGTCAGTGTCGACCAGGCCGGCGAGATCCTTCCAGACCTGAGCTGGCAAACCCGACAGGTTGTTAAGCTCGGGGAAGGACGGTAGACCGCCGACCTGGGTCTTGACATCGTCGACGAGCGTCGACAGCCGATGCGAATAAGCGTCAAATGTGTTGGGGTCGAGCGGCGCAAGCAAGAAGTACGCGACGAGCGAGCCAAGCGCGAGTCCGAGCGGAAAGAGGAAGCGCCGAGATTTGATGAAGGTCGTCGGCTGCTCGTGATGCGAGGCATGCGTGTGCGCGAAGAAGGTGTTGGCCAAATCGAGCTCGTCAAGCGGAGTACCCTGCAGCGAGCGGAGGTGGAAGCGCCGCGTAGGGGTGTCAGCCCTCAGAGAGGAGAGGCTCGCAACTAAAGCAAGCAACAAGTCATCAAATAGCTTCACGCTTGACGAAGCAGGACGTACAGGAGCACGAATACGATATTGACCATCGCCTTGGGGCTCAAGCTGCACGTGCAGCGTCCCTCCGCCCGGTGTTGTCGGCGGCACGGGCCCGGCGGGAGCCGAGGCGCTGCTGCTGCCGTTGGCTGACACGCGCTGGCGGAGGCCTTTTGGTGACTTAACCGGCGTCGACGGCGGCGGCGACGGCTTAAGTTTTGTGGGCGAGGCTTTGGACGCCATACGCGTACAGAAGTCACAGGAACAAAAAGGAGGGTGCTGGTTGAGAGAGCATGCACGAGTCGGCTAACAAGGCTGGCGATAGGCCGACTCCGGCGGCCCGAATGTGTAACGCCGCCGGCGTCATCAGCCTCAACGGTCACGGATGCAGACTCAAGTCGCAGCAACGTATTGGGCACCAAGTCACCAAATAGGCCAAAACAAAACATGGTCTATAAAGATGCAAGTCCTCGCCTCGGCCACCTTCTCGCTTCGTGCTACGGCACGCTTGTCTGATCGCTCTCAACGACAGGCGCTGGCCCAGCCGCTGCCGTCTCTGGCGTCGCTGGCTCGATCGCTGACATGGCCTCGCCTCGCAGCAATTTAACGACATTGCGACCGATGCCCTCGAAGACTGCGCTGCTCAGCGTCTTGCCGTACCGTTCGAGGAGGTCAAACACCTCGCGCTCGGCGCCTCTTGTCGTTGCGCCGTCGACATCCCTACTGCTCCTGCCACTGCCGCCGACGATGCCGACATGGCCATCCTGGACAGCTCGAGCGGTTGAGTCGAGCAGACTGACGAGCTCGGCCTCGACCGGTACTCGTCCAAGGAAGGCTAGACCCTCGCGCCGAGCCATCTCCTCGCCGCCGCCCTTGCCGAAGAGGTAAGTGATCTCGTTGCAGCAAGGGCACTTGTAGCCAGCCATGTTCTCGATCAGACCAACAACCGGAAGCGAGACCTGCCGGGTGAAGTCAAGCGACTTGGAGCAATCGAGGAGGGAGACGGCCTGCGGTGTCGTCACCATGACCGACGAAAGCCTCGACGCAAGCGGGTGGAGGTGCGTTAGAAGCGACAGGTGCTCGTCCGACGTCCCTGCAGCGCAGCGAGCAAGCAGGGCAAAAGCTGGACATCAGTGCTCAAGGGCAGCAATTCTAGAGCGCAACACAAAACTGTACCTGGCGGCGTGTCAATCAGGAGATAGTCGAGCGAGCCCCAGCGCACGTCGCCGAGGAACTGCTTGATCATGCCCTCCTTCTTAGGTCCGCGCCAGACGACGCTGTCCTTGCTGCTCTTAAGCAGGAAGGCGACGCTCATCACCGCCATCCGCTGATCGGCTCCATCGGCATAAACGGGCACCCAGCCATCGGTCGACTGATGAACGCCCTGGCCGTCGAGGCCAAGCATGCGCGGAATCGACGGGCCTGTCAGGTCTGTGTCAAGCACACCGACGCGAAAGCCCTGACGGTAAAGCGAGAGGGCAAGCTGGACGGTCGTCGACGACTTGCCCACTCCGCCTTTGCCTGAAAGTACAAGCACGATCGACTTGACGTTCGCTAACCGTCGGGTGATGGGCGTCTCAGCCGCTGCCGAGGGGGTGGAGGTCGGGGTTGTCATGCTGCGGGCGAGATGAGCGGCGTGGCGAGACAGCGAGAACGACTGCCGCTGTTGGGCGAATCAAATTCAAATCTGAACGTATGATCCAGATTACCGAGTCGCGTTCGGAGGAAGGGGATGAGTGGAGGCTAGCTAAGCCGCAGAGGAAGGGTTGTTGGTCAGCATGCGTTAGGAGAACACGCGCGCGAGCAGCAGTTTGCTGATCCTGCGCGGTTGTACCAAGGAAGAGAATGCGGTACGTACCTCCAGATGTTTGGCGTCCGAGAGAGGCCCGACGAAGGGAACAAGAAGCTGCGTGGGTGGTCTTGAGGGTGGTGGATGTCAACCGCTGACGAGCTCGGACGGAGGCGGCCGAAGACGACGGCTACCTCGGGCACAAGCCACCTGGGCCGTCACTTACGGTCCTTTTCGTCAATCGCTCGCTGAGATCCGGGCGATTGTAATATGCGAGCTCACAGTGCGAGCAAGTTCAGCAGAATGTTTGGAAAGGTAGGACGATTGAACATTCAGGCGACATGCGGAGATTCTGACGCTCTGACTGGCTGCGCAGCCGAAGCTGGCTGACTCTCGGCGCTAGCTCCCATTGCTCTTCGTCTGACCTCGATCGCTTTTACCGCAAGCAGGCCAGGCTTCTCGAGGCCGTCTTGCGAGCTCAGCTGGCCCTCACTCGGGCAATTCGCTGATCTGACTGAGGCAACCGCCTTTCGATCTATCTCGCCTTCGCGTCCTCCTCCCGGACGACCCGAGCCAGTGCCTCAAGGCTCGCCTTGGTCGCACTCCAGCCGCCGCCGATGATGTAACCGGCGGTCGCGCCGAGAATTGGCGTGATTGGCCAGGCTTGCCAGGGCCGGTCCCAGTCGAGTGCGAGAGGGAAAGCGCCAAGCCAGGCGCCGGCAAGCGCAAACAGCGGCGGGTAGACGAGGGCACGCTCATAAGGCGTCTTCAGGCTTCCAGACAGCGTTCATAGTCAGTTCGTTTTGGCGCAGGGTAGGGAACCTAGATTAGGCAAGAAGCAAGACGTACTCTCTCTCGACAAACAAACGGACCCACATCCACCGCTGGCTGCCGCCCTGAGCTCCTTCAGTCATCAAGTCGGGTGCACCGAGTACGCTGACCGGCACAAAGACGCAGAGCGTCGACAGATAGAGGGCAAGGCCAAGCGTGCCGACTTGCGTCTGAACCGACGCGATCGAGAGCGAGGGCAACGGCGCGCCGAGCAGAAGCAAGGCCGCAGTGAGGATTGGAGTGACAATGAGCGTCGCCAGCAGGGCATCCCGGAGAGACTTTGAAAGGGGAGGGAGGAAGATGAATAAGATGAGAAGTCAGCAGTAGTGCAGAAAGGTCGACTGCGCAGGCCTTAGCCTGGCCGTCCAGCCCTTACGCAGAGCGTGCGGGCAGAGGTTGATGGACGCACCTTGAGTCGCTTACCGCTGGCGCTCGTCTTGCGAGCCACGGCTTCCTCTTCGGTCTCTTCGCGACCGGACGTCATGCGCTCCCAATCGGCCCGGTCCTGGACGAGCTTACCGAGCTCACCCGCCCACCAGGCGCTGACGACGGCGGCGCCGAGGCAAGCCCAACCGGCGAAGGCAAGCGGGTCGCGAGAGAGGAAGGCGACCCAGACCCACTCGGGCCGGTCGAGCGACGTCTTAGTTCGTGCGGTGGACAGCTGGAAGGGCAAGTCGGACCGCGGCAGAGCGATGACGGCGAAGCCAAGGAGGACGGCTTGAAGCCCAAGTAACGAGAGGTATTTGGGCAGCGGGAAGCCGGCCGACAGCGCTGTTGGCGCTCGGGCTTTCTTGAACGAGGACGGCGCCTTGGGCTTTGTCAACGCCTTGTTGACCTGCTTGGGGAGTGAGACCATTGTGCGGTGGCTGAGATAGATGGCCAGATGGGGGGTCGGCGAGAGGAGACCGTAAACGGCTGGAAGGGACGCTGCCGCCAAAGCTACGACGGCTTAGCAAGGAGAGATTCGCTGATTCTTCTGACCCGACACGACCACCTGCTCTTCTACCCACTTCTACAGAATCTCTTGTCAGTCATGTCGACTCTCGACAATGCCAACCCAACAATCCATTCGGCTGCCGCCTCTTCTTCGAGCGGCATCTTTGGCGCGGCCTCGCGTCGCGTCGGCGCAGGTGGCGGCGCAAGGCGCACTGTGCGCGACCTCTGGGCCGAGGAGGGTGCCGACGACTTTTACCAGGAGGCCCTCGAGCAGGACGGAAGTGCTGGAGGTGACGACGCTGGGGACGACATTGACGCCGAAGAGATTTTCGGTGCGTTACTCTGCCCTCAGCAATGGCTCTACTGACTCGTTTTCTGCGAGCTACACTGATCTAGACGACTTCGCCGACTGTTCCTCTCGACTCGACCTTCCACCTGCTTCGCACCCTTTGCGAATATGACCCGTCGGACGAACGCAAACCGGCTCCGCTCAAATTTGTCTTGCCCCGGAAATCACATCGCCTCTGACGCCCTGCACCGCCTGCCTCGCGTGCTATTACCTGCGCACTGCCGACGTAACTCTGCTTGTCCTCATTCTACGGCCTTCTCAACATGGCACGCCGGACTTCTAATACTCGTCACCATTGATATCGCCCGTGAAAGACCTTCTGCGGTCCATCACCGACCCGGAGCACCCACTGACACTTGAGCAACTAGCAGTCGTTTCGTCGTCGCAAATCTCGTTCCCGCACAAGAACCAGCTGCTTGTCGAGTTCACGCCAACTATCCCACACTGCTCGATGGCGACTTTGATCGGTGAGTCCCCTTGAAAGTTCCTTCGCACTGGGCGCTGGTCGTTTATTGGTATATCGCTGATCACGCGCCCCACCCCTTGCGCACTCTTTTCAGGCTTGAGTCTCCGAGTACGACTCCTTCGTGCGCTGCCCGAGCGGTACAAGGTCGACATCCGTGTCAAGCAGGGTTCTCATCAGTCTGAGGTGGCGGGTTCGTCCGGGCTGTTGCAAGCACAAGGTGCCTCATTGGCTGACGTCTGCCTTCTTGTCTCGCGCCCATTCTTGCAGTCAACAAGCAGTTGAACGACAAGGAGCGTGTTGCAGCAGCGCTTGAGAACTCGCATCTTCTTGGCGTCGTTGAGGGCTGCCTCGCCACAGCCGGTCGGCGAGGTGGCCTGCCCGTCGCCTAAGGCCGTCGCCTTGGATCACTTCCCACTGTTGTAGCCCATCCCCATGCGCAGCACATCCTGCCTGTATTATGACACGCTCGCACTTTCTTCCTCTTGTCCGCTTTTGACGATGCTAATCAGGCACTGGCGAAAGTTGTGTGTCGACGATCCGTGAGTTGTCGTTCGCGCAGCCGCCCCGACCTTTTTTCCCCGCTGAGCCCGCCGACGTCGCTGCCTGTCCATGACTGCCCTGCTCTTCAATCGCCTCCTCTCCCGCACGCCCCTCCTCTCTGTGACTGCCCGATCGCGATCTTACACCATGTCATCATCCATTGCCGCTCTCGTCGCCGACGCTCGCAAGGCGCTGCCTGCGCCGTCCAAGGACACCGCCGCGGTCGACGCTTGGGTCGACCGAATGACCGCCGGCGAGGACCAGGATCTCCAGGTTCGCAGAATCTCGCTGGCCACGAGGATTAACGTCTCGTCCGCCTGAATCGCCGATATTGATAAGCTCTATATCCTGCTCTTCTCCTATCAGGATCTTGACAAGAAGATCGAGCCCGTTGTCTACCTGTTCAACAACGAGCTGTCGGTTGCCGACGTCGCGACCTTTGGCGCACTCCACCCCGTCTACGTGCGTTTCCACCCCTCAGCAGCTTAGCACGTGCCGATGCTGACCGCCTTTGCTCTCTTCTCGTCCACAGGTTTCCAAGACAAAGGAGGAGTACTACACGACGCCTTCGCTGACGCGCTACATCAACCACCTCCAGTCGCTGCCAGAGCTTAAGCCCACGCTGTCGGCCTACGCGCCGATTGAGTTCAACTTGGCCGACATGCCCAAGGTTGAGCGCAAGTCGGTCGTCGCCAAAGATAAGAAGCCCAAGAAGGCTGCCGAGGGTGTCGCTACCGCCGTCGAGCCCAAGGTGGCCGAGGCTAAGCAGGAAGCCAAGGGGCTCGTCGCCGGCGTCACCGAGCAGCTCTCTAACCTGACAGTCGCTGCCGGCGCTGCTGCTTCGTCGCTCGCTTCATCCGCTGTCGCTGGTGCTCAGCAGGCTGCTGCCGCCGTCGGTCTTGCCGAAAGCGCACCTGCCGTCGAGCAGAAGACGCAGAAGAAGGAGAAGAAGGAGAAGGCGCCGAAGGCCCCCAAGCCGGCGGCCGAGCCGGCGGCGGCTCCCAATCCGTCGATGATTGACCTCCGAGTCGGCCACATTCTGGCTGTTGAGAAGCACCCAGACGCCGACTCGCTCTATATCGAGACGATTGATGTCGGAGAGGCTGAGCCCCGGACTGTCATCTCGGGTCTGGTTAACTACCTGACGCCTGAGCAGGTACTCGGCGCCCGGGTTGTTGTCGTCGCCAACATGAAGCCAGTCGCCATGCGCGGCGTCAAGTCGTACGCGATGCTGCTTTGTGTAGGTCCTCGCCCTCTGTGTTGTTCGGCGTCTAGCCATCACTGAAACTCTGTTGCTTGCCGTTGACAGGCCACGAGCGCCGAGGGCAAAGATGGAGGCCTCGAGTTCGTCCAGCCGCCAGCCGCGAGCGCCCCTGGAGAGCGCATCTACTTCGAGTCGCCCAAGTTTGAGGGTGCGTGTGAGGCTGGGCTGAATGGGAACCTTACGCGAAAGGACTAACCCGCACCACATGCGCTCGCCAGACGCCACGCCGCTTGAGCAGATGAACCCCAAGAAGAAGATCTTCGAGACGGTCCAGCCCGGCTTCACTACGCTGCCCTCGCTTGAGGCGGCCTGGGTTGACAAGGAGACGGGCGAGGTTGCCAAGATCCGCACGAAGGACGGCTACTGTGTCGTCAAGACCTTTGTTGGGGCCAGCCTGTCGTAGGCCCCTTCTGCTTTCCTGCTCTGGTAGATCGCGTTCGCTTGCTCAGATCGCATGATCATGTACTACGGGCGGACGCAGTGGTCTTCCTCGCGGCCATGCGTGCGTGACATTAGAGGTTAACAAGTGGCCGGGGACGGCGGCATGTCAATCGTCGTTATGTACTGAAAGCGAGATCACGGGCGGTTCGTGCGAGCGCGGCTCAGAGTTGTCCCACAAGCGACCAGTCGACCCACTTCGGCTTCTCCTCGCCGAAGACGTCCTTGATCGTCCAATAGGTCTTCTTGCCGTTGATCATGCCTGCCTTCATCTCTTTCTTCGTGTAGGTCGTCTGGATGTTGGAGTTGTTGAGTCGGGCAGCGAGGTTGAAGCCTGGGCCATGCGAGCCCGTCTCGATAAAGTTGGTTAAGTTCGGGACTATTGGCGAGCGGAAGCAATGTCAGCTCTGCTGGCTTCCGATCATGCATCTCTATAAAGATTACTTACCGATGCGGGGGTCGGTGTCCGACCACTTGATGAAGCCAGCGGGAAGGACAATGTCGCTCATGTAAGAGTCCTGGATGAAGTCGGGGCTTTTAGTCAAATCATTGACACCAGAGAGTAAGATCAAGGGTAGAAACTACCTGGTAGATAACCCGCGAAGCGTTGCCCTTCATACGAGAAATAGAAAAGGTCGTGTCAGAGCTGCGTTGACTATCCAGATCAGGAGCGTTCGACGCACCCAGGGCCGACCAAGAGCACGTTGGCCGGCTGAAGACAAGGAGAATTAGTGGAAAACCAAAAGTCAGGAAAGCAGACTTGTGAGCAGTCAGATGCCGGGCGCACTCAGCTGAAGCTCAGGTAGAGCGTCGTCGGCCTTGACGATTCTGCTCTGGTCGATGTAGACACCAAAGTTGAAGCCGGCTGACGCAGGAACAGCACCGATATTCGTGAGCGGATGCCAAACGACAGTCTGCAGGGGAGAGGAATCGCGGGTCAGTTCTTCGACCCAAAGCGTCGTGGCAAGGAGGAAAGGCTCGCACCTTGACCTCAGGCTCACCATCGCTGTAAAGGAAGGAATGAGGTGGGTCAGTCAGACTCCATGATAGAAGAATGAGAGTGAAAGAGACAGCGGAATGCAGACTCACGCTTTCATCGCTGTCAATCCTCCACCGACTTCGCGCGATGCAATCACCGCCTTCGAGAACCAGGCCAGGCCGTAGCCATAAATCTAGCAGGCGGATAATTTTCAGAAAGAGCGCTCGTGCAGGCAACTGACAGAACGCACGAAGTCGGTACCGCCGGAGATGTACTCGTCGACGCTCAAGACAGATCTAAATTGTGGTAGAGCCTCCGCCATCAGCCGTGTGTCGGGTCGGAGAGACCGCGCACGAATACGCACGAGTTCCGGCCGACATACCTGTTGAGATCAGACATGAGCTGTCAGTCAGGCGAGGTCACAGTGACGCTAAATCACCTCTTTAAGCAAAGTTGACCTACCAGGTGTCCTGATACGATGAGTAAGAGCATCCAATGGAGGTGGCGTTCTAGCGGGATCGGGAGCGGCTGTGTCAGTGACGATCATCCCAGCGGTAAAGGCTGGGCTCATGACAAACAATCACGCACAGTCCAAGTGAAGAAGGTAGCGGCCGCAGGTCCAGTCTGCCCCTTTGCCTCGGTGCCATTGCCCCATGTCGCTTTGTTGGCAAAATCGATGTTTGCAACCGTAAAGATGCCTGGCGCTGTCGTGTGACCGGCTGGGCCTGAAGCCGAGGGGAAGTCGACCGTAAGAACCGCGGCGTCCCTGCGAAGGGCTTCAGGGTCAGAGTTGTTTAGAGAAGAGCGAGAGGTCAGAGCGGGACGCACGCATTCTTTTGATCTGTGGCAGCGCGAGGATGGGAGAAGGGGGAGACGAGAAGGGAGGGGCAAGTCAGCTGAGGATCGGGAAAGTCGATGATCAAGGAAAGGGAGTACCAGTCCTCTGATTCTTCTGGCAGATCTTTTGTACGTAAGGGTCGAGGTAGCGAAGGAGGTCAGTGAATGCTTCGCTATCTGTGGCCAGCAGACGGACGTACAAAGGCACTAAACCAGACGCGGACCGCGTTCTTCTTGTAGTCTTTGGGCTTCTCGGTAATGCCGATCAGTGAAACCGGCCCGGTCCGGGGGCTGGTGATGTTGACCTGCTCATGATAGTTTCCGGGTCCAACGAGGATGGTGACCGACGAGTCATCGACGGGCCTAGAGACGCGATGACAAGGACGGTGAGCAACATTGCTGGCAATGGGGCGCGCAGCTAACGAGCGACTGACATGGCCGCGACAGCGTCGCTGATGCGGCCGAATGGCGCCTGCGGATCGGTTTGAGAAACATAAAGGGTGTTTGCAGGACAACCATCCAGCTGATAGCCTTGCGCTGCCGAGGTTGCAAGGGGAAGGGCGTCGTGAGTTAAGGCGAAGACAGTATGAGTTGATGACGCGAGCGACTTACCCTTTGGCTTTTGGCACGTCGCGAGGTCGACGGGGCCAGTGTAGGTCCGAGTCTGGTTGTAGCCGGGCAGCGTCGGACAGGCAGCTGGATCCGAAGGAATTGCAGCGACCAGACCTGCGAGAGGAAGAGCGAGAGCGAGAGAGAGCAGCTGCATGGCTGGCGCGACAGGTGTAGGCGGTGATGGCAGCTGCCGCAGCGAGATGGGGCTCCCCTCTTCCTTTTTGAGCTCGACCTCGCTTCAGGTCCGGCTCGTCGCCGGCTCGTCGTACATCCGGACGCCTACAGAGCTCCGCGGCGAGATTAGAGCGGCCGGCCAGCGTGCGTGGGCCTCGTGAGCGCGGCCGATGAGGAGGCACGCAGAAGCCGAAGGGGGCGGGTCGGTCGGCCTCGTCCGAAAACGAGCTAACATCTTCAAAGGCTCCGACAACCGAAGCGAACGGCCCGGCTATGAGCCGGCGCCGTTTGACAGGATTCGCGACGCGGGTCGTTGGGCGGCAGGGCAAAGACAGGCAGGCAACGCGCCTCTGGTAGACGTCCTATGCTCCCCCTTCTTTCCTGGCGGGGCAAGCGACAAAGGCGGTGCGCAGCGCTCGACGCCACATCCGCCGCGGTTCTTCCGTTGAGCCAAGAATGACAGCACTCGCACGTCCCATAGATCCTGATCTGCGGCGCAGAACCTACCGAACTTTCCTTGCGTTCGCCCTGAACCAGTCGCTGCGAGCCGACTCGCCTTTCGAGTCGCCCCAAGCGCGTGCAGGCGCCTTCACCGCGTCTACCGAACCGAGCCCGGCTTGATCGGCCCCGTCTTCAGTCATCCCGGGTCAGACCCAGGTCGACCTTGAGCTCGTTGGCCGTCCGACCGACGAGCGCACCGTACTGTTTGCGTCCAGCCGGTCGGACGTCAGGCCTTGATTGTGGAAGAAGAGCGCATACACCCAACCCAGCGAATCGAGAAGCGCGCGCACCTTGTCAAGCATGTTCTGCGCCGGGAGGTTAACGCGGCAAGCGGTCAGCCTCGAGAGAACAAGGGACGACGAGGAATGCCCGCTCGATGCTCCTGTAAGTAGGCTAACGCACCTCGACGGCATCTCTTACCTCGTTGTACGAGTGAAGAAGCTCAAAGTGCGCCTTGACGACGCGCTCTGCCTCCCGTTCGACTTCCAGGTTGCTGCGGCCGTCATGTGCGCTAACACCGTCTGCTGCTGAAGCGGCTGGGGAGAATGCGGCGTTGAGACTGAGGGCGCGAAACTCCTCCCGAAGGTCGACGAGCTGCGCCTGCAATGGAGGCGGTCGCTCGGCCGGCTGCGGCATCGCTAGGGAAGCCACCGAGGCTGTGTGGCGACTAGGAGTCGGCATGACTGTGCAGTGCAGAGGTCAAATACAAACTCAAAAGACAGGAACTGAGGTGGTCGTCGAGAGAGGACAGTGAATGTCAGGGGCAGGGCGTCTCCACGCCCATTTGCTGCGGATCATCCCCTCATGGCAGGAGCGGCATGTCGTTCGAGTCGGACTAGGGCGCTCAATCCGTGCAATTGGATTAAGCGAACCGTCTCCTGCGACCGGACAGCTCAGATGGCAACCAGCGGCTCTTCATTGAGGGCAACCTCGGAGCTCGGCGGTCAGTGCTGGATGCACTACAGCCTTCTGGCCAGCGCCTCGATCGATTGTACAGGGCAGCTTCATCTGATCCGCTGCGCGCGATCATGAGCTTTCCGGCCCCTCTCCTCCCGGTACCAGCTACACGACACGGGGACGAGAGAAAGGTTGCGATGAGCACGCGGCCACGTCTCAACAGATTGACATTGGACAGGGCAAGGCCTTTGATAGGCGGGGCAGGCAACTCACGATCGCGATATTGCTTCCGTTCAGGAGCGTCTGGTGTAGCGAGTTTTTGGCCATGCCCTGCTCCGTCATGTGGCTGGGCGGCGGAGAGGCAGAAGGGCCGCGTAGTATCAGCAGGCGTGTTCGGTCAAAGAGGAGCGCAGCGCAGCGCGTGCCGGACGACGAGCTTGAACGGAATGTACTGACTACTCGGTCACATCCTCGAGGACCATGTCTATGAACGCGAGAAAAGGCAATACGCATGTGTCAGTAGAAAGCCCTTGTCCTGACGGAATATTGAGACGTTTCGGCACTCACTGACGTACTCGTCGAAACCGGTCAGGGTCCCAACGAACTCCCGGTCGCTCTTCCTGCGATAGCCAGAGTTCAATCACAAAGTCAGCGCGCCGCTTCGCTAATCTCGGCAAAGCCTCTTACGAGCATCGTTCAGCGTCTGAGGATCGTACATGATGACGTGGATCCGCGAGCCGATGCACCGGTCGATGAGCTCTTCAGGTCGGATGGGTCGACGAGGCACGGGGGAAAAGGTCGCCAGAAGCGATAGGTCAGCCTCAGCTGCGAGCCCACTCGATATGCTCGTTCTCAATCACAAGCATCTCTCACTGACCCAAAGGCAGAATCTGGGACGCCATCTAAGCAGATTTGAGAGTTGAGAGGTAGGGAAGAGGCAGGGTAGGGTGTTGTGGTTCGGGGCGAGGTCGAAGCCGCTCAGCATCGGCTGTCAAGAGCCATTATCTCGCCCCTCGCCCGTTCCTTCCTAACCTGCGTCTACCATCTCGCCCCTCCTCTCGCCGCCTCTTCGACAGACGCCTCCACAAGCCATGGCAAACGACTCAGAAACCTCTCCGCCTCCAGCCGAGGTCGAGGTCGCGCTTCCGACAAACGACGGGGCGCCCGCCGTCGCGGACGGCGTCGGGCCTGAGGACTCGGAGGAGGCACTCCGCAAGCGACTGCTCGCAGAGGCCGAAGGACTGGGATCCGACAACGAGGTCTACGAGTTCTCCGAAGGCGAAACGGTGCGCGGCAAAGGCGCTGCGACTTGAGATGCCTTGTGAGAAGTTGTTCACACGAAGTCTCTCATCTGACGTACGCGTCACCCAGGACTCCGAGGACGATGAGGGTAGCGAACCAGAAGGCCCTGGACTTGCCTATCTCTACGTGCGTGGGATGTGAACAGAGTCGACGACGTCGGACCGGGCTCATCCTTTGCATCTACTGCCTCGCAGCGGGACGAGGCTGACGCACTAGGCGACGGAGCCGACGATGACGACAGCGACGATGACGAGTACACCGACGAGCAGCACTTGACCGGACCGGACGCTGGCCAGTACGACGCCGATGCCGGTCAAGAGGCCGACGAGGACCTGGATGGAGCCGAGAAGCGGGATCTGCCAGTGCGTTGAACTCGGCTGCGAGGCGGCTCGGCAATCGAACAAGGACTCCGAAAATACTGTTGTATGTTAAGTTGCTGACCTACTTGACGCCCGCGCGCTGCAGCCCGCCGGAGATGCTCTTGCGACAACGAATGATGATGACGATGACGCAAGGTCCAAGGTCGACCCTGGGGGGGAGGAGGAAGGCCGGCCGGCAAAGCGAGTTAAAGTCGCAGCCTAGCTGTCAGGGCGTCGCTCTCAACTGTATCTCTGCAAGTGTATTCTGCTGTACCGCTCCATCTGTCTCTCTCGATGGCTCGTATCGCTTGTCGGTTTTCATCGCTCGCTTGAGACGCCCCCTCAGCGAGTCGTGCAGACCGGTCATCCATACCCTGCAAGAGCAAAGAGAGGGGAAAGTCCAGGTAGGGTAGTGGGACCAGACGAACGACGGCGAATGGCCTCAGAAAGACAGGGTGACTGGGATGGGCCTGCGCGGATATGCAGCCACATTAGAAAGAGACGAAGGGGTTGCAATCGGAGCACGTGAGGGAAGGGATGACCGAGGGAGCGGACAGGAAGGCTGCGGCCGGCGCAGGTGCACGAGAACGCTATCGCGGATCACGAGGGCCGCGCGGGCCGTAGGGGTTGCTGTACCGCGGTTGCTGAGGCGGTGGCACCCCGTGAGGGTCATACGGCTGAGGGCCGCCGGGGTTGAACTGCTCGTCACGCGATCACGCGAACGGATGGGATCGGTTAGCTATTCGTCCACGCGCCATCCCTGCAAAGGCCGCAGACGCACGCTACCGATACTTGGAAGCGTGGGCGGCACACTGTTATAGTCAAAGCTCGTCCGTTCGTCGTAGAGGAAGCCAGCGCGCTCGTCCGCCGGCGCGTGAAGGTTGACTTGCGAGGTTGACGGGTAGCTAAGGTCTCCATGGGCCGGAGTAAAGTTTTGCCACGGCTGGGTGTTGTTGCGGAAGGAGTGTTGCTGTACGACTAGAGGGCACGAGTCACGAGACAGATAGAATTAGCATGGTGCGAGATGCGACGCGACGCATTCTCAACGAGCAACGCACGTGGTGAGGTCGGGAGTGGGCGGCCGCTGTTGAAGTCGGTCGAGCCCATGCCACCGTCTCCATAGCCGGTGCCCATGTCTGTTGTACCGCGCACATAGCTGATCAACACTCAGCTTGAACGATGCATGATCGACCAAAGACGTACACTGCCGGTCGCCGACGTTGACGTCCTCATAAGCTGCGAGCGGACTCCGGCCGTGATGGTGGGCGGTGCTCGTCGACTTGGGGACCGTCGTCGCAACCGAGACCTTGCTCCGAATAGAGCTCGCGTCGTCTGACTTCATGCCGCCTTGCTTGAGAAGCGATGCATGATGCTGCTTGAGCTCGTAATCCTGCGTCGGTTGATTCCAGAAGGCGCGGAATTTCGAGGCTCGGCGCGAGTAGCGGATGATCCAGCCAGCACTCAGTCCCAGCAGGATGATGGCGACTAGGTGGGCAGAGGATATGAGACTAAGATCAGCGCTCGGACAGACTGCCAAAGGCAGGGCCCCGACCTTAAGCGGCAGGTCTGTTGCCAAGGGAGCCGGGACGAGCCCGGCGGCTGCGCGGTCGAGGAAACAGTGGCTAGGACGTACGAACGGAGAAGACGGCGACGGCGACCACATAGTCGGTCGTCCCATAGACCTTACAAGGCCTACCGCGGTTATCGTATGCTTTGGCGTCTATCATATCAAGGAACGGAGGGACCGGGGGGGGGGGGGAGATGGTCAGTATCTGGGCGGCGCTGCCGAGCCTGCGCTGGCGTCGATCACTCGACCGGGCAGACCACAACAAGGGAGGTGGTACGCACAGGGACTTGTTCCTCTGCAGGAAAGGCGAATCAGAGCAGACGGAGGCGCCGGTCAGACTTTCGCGCCAGCAAGAGCCACGCCTGAATGGTGAGGATCGGCAGAGTGCTGTTGCATTCGGCTCATCCCCTCCCTTATGAGCGGTGACGGCGCGCGGGCGGGCCAAAAGAGGCGCTGAACTTACTTGACCCAGCAGGCGTCGACCATGGCCAGAGCTTTAGTCTTCGATAATTGAAGCGAGGGCCTTGAAGGCTGAGCTGTTGTCGCGTGCTAGTAGGCGAGCGGTGGCAGTTGTCGAGAGGCTTTGCGAAGAAGGGATGGCAGACGGAGGGACGAGCTGTATACGGCGAGCTCGAAACGCCCCTCCGACGCGCCGCCTGCGCGCGGCTCGGGCACGCACCCGCACGGTACCGGAGCCCCGACCGCAGCCTGTCACCGACGGCAGCCTTGGTGCCCGCAGGAGATGAGGCATGCCAGCTCAACGATCTCCTTGGGAGGCGGGCCTTCGCATCAATCATGTAGCGAAAGTAACGCGACGCGTCAACAGTCCCGCTCATCCAAAGCTAGATCTGGCTAGCTACCGCCTTCCGGATGACTATCCAGAAGTATCCTTCAATCATACGCACACCGCCGTCGTCTGCTCATTTATGCTGAGACTGTCTTTTTATTTTGGGGTCATGGATAGCGAGGGACAATGGGCGACGAGTCTAAGTCTTACTCCGACTCAGCTCCGTCGTCCTCAGCCTCTCCCGAGCCACCGGCGGCGGCGGCAGCGCGCTTGCGCTTGACGCGGCCAGCACGAGCGCCTCCGAAGGGCGAGGTGAGAGCGAAGTCGATGTGCTCTGATTAGCCGAGGCAGGATGTCAGTGGTCGGAAACTTGCACAAAGGTGTAGCTTGCTAAGGGGAGCGGGTACGCACTCTGCGACTCGAGGCGGACAACGAACGAGGGAACGTTGACAACCTGCTTGCCGACGCGGATGTGGCGCTGGCGAATGAGGACGCGGGCGTGGTGGACCGACTTGGCGAGACCCGACTTGAAGACCTGGGTCTGGAGACGGCGCTCCATGAAGTCCTCGGTCTTGAGAGCGAGGACGTAGTCGAGACGCATGCGCGAGTCGTCCAGGACACCGATGCGTACCAGGCGGCGGATGAGGGCGTTACCCTGCGTAGAGAGAAGGCAGGAAGGGTCAGCAAATTACCCTTGAGCAGTCAGTTCGACGCAGGTCGTTCGACCTCGATGTCGACCCAGCATGGAACGCCCACAGGCCTGCAGCCCACGCTTTATTGGCCAGACAGTTCCCAACCCCAATTCAAAGGCTCCGGCTCCAGCGTATACGAGACGAGGATGCGCAACGCACCTCGAACAGCCGCTTGGGGTCCTTGGCCTCGAGCTTGAGCAGCTCACGGGCAGCACGACGGATCTTCGACAGGGTGAGCTGAATGCGCCAGATCTCCCGCTTGTTCCGGAGGCCGTACTCGCCGGCGAGCTTGAGCTCGGCGTCGAGACGAGCCGACTCAAAGGGACGCCGGGGGACCTTGTAGGCTGAAAGTAGGCGACGCGGAGGGGTAGGCCAAGGTCAGAAGACGCTCGAAGACGAGAGGCGGCAGCGCAAGGCAGGCAGGCAGGCGAGCAGGCGGCTAGTAGCAGCAGCAGCAGCGAGCAACGCTTGGCACCCCAACGCTCAGTGCCAGTCTCTATCCAAGGCCCTTGGCACAGGAAGTAATGCCGCTGGTGGAGCCGATCCTAGGCCCATCGAAGGGCCCTGGATTGGCTGGGTGCTGCTGCTGCTGCCGAGGTCCGCTCTGCTGCTGCTGCTGCTGCTGCTATCTGCCAGCTGACGCGAGCAGCGTCGGGGCCGGAGCAACGTGAATGGCGAAACTGACTCTTGGAGTGGTTACGAGGAGCACGGGGCATCTGAAGCGAGGTGATAGGCGACGAGGTCAGAGGTTGGCCAAGCGAAAGGCTAGGGTATCGGCACGTACCTTGCTTGACGGACGGGAGGGAAGAGCTCAGCCGGGGGACGAAACGGCTTCAGGCCGGGCGGGGGGCAGCGCGCGGGGCGGAGAGGCCGCGCCGGCGGCGTGCGCGTGGGGGGGTCTCGGAGAAGGGTCCGGGCGACTTGGGTTTGCTTAACCCAACAGCTGGTCCTGGCATTTACAGGCAGAGCGCCCGCGCGTGTAGCTTCGTGAGGGTCGGTTCGGCTGGGCAGGGCGAGCATGCGGTCACCTGTTCTAAGGCATCGTAGAGACGAGCGTTGGCAGTCAGGGTGGATAGGCGAACGGTTTCTCTATTGAGTTCCAAAGAGGAGCTGTACTCAGAATGATAAGGAGGCAGGATAGGTCGGTGTGCTCCAAGTGAAGCAGTGAAGAGCTCGCCCGCGCACACCCGAAGATAGTACGTGCACTGACTCTGCTAGCAGCTCGCTCTTGTCCTCCCACAAGCCCAAGTGCAAACGGCCCAAAAGCCCCGTTTGCGACAGATGACGACCATAAAATGACTTGCTGGCCTTATGCAGTCATACATCAGAGCTACGATGCGACTGCTGAGCATCTCGAGAGCAATCCACTCGCCTTTCTCAAGGGTAGAAGCTTCGTGGTCGACAAGATGTTTTGGTCGTTCATGATATCGTCGTCTCCCTCCGTTCATGCCATCGCGCGAAGCCCGCGAGCCCACGCAGAGCCTGGATGACGTCCCTTTGTTGCGCGAGTACCTCTAGGCGCCCGTTCTCATCGTCTGCGTCTCCGTGGTCGTATCGATCGGGGTCCGGTCCGGCCTCAAGCGGAAGTTCGCGATCCTCTACCGTCTTGTCATATTTGTCAGGCCGAAGGGTGGCGGAGGTATCATCGGCATCAAGAAATGTGGTGTATAGGCAGGGCAAACACAAGAAATGGCATAGCCGTCGGGCGAGAGCGAGACTGGCGACAAGTCAGCAGGGCGCACAAGAGCCAGCAAGGCTTTAGTTTGCGAACAGCGCACCTAGGAAGCGGCACCCCGGTTCCGACCCCATTGGCCGTGCCTGACAGGAACAGGGACAGGTCGACTTGCGCTCCTGGCAGCCTGCGGAGCGAGGAGACCAGCCAGGAGAGTACTCGGATGCAGCGCGTGCTGAGCGGCCCCAACGAAGACCGGGTTTGCACGACTCCCCGCCTGTCGTGTGGACTTTTGCTGGTGTTATGCCGCTCTCAAGTCACCCGCACGCGCGGACGGAGGGAGTTGGCATCGCCAGTCTGGAAGGGGCACGGATGTAGACGGTCTTGACCCATACACACACCAAGTGTAAGGCATGCCTGCGCACAGTGCAGCGTGTCGGCGAGCAGAGTTGCATCGTCAGCTGGGACCTGCGGAACCGTCCAAGCACGGGTCTAAGGGCGCACACGCAATTGTGTGGCGCAGCGACAGAAGCGAAAGAGAAGGGCCGTACGGGGTCAGCAACGCCAGGACGCGAGAACAAGGTGCGCTGGTCAGCTCTCGCTTTTGGTATATAGTCGTTAGTGGGCTGCACCAGTTTCGCTGGCCAATGTCAGCCGGGCGAGATGCTAGCCGGCGTTTCCTAAC
Organism: Cystofilobasidium macerans; assembly: GCA_014825765.1. Lineage (NCBI taxonomy): Eukaryota > Fungi > Basidiomycota > Tremellomycetes > Cystofilobasidiales > Cystofilobasidiaceae > Cystofilobasidium > Cystofilobasidium macerans. The sequence continues at coordinate 242,362 of MVAP01000005.1, read as the reverse complement.
CGTTCCAAGGCGCAGCAGGTGAGGTGATGCCTGCAGGCTTTGGCCCAACAGGCAACTTGCCAGCAACCACCACAGCAAGTGTGCCGATGCAGCGCCATCTCTGGAAGCTCTTGACGTCGAGTCGTATCTGAGCTGCCCACTTGAGCGTCATCTCGAATCGACGGCTGGCTGAACCGACGCTGACACGCCCCGTAGCTGGCCGTTCCCATGCGGCCGGACTCGTTCCCTTTGGCCAACCAACCTGTCGAAGTTCGTCTTCGACTCTCACCTAGGATCAGCCTTACTCACCTCATTCGCTGTGAGCCGCCTAATTGTCCTCCATCATACGCGTCTCAATCCGATTCCAGCTAGCTCGACAGCTGCTCCAGCGCCGGCTCTTCGCCGCGTCTACCTCCACCTTCCGCCCCTCAAGCTATCTTTCTGCGAGGACTCTTCCGAGCTCCGCCTGTGTGCCGCCTCTCCGGCTCCCGCCCACAATGCCTCGCAAAGAGAAGGCCGTTCCGCCGCCACCGATGCCAAATGAGGGAAAAAACCTCTCGCCAAAGTACGTCAATCCCTGAGCTCCGGCAGGCGTCATGGCGTCAACCATCGCCCGCCTGCCGCCGGCGTCCCGTCGGCATTGAACTGATTCTCCTCGAGCCCTCTCGCCAATCTCATCTGATCTCGAAGGGAGCTTAAGGAGTTTGGCCGCTTGGGCGCAAGGATGGAGGGCTTCCACTCGCATTTTCGGCACGAGCGCGTTCCGTGACCCCGTGCTGCAGTCGTCCTCCCGTCCTGATATCGAACTGTCGCCGCCTTCATAGGTTCGACGCAATCTACCGGCTGGCGGATGGCTCCTTCGAGCGGCATGGGATGGGTTTAGGCGACTTTCTCGCTATGGCGGAGCAGTTCGAACGCCAGCTCGAGTTCCACCACACGTGCGTTTGCTGGTTGAGTCCGAGCCCCGTACTCCCGACCTTAAGCTGATTAGGGGACCGCTGCTATGAACTCCCAGTATCGAGGAGCGGATGGTGCGTCATTCAATCCCATCGGCAATTCTGCGAAATGTGCTGACCCTCTGTATCCTTGCCTCCTCGCAGATGGTTCGGTCATCCGACGCTGAGTCACGGAGAGACGGCTGAAGTTGAAGTGATTCTTCCTTTCCACCAGTTTCCCATCCTTGCGAAGCGCATGGTAGCAGAATTTGGTGACACACGTACGTCCTGCTGCTCACCCGCGTCGGTGCTTTGTCCTGACTTGCAGCTGCGCCCGACAGACCCGGACTCGCACCGCCAAATACACGCCGGCCTTGACCGCTACGGTCGCCTGCTGACCACGTTCCGTGCCGACTCAACTGCTTATGACCCTGCCAAGCTGCGAGCAGTGATGGATTCTTTCCGGAAGGTGCTCTTCGAGCATCTCGACCAGGAGGTTATCGACCTAGGGCAGCAAAACATGCTCCGCTACGTGCGTTCGCTGACGACGCCTCGCGCCGTGCCCAGGATTGATTTTCCTTTGTCTCTCTCTCTGTTTTCAGTGGACACTCGATGAGGTCCGCCGGTTACCCATTTAAATGAATGCTTGTCATTTTGTAGCTTGCCCTTGCACGGCGCGTCAGCCTCAGGCTGGCCTCACGCCCGCTTTGGATTTAATTCGGCGAGACTTCGGTTGCATCTCTTAAATCGCCGACGCCACCGCGCTCCTTCCGCGGTTCAGCTCGCGCCTTGAACCTTTAAGCCTCGGCGGTTCCGCTTGTGTCCTCGTCCGCTCTTCCCTCACCCACGCCTCTTGGTTGCAGCCGTCCTTGAAAAGAACCAGCGCATCCAACCTTTTCGTCCCTTCTCCCTTTCAACTCAGCGACCGAAACGATGTCCGTCGCCACGCTCGCTCGGCAGCAGTCCTCGTCAGCTATCGACCAGCCGTACCAGGCTGCCCACATGACGCAGGGCCCGAGGCACGCCAGCAAGCCGTCGGCCTCGCTCATCGCATCGGACGTGAAGCACGGCGATTTCCGCGATGACCTCTTCCGCGACGGTGCGTCCATACCCTGCCAGGTCGATCGGGTCAAGCAAGCGCCGTCGCTTTGTCCTCGATCGGGCCGCGCAGCCGCCCACCTGCTCCGAGCTGCAACCCCCCTTTGCTTAAACTACGATTGACGGCCATTGCCTTCCCCTTGCCTCCTTCACAGGCGTCGTCGTTATTTCGGGCGTCATCACTGAGGCCCGCGCAGCCGAGTATGTATCGCGCGCCCATGAGTGGCTCGAGAGCTTCAACCTCGGGTACAAGCGCGACGAGCCGGCGACCTGGCAGCAGGCCAATCTGCCAAGCAGCGTCAAGGGTGGCCTTTACTTCAACAATGGCATCTGCCACTCGCAGCTCGCCTGGGACGTCCGTCAGGAGCCCAAGGTAATCGAGGCTTTCAGCAAGATCTGGGGTACGGACGAGCTACTCGTCTCGTTCGATGGGGTCAACATCGGTGTACCTCTCGACCTCTCCGAAGAGGCCAACAAGGGGCTCGACAAACCCTGGCCGCACGTCGATCAGAGCCCGATCCGGCCCTGGCTGCACGCCGTCCAGGGCATCGTCAACCTCGCCGAGAACGGGCCGCTGGACGGCGGCTTGACCGTCTTCCGCGGCTCAGCGGAGCACTTCGAGGAGCTTTTCAAGACGTTTGCCGACCGCGAGCCGGCCGGCGGCTGGTCGACTGACGACTGGTACACACACGACCCAGACATGCTCGATTGGCTCAAGGCCCGGGGCTGCTACTGGGAAAAGCTCTGCGCCCCGCCGGGCTCGCTCATCCTCTGGGATTCCGTGCGTTCCCCCTTCACTGCTTACTGTCGGATCCTTGGAAACCAACACTTGACCCCTCCCCTGCACCGCACTCAATAGCGCGCCGTCCACTACGGCGCCATCCCCCTCTCCAAGACTGCCCGCGTCGCGGCGTATGTTTGCTACAAGCCGGCCAAGATGGCCTCGGACGACGTCTACGCGATCAAGCAGGAGGCATTCGCAAAGCTTTCGGGCACCTCGCACGACCCTATCAGCTTCCGCGTCCGGCCCATCAAGCCAGAGGCTGAAGGCGATGCCGCTTGGGCCAAGATCAAGGACAACCTGCCGGCGCCGCCCGAGCTAACGGCCGTCGGCCGTAAGCTCGCCGGCCTTGACCGCTACTGAGCCTAACGAGGGCGTGCCGTGTCTCTTCCTGTACGACCTTTTGACGATTATGACCTCACGATACTTTAACGACCGACGCCTTTCGTGGATACTGATTGCGAATGGTGATGTCGAATCTTGGTTGTTGTCGTCCTAGCCGATGAACGCTACGGCGAAAGCTAACCGGCCTTCGCCGATGTCTCGTTGAGGACGCATCGTCAGCGGTAACTCTACAGACTGTCCGACGATCAGATAAGTAGGACGAAAAGTGCCCATGTGCGTCTGCTATCATCCTAGCTCGCTTGCTACTCGTAAATCTCGGCGACATGAGGAAGGCACGGCCGTCTTCTTACGGACGACGAGCCGAGGTCATGCGACGGGCTAGGCGCGGCAGCCCTGAACCGTCCGACGACCCAAGTCCATGACCTCGACCTCGACCATCTCTTCCTCTCACTGTTCCATCTCGAACAAAAGTCATCTTGTTCCACATCATGCAGGCAATCGTCAAGGCAGAGATAAATTGTGACTGCGGAGAGTCGTATGGGAATTGGGTACTAGGTATGCCGCGAACGTCGCCCTCAGCTCGGGCAGCAGGCCGCTGACGCACACCCGCTTGCGCAGGCGACGACGAGGCGATGATGGGAATCGTCGACCGCATTAATTGTGCCACCGGAGAGCATGCCGGCGACTGGGACGTAATGGATGCGACCGTTAAGCTTGCCATGGCCAAGGACGTTCTGGTCGGTGCCCATGCGTCGTTTCCAGGTGCGACCGGCTTAAGCTGCAGACTAGCCGCCGGCGTTGGGCTAATGATCTCCCATTCCGATCTGCTCTTTTTTGCCAGATCGCCAGGGTTTCGGTCGGCGCAAAATGACTATGCCTCCAGCATCGTTTCGCAACTGTCTGGCTGTCCAGGGTGGTGCCTTGCTCGCCATTTGCCGGCTCAACGGCCTCGAATCTCTCAGCCACTGGTGCGCAGCCGACCCCTGCCGTCAAGTCCAGGTTTCACCGCATCCCTGACCTTCGAACATTCACCGGCCTTAAGGAAACCGCATGGCCAGGCTTACCTAATGTCTGCGGACGACATCGAGCTTGCAAGGGCGAGTGCCTCGTGCGCCAAGCTCTTTAACGTCCCGATGGTCGGCCTCCCGGGGTCGGCGCACGAGCAGGCCGCGACCGAGGCCGGCGTGGCCTTCTTGCCCGAGTGGTACATCGACCTGCAGTATGCGGACGATGGCTCGCTCGCTCCTCCAGACCGTCAGAATTACAAGCCTGCGGGTGAGAAGGAGGTCGTCGCTCGCATCACACGGCTCCTGACGACCCGCGAATACACCACGCTGTCCGGCAAGACGCTGCACTGGCCGGCCTCGACAGTCAGCATCTGCGTGCACGGCGACTTGCCGGGCGCGATCGGCCTTGCGACGAGCGTAAGAAAGGCGATTGATGCGCTGCAGTAGTCAATCACGATGGTCTTTGGTAGAGGGCGTCCACGTGATGCTCAAATGATAGATACAGAGCCTTACTCGCAAAACAACAAGGCCTGCCCGGCCTTGATGATGTCGCCTGGAGCGACAGCGATTGAGTTTACCCTCTTGCCCTTGAGCGCGCGAGGCACAGACACCGCCACCTCGGTCTTCATCGCCTCAAGTATGACGGCAACCTTGACAGAGTCGAGCGCGTCCCCGACTCCGACCTTGACGGCGCGGACCGTGGCCGAGAGGGGAGCTTTCAAGGGCGTGCCCGAGCCTGCGTTCGAGCGTAAAGTTCAGTGTCTTCCCAGCAGGGGGGCGGCATCTGACACGTCAAACTGACTGTCGCCTTTCATCGTGCTGACTCGCTCGGTCTTTGCTGCTGCCAGTTGCTTTTCTTGGAAGGCTGCCATCATGCGCGACTCGCTGTGAGTTCTCAATGGGTCAGTCTGAGTCGCCCTCTTCAGGTTGCAACTTGAGCTTGACGCACATCGCTCCATACTCGCTCAGCTTTGCGCGGCCCTTGCGACGCAGCTCGGCAACCTCGGCCGCCTGAGCGTCTTCGAGCGCCTGAATCTCGCGGAAGGAGATGTTGATGTGCTCGATCTTTGGCTGGTAGTCTCCGCGCGAGAAGTTGAATTCGAGCTGCTTGAAGGCCTCCTCGTCGACAGCCATCCAGCGAACTGTGTCGAAGCTCCGTAGAAGGAAGTGGTCCTCGTAGGTCTCTGTCCATCGGCGAAAGGGAGACAGCGTCTTACCAAGGATCTGGTAGCCGCCAGGACTGTCGATCGGATCTTGTGTGAGGTTGGAAGAGGTTAGACGACACTTCAGAACAACGCGGCGCAAGTAGAGACGCACATATGGCCGCCGAGCAGCCAGCGTAGCCAAGAGTGCCGGCCGGTGTGTATGTTCTACTCGGATTGTATCTAGTAGGGCGCAAGGATTGTCAAATGGCATGGCCGACGTTGATCAATAGCTTGCTCGTCGCTCACTTTTGTGATATGAGCAACGATCTCTGATCAATCTATTCAAGACGTGAGGTGTTCTTCAGGAAACAAAGAGGCAAAAGCGGACTTGTTACTTTTTGCACTCACCGGGCACAAGAAAGGCAGGCCGCAGAAGAATGCCCGGGCCGAGACAAACCAGTCGGTGGCGAGGAAGCTGTCATAGAGTCCTTGGGTCGAGTCGAACGAGTTGATCTTGCTGAGGTAATCGACATTACTCGGAAGGTAGACGGCTTCGTCGCGACCACTCAGACGTTGATAGCGTTCAATGCATTCCTTACTCCCGGCGTCGTCAAAAACAACAGGAAGGTGGATGCGGCGGGAGGGTACGGTCGAGTCAAGGCAGGCTCGAGCGAGACCGGCTGAGGTAGCGAGCATCTCCTGGACTATCGTATGAGCATCAGTCTTGACGGGATCGAAGCGGAGAAGTAAGCTTGCTGTGCCAGGGCCAAAGGACTGCAGGCCGACGATATCCTTCTCTCGCAGACGATTTTCCCACAGTTGCGTGAAGGCTCGCGTCTTGAACGAAAGCGCCTGATCGCCGACCTCTGCAAGAACGCCCGCGTCGCTCGACAAACGAAACGAGATTTCTGGCTGAGCCTGCTCGGGATCGGCCGGAGTTCGAGCAAGGATGCCGTCCGAGGGCGATGCGGTCGCGACTGGCGCGCTAAAGGGGACCAATGCCGACTGAACAGCGTCTGAACCATCGACGAGATGGGCGATGCTGTGGAGCCACGCATTTTGTGCACGACGAGTTTCAGGCACGCTTCTGAGGTCGACCTCGACAAAGTGGAGCGTGTCGCCCGGCTGAATTTGACCGAGCTTCCAGTGATCGGTGGTGACGATAGCGAGGGCGCAGACGAATCCTCCCAGGTCCGGGCCGTCAACAGGGCATAGGACTGAAGTCAAGGCAGCAGTCGGATCAGCTTCGGCAGTCGACAGACCGCAGTTGCAACGACTCACCCGGAGTGTCGCCGTTGAGATTGAGTGCGCCGACATTGTAACCGTGGTCGCACGAGTTAGACGGGTGACCTCCGCCGTCACCGCCGTTCTCGCGAGAGAATGTCAGTGGCTTGAGGCCGTCAAGCCGGATGCCAGTCCGGTCCGACTGAAGGCTCGCGGTGTACGTCGTGCTGAAGAGGGATGCGAGGTCGCCTGGCGTGAGGTAATCGGCGTCGGCTTGTGGGCCAGGGAGTGCGGCGAGTTGCCATGAGTTGGCGTATGTCGGAACGAGGTCGTTTTCCACAGTGACGATTGATGTAGATTCAATGGGCTTCGCCTCTATCGAGAGCTCGAGAACGTCACCGGCGACCAAGTCGCGACCCTGTTTAAGTGGACATAGTCCGTGAGCAAGATAATCGGAGGAGACGGCCAGCGACTCGGACGCTCACTTGGTAGCCTCCGAGCGCGCCGCCAATGTAGGTTGACTTTGAGCCCATGAAGTGTGGCACGCCAGGGAAGCCACCGCGAATGGCAAGGTAGAGCCTCGAGCCGCCTCCCTGAATCGTCCCGATCTCGAGCAGACCTCCGGCAGGCACGATCAACCGGGACCAATTAGGCCGGGACTCGCCGTCGATGCTGATTTCAAAGCCGGCACCGGCAACTCCTGAAGATACGAGGTAGCGTCTGCCGTCAGCTCGCGTTCTCATTTGTACATCGTCTTTACTGACCGATAATGGTCTCCTCGCTGAAGCGCAGCGCCGGCCCCCTGTTTCGGCAAGACAGTAAGTCAGCGAGCAACTCGGCGACGATCGCCGATGAGTACTCACACCATCGTGCACTCGAGCACCTCTACAATCTCTTCGTTACCGGCAAGCACATTGGCTGCACGAGCAGCAAGCGTGTCAAAAGGCCCACCGTAAGGAATGCCGTCGCCTTTGACACGCGGAATGCCGTCCTGGACTGAGGTTGCAAGGCCCGATTCGATGACCTCGATGCACGGACACACGTACTCAAATGAGTCAAGGAAGGTCGTCATCACGTCGCCCGAACGGAACTCTGCGAGGGTCAATGCGGAGTGGCTGACGTCAGGAAAGCTTCTTACGACGATAGACGCACAGGATCGCACCTGAGCAATTGAGGACCTTGCGCAGGTAGTCAAGGTTCGTGAGAGGCCCTTTGATTGAGGTTTCGCTCAACGCATCATAGAGCCTCGAGCGAGCCTCCTCACGCGTATCGCCCCGGGCAATGACCTTGGCGATCATTGGGTCGAAGAAGGGCGACACCATTGTCCCCGTCTGGACCCACGTGTCAATCCGGAGCCAATCGTAGGTCGGGAAGCGCACCTCCGTCAGCAGGCCCGGCGCAGGCTTGAAATCAAGGTGCGGCATCTCGCTGTACAGGCGTGCTTCGATGCCGAAGCCGGCCGTAGGCGTACGGTACTGCTCCTGGTCAGTCAGATCAAACGGCGATCCATGACGGGCGGCGAGGCCAAGCTTGATCATGAGCGCGACCAGATCAAGTCCGGGTCGGATGATCTCGCTGTGAAGATGGGACGCAAGGCGGGTCAGCCAATAGTTTGCTTGACAGATAAGACGCGCAGGACTGACGTTACGGCATGCTCAACCTGGATCCGCGAATTAAGCTCGAGGAAGCAGAAAGTGGCCGAGTCATCATCGACGATGAACTCGACGGTACCGGCTGAGCGATACTGGATGAGCTCGCATAGCCTGACGGCGGCCTCGCGCATATCGCGCCCGAGCTGTGGGTGGCGGGCGATATAGGGGCTGCCAGCCTCCTCGAGCACCTTCTGGTGCCGCCGCTGAACGGAGCACTCGCGCTCGCCAAACTCAATGACATGCCCGGATCCGTCGCCAAATATCTGTACCTCAACGTGCCGTGCCCGGCGGATGTACCTTTCAATGAAGACGCCGGCGTTGGAGAAGAGCGTCTGCGGCGAAGCCAGCCATCGTTTCAGCGCACGCGCGCGTGCCAGGTCCGAGGATGACTAGGCTGCCGACTTACAAAGGCCTTGCCGACGGTCTTCTCAAAGTTGAGGCGAAGGTCCTCTACGCTCTCGCAGACCTCCATGCCCATTCCACCCCCGCCTGCACTGGCCTTCAGCATGACTGGATAGGTGATGCGATCGGCCTCCTTGACCGCCTCCTCGACCGTGGTCAGCAGGCCGGTGCCTGCCAAGACCGGTACGCCCGCATCAATGGCCGCTTTCCGAGCCTCATGCTTGAGGCCCATGCTGAGTATTTGGTCCGGCCGCGGCCCGAGCCAGGTAAGGCCGGCCTCCTCCACAATTGAGGCGAAACTCTGCCACGGTTCGGAAGCCAGCGGTCAGCCAAAGGCGTAAACCTCGCCGCTCAATGCAAGCGGCAGGAGGCAAATGTGGTGAACAAACATGGTCTTCGCTCTTGAGCCCATAGCCAGGATGTAGGAGCGTGCAGGCAAACCTCTGCGCCACCGCGACGATCTCGTCTCTGTGTGGTGAGAAGGGCGCGGAAGCACCATGGCACGGGCCGAAGCCCGGCGTAGGCAACAGAGCAGGAAAGGTTCAGCCTAATGATCTTTCGCTCGGGCCGAGACGCTCAAGTGCGCATGCGGAGGTGAACCGACCCGTCGAGGTAGCTCTCGATGAGCACCTTCTCTTCTGCCAGACGGACGTGCAGTGCCTCTCGGTCGGCCTCGGTGAAGACCGCAACCGTCGGGAGGTCGAGCGCACGGGCGGCGCGGACGATCCGAACCGCAATTTCCCCGCGGTTGGCGACGAGCAGCTTGTCCGGCGTCAACATGGCGGAGAAGAGGCACTCTCCTCGAGGTTTGAAGGGAAGTGCCGGCCGCTATGGTAGATCTGAAGGGGGATCAGATGGTAAGATGTGGCGCAGAGTTGACCTGTCTGGCTCCTGCATGACCGGTGACCCTCCGAAGCGGCCTCCGCCGACAGCCATATTCAACCGACGGCGGAGCGTGAGAAGAGTAGCTGGGAACAGACAAGAGTCCCGCAGAGCTTCAAGGACAAGGCAGCTCACAGCGTGTGCTGCTCAAGGGCGACCACGCTAGACAGCGACCATATAAACAGCCGGCTGAGACGTCCTCGTTGTCGCGGCTTGGCGGAGTGATGCTGCGCCTCTCACACGACGTGCTGTTACAAACGATGCTTGCACACGACCGGTCGAGCCCAGTCCACCACTGATCGAAGGAAGGGCATGCAATCGAGCATCTGCTCAGGCTTTTGCTACTGAAGTGGGCACCTTTGCGAAGGTCAAGAAGGCTGCTGGTATTTGCGATCGGCAGAGGCACGCGGGGCTCCCCTTGAGCTGCCGGCTCGAGCCGCGAAGCTAGCATGCTACAGGATGAGCCATGCTGGACCGGCCTTCTTCCTCCACCCCATCTCCATCAATCTCTACTCGGTCATGCACCTGCCGGAGAGCAATATTGCGCCTCACGTGCTAGGCTTCCCAAACCCTGCCGAAACGAGACCATCACTGTACGTCGGTCGAGCCGGTCTCCGTAAGCCGGTCTCCCCGACGGCTGACGGCGTTCACCGAGCGCCTCTTACTTGCAGCCTGCCCAAGCTCGCGCTAAAGCCCTGGATTCAGCCTGCACCAAAAGGCTATCTCCTGTTAAACGCTTCCGTCATCGATGCCCATCGCGGCGTGGTGCTTCATGATCGCGCCGTCAAGGTCGTCGACGGTGACATTGAGAGCGTGAAGGTCTCCGGGTCGCATGCGCAGCTCGAAGGGCTCAAGCGCGAGGCCGACCAGCAGGGGCTCGTCGTCGCCGACCTGATGGGATTCTACCTCTGTCCGGGACTCATAGATGCCCATGTCCATGTGACGGGTGCGCTCGTCCGATTGATCTAGTCCCTGCGCTCATTCTGACAGTCTTCCTGAGCATTGCAGCCGTTCCAGGCGTGGCTACAATGGGCGACCTCGTCAAGACGCCGCAAGAGCTGATATCCCTTCGGACGACATACGTTCTTCGGGAGATGCTGCACAGAGGCTTCACAACCTGCCGGGACACCGTACGTTGATGCGCAACTCAAATGTCGATTTGCCCGTCAGGCCCAAGCCGCAGCTCGCCTGCATGCGCTTGCCTGATACCGTCCAATACCTTACGAAGCTGGCCCTGTTTTCTCTCGTTGCTGAATTAGGGTGGTGCGACAAAAGTGCTCGCCGATGCCATTGCTGAGGGTCTGATTGACGGTCCACGACTTTTCCAGTGTGGCAAGGGTGAGCTGCCTACCATTTATTCCGTCCCTATCCCTGGCTAACGCGTCAACGCTGATCTTCACGCAGCCCTCTCACAATCAGGCGGACACGGGGACTTCACACCTGGCATCAGTGGAGGAGCTCCCGGCGCCTGCTGCGGTGGGCATTCTGAGTCCCTCGGGCGAACAGTAGACGGTATACCTGAGGTGGGTTGAGCATCCATCTGCAATCCTGCCGCGCTTCGGCTTCTGACTTCGTTTCCCTCCCTCCCCCGTTCAAGGTCCTCCGCGCCGCTCGTGAAGAGCTTAAGGCCGGAGCAGATGGACTGAAGGTCATGGTCGGCGGTGGAGTGGCGAGCGAGACAGATGCTATCGAGAGCGTTCAGTTCCTGGCCGAGGAACTTCAAGCCATCACGCGGACCGTCAACCAAATGTCTGGAGGTAAGCGCATGGTGACGGCCCATGCGTACACGGTTGAAGCAATCCGGCACGCGATCGACAATGGCATCACCGGTATCGAGCACGGTAATCTTCTCGACGAGCCGACCGCGAAGCTCATGGCCGAAAAAGGCGTCTACCTCACACCCACCCTTTCGTGCTACGGCGTCATGGTTCGACCTCCGTTCGAGAACTTCCTTTCCGAAAACAGCAAAGTGAAGAACGCCCAGGTGATGCGTAAGGGTCTCGAGGCGCTAGCCCTTGCAGACAAGTGCGGAGTTACCGTCTGCTTCGGGACCGATCTCCTCGGCTCCATGTCGGCCCTGCAGGGTGAAGAGTTCTACGTCCGCTCGACGGTGTTGCCGGCAGCGACAATTCTCCGGCAGGCGACAATTAATCCGGCCCGGATGCTTCGCATGGAGGGCAAGCTCGGAGTCATCGCCTCGGGCGCCCACGCTGACATGCTCGTTCTCTCCAAAAACCCCCTTGTGCGTCTGACAACTGGCTGACCTGTGTCCGCGTAATCCATGCTGACCCGAAGGTCTGGCCTCGCTGCAGGACGATATCCGAGTGCTCGACCGTACTGAGGAGACCTTGCTCGCCGTCATGAAGGGTGGCCGCGTGTACGGCTCACGTCTCGCCAGCCTGCATTGACGATTACAATCAGGGTGAGCACATGCAGGTGTGAGCCAGGGGTGATGCAGATGATGATCAAGTAGAATCCATCGTGGCGACGAGAATTACAACCAAGGAGGAGAGAGGAATGTAGACAATGGCGTCGAGGGTGTACAAGCGGAATGTGAGTGGCTGTCTATGAGGGCAATATCCGCGGATGAGATGTCTTGAGTCTCTAGTGAGCGGGGTCGCCCGTAATTCCCTCGACCTCCTGCCTATGCGCTTCGTCCTTACCGCTGACATCTTCGTCGTGCTCGAGGTCGGCCGCATCGAGCACCTCGTGCTTGCCCGGAGCCACCTTCTCGATGCCGGCCTCGGCGAGCGAGACGCGCGCTGCCTGCCGAAGCTGGGAGGGGTCGGTCCGCTTGAGGTGCCGGCGGAGGCGGCGACGAGCGACCATAACGGGCACCGACGATTTCTGGACAAGATAGTGCGACATTGAACCGAGGATCGTGCTGTGGGTCGGGGCGTCAAGCTCAGTCGTTGCTCACGAAAGCGGGCGAGTGAGCGCACCCTTTGAGCTTGCCGAGACCGCGGCTGCCGACAATCATGAGTGTTGGCTCAAGAAAGTCAATGAGGTCAATGAGCATGTGGCGCGAGTTCTTCGAGTGGACCGCTTGGCAGATGATGGTCAGGTTAAGATGCGTCCTCTGCAAGTCGACAGTGAACTCGGTCGATCAGCGGCTGCTTGAAAGACGGGACGTGGAGAGCATTGAGGCCGCACCTGAAGAACAGCCGTGACCTGCCGGGCAAGGCTCTGAGCCAGACCCTGTCGTTCGCGCTGAAGCTTAATCTTCTCTTGCTTGTCCTGCGAGCCAAGATTCTTGGGATCGACTGCGTGCGCCGAAGAGCGAGTCAGGTCAACAAGATTCCACTTTGGCTCGGAGTGCAGTGCATGAGGGCGCACCTTTGCTCTCGTTCTCCTGAACGTTGACGACCCAGATCTCGTCGCCGTCCCGAGCAACGGTGCCGATCGCCCACTCAACGGCATAGCCGCTCTCCTCGCTCAAGTCGCTGGCGACGACGTACCGCCGTTGGCGCTTGCCGCTCTTCTCAAGGGACCTGTCCGGATCGCCCTGGATCAGCTTGACCGTGCACCGATCGCGACCGAATTCTGGCCGGCCCGTCAAAAATTCGAGGCCGGATGCCGAGGGAGCGGCAGAGCGCTGGAACATGAACTCGTTGGCCGAAGGTACGACGACGTTAGGTCCCTCGCCAAGATCCTGCGGCTGCGTCTGGTAAAGGTCGGACCAAGGGATCATCTTCCCATCCTCGCCCTCCGGCGCAGGCACCATTGTCGCCTCAGCGTTGGCGTCTGTATTGATGTCGGTCACCTCGTCGAAGCCGAGGTCGTCCGGCTCCTCGTAGTCGCTGTCGTCGTAGCCGTCGTCGTCGTATCCCACAGGCTCGTCGCCCGAGGTATACGCCCCAGTATCGTCGTCCGAGTCCGAATCGTTTGCCTCTGAGGTCCCCTGCCGACCGCGGAGGGCACCGACCTCTGACGATGGAGACTGGGCGCGCGAGCGCGACCGGCCTCGTGAAAAGAAAGGCGACATGGATCGCGTCGCGAGGCGCGAGGTCCGCTCGCGACCCCGCCGAGACGAGGCGTCGTCGTCAGCCGGATCGAAAGTCACGTTCTGGTTGCTCGCGGCGCCGCCGATGATCGACGACGGCGGGTGATCGACGATTGGGGTCGGCGGAATCGTGGTGACCGTGGGAGGCGGGGGCGCTGGAGCCGATGATGGCTGCTGTTGCTGTTGGGCCACCGACGGCTGAGTTGAGATGTATGTTTTGGCCGGCAGGGCGTTTGGGCTTGTCGACGTTGGAAGACTGGCATTAGCCAGCTGCGGCGACGCCGTCGGCGAGGAGTTGTGTGACCGCCGACCAAAAAGATTTAGCCGCGGCCGATAGTAAGACGACTCGCGGTCCTCTTTCTCCTTCTCCTTTTCTTTCTCTTTGGTGGTCCCGCCGACGGCGGCAGCGGGGAGTGAGGTCGTTGACGAGTCAGCCTTAGCAAATAGGTTGGCGACGAGGTTCTGGGCCGTCTCATCGTGCTCTACCGATGGGAGAGACCAATCAGCGTACGGCCTACACAAGCGCGAGGATAAAGACACACGCACTGGCCGCCTCGGCATCCAGCTTGCGAGCTTTGCTGCTAGACATCTTTTTCTGGTCACCGAGCGGGACTGTCGTGGAGATCAGGCACATCAGGGTCAGCGCAGTCCATCCACGTCTTGAGTCATGGTGGTTGGTGAATGCCAAGTGCGCACCCATCGAGCCGAGCGGGAGCGAGCGTAGTACAGAATGACTTAGCGGTGTGGAAGCTGGCGGGCTGGAGCCGAGCTTGACAGAGGACCGCTTCGAGGACGAGTGGTGGTGGGACGACGACGTTAGCCAGCGCGACTTCGCCTTCTTGGATGAAGTCGTGGAATAGATCGACCCCGTGCGGGACGAGGAGGCGATTGAAGGCGTCCCGCCAAGCGTCGTCGACCCGCTCCCGCCGGCGATCGTGCCTGAGATGGCAGAACTGGCAGACGGCAGCCTTCGGTGGGCGGAGGCAGGGAATGTGGGAGTGCTCCCGCCCTGAGGCGAACTGACATCGTCGACCCACTCGTCGACCCCACCGCCTGATCCACCGATACCGCTGCGTTCGTCTTCGCTACTGTCGGCCTCCTCGCCTGAGTCCGCCTCATCGCCCCGGACCTTGCGGACGATCTCGCCCGAGCTCGGCCAGCGGACGTTGATCGGCCGCTGGGGAGCTCGCGCACTGCCAGTTGGAGGCGAAGTTGGAGCCGACGACGACGTCCCACGGCGAGCTGTGTATGTTGCCGGAAGGGCGGGAGCGAGGGCGCTGGGCGGACTCACCTGTGAGCGGTGGGCGAGAGAGAAGCGGGTCAGCTTAGCCTTGCGCTGCAGTATTAGCAATAGTGTAACGCGGCGATGAAGAGCGGCGCACCTCATCCTTATCTGATTGCTGCATGCTCTCAAAGGCTGCGAAGGAGCGGTTGATTGAAACGGACGACGTGTGGCGAAAGAGAGACGGCATGGAGCCGAGATTGCAAGGGACAGGCGTGAGGGGGAAGCGATGGGAGTCAGTTGGCAGCCAGTCTCATCATGGATCACTACGTAGTCGACGATCGATCTCGACAACCCCGCAAAGGAATACCGCTGCCCCGCCAGCCACTCATCCGTGATCTGAGGAGGCAACTCGGGGGAAGCGGTGGTGACAAGGGTCGTCGGCCTGCCAAGAGCCGCAGCACAAGCCACCGGGCCGCTTCACATCCGCCGCTGGACCGTCCAACCCTCCCTCTTTCCTCGCTGGGCGCTCTCGCGTAGAAGCATCAGCAAATACGCACCGAGATCGGCTGCCCGGGATACATTGCCTTTACTTTTCTGAAAGCCAGATGAAGCACGGTATGAGCAAGGGAGACGAGAGGCTGGATGGCTCTCGGATGGAGCAGCCCTTCGCCCCGGCGAGGGACGAGCCGGCGCACCTTGAGCGATAGGACGGCGATCTCGCGACCGAGACCAAGGGCCTCGAGCGCTTGTATGTTGGCCTCGTGCTGTGAGTCGGACATACAGGGACGGTTGAAGAGAGAAGAGCAGGTGTGGATGGTTGCTGTCGGGCGAGATGCCGCTGTCGTTGTCGTCGTCGTCGTGTTGCCTGCTTGCCCGGGCGCGCGCGGACGATCGTCGTGGGGCCCCGCTCTCGCGAGCATACGCGCTGGACGGAAGCTTTAGGCAGGCGAGGGGCCGCGGTCATGAGAGATCGTCAAGGTGGGCGAGGTCAAGGTACAACAGAGTTAAGGTGCGTGGAGAGGTGTGCAAGGATGGCTAGAGAGCGTGAAGGGAGGTGGTTCAAGGGGGGGAGCGGGGTCGGCGGCCTGTGATGCGTCCTCAGTGGTTGAGAGTTGCCGTCTTGTGCCGATTGATGACCGACTGTGTTGAGATGGTTAAGGAAGGGCGTCAATCTCAAACTATCAGGATGAAAACCCCACGGGGCGTCGCACTTTTTGTTGGTTGTCGCGAGAGACGCGCATGTAGACGTCAAGCTGGCCGGCGAACGCCAGCTCGCGGAGGAACGTCTCGTCGTGGGTGATGACGATGAGCTGGAAGTTGCCCGACTGCTTGCGCTCGTCGATGATGGTCACGAGCGATTGGGCGAGCGAGGCGATGTTCTCCTTGTCCAGGTTGGTCGTCGGCTCGTCGAGAGCGATGATGCCGCAATTGTGGCCAAATGAGTCGGAGAGGGCGAGCCGGATGATGATAGATGCGAGCACCTTTTGGCCGGCGCTGCATCGGCCGCGCATGTCCATCTCAACCTGGTCCTTCTCCATGACGACCTGTAAGAGGGGTCCTTCGGGTCAGCTCGGACTGAAGAAAGCTGAGCAGCGAGGGGACGGACCCGGTAATTGTAGCTGCGCCGCGCTGTCATCGTTGTTTTGGGCTCCTCGCTATCGCTCCGGATGGCGATCGTGTCGATGTCTTGCAAAAGATGCGCAGCGCGGTCAGGGAACGGCGTGAATGATAAAGAGGGCGTAGATGGTCGGACGCACCGGTGCCTTGATAGGTCGTATTCCAGAGCGTCTTAATGCTGTCGTTGATCTCGTCCATCTTGACTTTGTGATAACTCATGACACCCCTTGAAAGGCACAACCACGTCAGGCCGCGCCACGATGAAGGAGAACGCAGAAAGGGGTGCGCACATGTCCATCGCTTTGGCGTAGCGCTCGAGGTCGATGTTGGCGAGTTCAGCAGCCTGTAGGAGCAAACGGCTTCGTGGTCGGCGTCTGTGCATCGAGAACTCGGCCAGGAGTGGTCCAAACCTTAACGTCCATCAGCTTGACCTCATATTTATGCTTGATGTCCTTGTACTCAGATGAGAGCGTCGCTTGATCCTCCGACAGCTGCGCCCGCCACGACGAGATCTCGCCCTGGAGCATATTGAGCTGTCGCGCAGGTGGAAAAGGGGCAGGTCGCGTCAGCGATCGCGTCACCAATACTGCTGGGACCAAAGACGGGCGCACTTGGCTGTTCAACTCCTGCTCCTTCTGCTTCGACTTGCCGTAGTTGCGCTCGTACTTCTCGCGTGCCTCGCTCGACTCCTCGACCGGCAATGCCTTGATCTCCTCCTTGGCTCGGCGGATTCGCGCCTTGTACTGCCTGTGGCGAAGGTTGGCCTCAAGCGTATCGCGCCTCTTATCGACCTGATGAAAGTCAGCTTCGAGCGCTTTGACCCGGTCGTCGAGCTCCCCCAGCTCAGACCGAGTAGATTTGACCAGCTGCTGCTGCTCCTCGACCTCGTCCTCAACCTCGCGCAGCCGGCGGGGACCCCCGTCTTGGTCCCACCTGTGAGCGGGGTCGCCTCGAGCGGATCAGCAACGAACACGATGAACCGAACCTCGCTAGCACTCACTTCTTGACTGCCTGAGTCGCCGAGCTGAGGGTTGCCGCTTGCTGCTGGAGGGTGCTGAGCCGTGACTCGGCAAGCTGAATCTCATCGCCATGATCCTCTCTGTGCTTCTCAATGATCGATTGGAGCTCTCTGATTGGGACCTCGGCCGCGGCGACTCGGGCGTCAACGTCCTGGAGAAAGAAGATACCTAACATCAGATGCCTGTACGACAGGCTGTAAGGCGGCATCGCGCACCTTGAGCTCCTGTCGGAGCCCGTCGAGCTTCATTTGGGCTTCCTCGAGCCGGTGCTGAACTTCGCGGAGGTTCTGAAGCTGCTGCTCGACGCGGAGGAGCTCGTTCTCGGTCCTTGATAGGAGGGCCTTGTGCTTGAAAGCGTCGGCCTGTAGTCGCTCATACTCTTCAGCTGCTGCGGCCAACGCGGTGCGGGCATCCTTGCTGCAGGGGATGCGAATGCGGAGCGGTTTAATCAGCGGATCCAGCAGCGATGAAACTTGCCTCGCAGAAAACGCCTACAGGTTACCCTCCACTTTGGCAATCCCTCGCTCGAGGTGTTCGGGCGAGTCGGTCGACCTGCCGTCAAAGGAGGCCTCCAGATTACCAATATCGCGCCGGAGGGCTTCAGCTTCGGCATAGATACGGCCGAGCACGGTTGCCTCCTGTTTGAGCGCTCCTAGCTTGACCTGGTCTGCGTGCAGGGCCTCGAGCTCCGAGGCCACCTAGAGTCGGAAGCAATGAAATCTCGGTTACCACGCGGCAGGGTAAGCAAGCAGTCCATCGTAGGCGTTCACCTTGACTGCCTGTTTCTCGATTGCTTCAAAGATGGCTTTGCGCTTCTTGTAGTCCTCGGCGAGCTTGACAGAGTCGGTCTTGGCCTTCTCGTAGCCCGGCTGCCGGTTGGACATCGCTCGAACCTCCACGAGCTGGCGCTCGTGAGCGGCGATCTCGAGTTTCCAACGGGCGGCGTCTCCAGCCCGCTGCCTGTCAGAGAGCATGAGCTCAATCTGAGAGCAAAGAGCCAGGAGTGGTCAACGATCCTGATTTTCCAATCAAATGAGTACGTAGGAGCCCCAAACGCACATATTTGTAGAAGGCGTCGGACTCGTCGTCTTCGATCGTTCGATTGCAGCCGAAGCAGAGGTTCTTGCGCTGCGCGTTATCGCGGATCGTCTTGAACATCATCGGGAGGTGGTCAGCTGTTGCGAGGAAGCTGGTTGCGAAGCAAACTAAAGTTGTCAGTCTGTTATGGAGGCGGTCATCCGACCAGCTTTGAACGGCCGGGAACGCACCTACGTCGGTCGGCGATCTCGGCTTGCAGCTTTTCGACAGCTTCCTGAAGAGTACCTGCGCTATGCAACTCCAGCAGCTCTTTCCGCTGATGGCGAAAATCTTTCGACGAAGCGAACGTGGAGGGAGTCAGCAACAAGCTTCGGTTTCCTTGTTCGTAAAATGCGCCACCACTCACCTGTGAGCTCTTGCGCCTTGTCCTCAACTTTCTGGCGCTCGGTCCAAAGGTTTGCCTTCTGCGTCGCGACCTTGCGGTCAATCTCGGTCCGCTCTGCCGTCTTGATCCGGACTTCGTCCTCGAGCTCGCGAACCTTGCCCGCAACAAAACGGTCCATCATGCGCTCGTCAATCTCCTTGCCGATGAGCGTACGATATGCTTCGCTGTTGGCAGTCACACTGAAGAGGGGGCGAAACACAGGTCAGCCACCGCAATCTCAGCCGCAAAGCCAAATAGCGAGCTAGCACGCACATGCCGTCAATCGTCTTGCGCTTCTCGTCGAGGCTGCCACGCATGACGGCGACCTTGGCACGCTGTTCCATGCCAGCCTGGATTTCCTTCAACTCGTGTCCAAGGGCCTCACGCTCGGCCTCGAGCTTTGCTATGTCGGACCGGCGGTCGCGCTTGGCCTGCTCGAAGCGACCGTCCTCAAGCGCCTTCTCGGCCTTGGTGATCAACGCCTGCCTTTCAGCAATTTGGGCAGCAAAAGCGTCGACGTCCGACTGAGAGGCCAAAGATTGCAGAGACTGCGAGTCGTGGCTGTCGGCGCGGACCTGGCGCTCGAGGTCGTCCTGAGGTCAAGGCACAAGCACGTCAGGGACCTGCGGCGGCGCACGAGCAGGGCAAGACATACTCACAATCTGCGTCTTAAGATTTGACTTGGATCCCGCCGCGCTTGCTTTGGTTGAGTTGAGTTCAGTCAGCTTGGCGAGCAGCCGGCTTTCCTCTTCCTTGCCGGTCGCCTAAAAAGGCGCAGGTCTTGCAGTGTCAACTAACCAGGTCGGAAAATATGAACAATGACCGCCGCACCTTGAGCTTCTGCAGCTCGATTTCGGCCTCTTTGCGCCGCGCTCGGAGGTGCTCGGTCACCTCGACCACGTGGTCCGCTGTCAGGACGTCAAGATCGTATTGCGTCAGGTTGAGCTTCGCACAGATGGTTTTGACAACCGCGACCCGGTCGTCAATCGCTCGCTCGTGCGCCTGTGTTGTTAGGATCGAGAGCTTGCGTCAGCAAGAGCTTCAAGTTGTTAGTCGTTACACTGCACTGGGCAGACCGTGAGTTCGCCCTCCACTTGACCCTTGCGCCGGACCGAGCTCGCAAGGTCCGTCTCGCGGTTTCGGAGCCGCTCCTCGCAGTCAGCCCGCTTGTTGTCGGTCGAGATCTTGGTCCGACGCTTCTCGGCGAGCGTGCGGTCAAAGTCTTTCTTCTGCGCTTCGAGCTCTGCCTCGGAGTCTGGGAATCGCGGGAGCGATAAGTCGTGGTTGCGGCGGGACGTCGACACTCGCTTAGCGCAGATCATCAGGCGCTGAAACGCACCTTGCAGCAGTTCAAGGCTTTCTTCCATCCCGCGGACCTCTTCCTCCCACGTTTCGACCCGCTGTTCGATCGCCTGACGCTTTTGGAAGACCTCAACAAAGGCCTCCGCCTTCTCGCGCCACTCTAGATTGATGGATGCAAGCTCCGACGCCTGGGACGAGAGGTCATCGGCGCGCGCTTGCGACGTCGTAATCTTGGTCGTCAGCCGAGATATCTTGGTCTTGATCTGGAGGACAACGAAGCGGGAGGATGATTAGTCGGATGGTCGATAGGGTCAGGTGCGGTGCGGTGGTGGCAGCGCACCGTCTCGGCGCGGTCCTTGTCGGCTTTCAGGTGGTCGAGGTGGGCCTTTTCGGCCTTCAAGTCGGCGACGCGGTCCTTGCGGTCCTTTTTGATGGCGTCGAGCGCGGCAGTGTACCTGGAGAGTGCGGCAATCAACGCGAGCCCCCTCGCCTCGACAACACGTTACGCACTTGGTGGCTTCGAAGATCTCGTCAAACTTGGCCTTGAGCTTGGCTGGCTCGCTCAGCGGCCAATTAGACTCCTCCTGGTGGCAGAAGATGACGTTGTCAAGAATCGCGTGTGGGACGCCGAGCAGGCGCGGCAGCTCGGCGTCGATCTCAGAGCACTTGGACGAGATGGTGTTGCGCTGCGGATAAAGCGGATGAAAGGGGTCGAAGGGATGAACGGGGTCAGACCAACCGCCGGACATCCCTGGGTGCGCCAATGACCCTTCTTCACCTTCGCGTTCGACTCGCCAGCCTCATCTGTAGCAAGGACGCCCTCGAGCGTCTTCATGCTGAGGCCCGTCTTCTTGACGCTGACGCTCAAATTGCGCGTGACGACCATGCGAGCCCGATTTGTGTTGTGGAAGCGGAGTTTGACCTGAGCGCGGACCTCCTTCTCTCCAGCCATCTACAATCGAGGCTCGACGTCAGTTCTGGATGTGCGCGGAAGGGAGCTCAGGAGCTGGCTTGCCGCAGCGGAGTCTTGCAGGGGCCGCCTGCGCACGGACGCACGCACCTTGGGGTCGTGAACGAATGCACCACCCTTGGTGTTGGGCGGCAATTCGCCAGTCGTCGCATACTTGAGGCACTCGATGATGGTCTGGAAAGAGGGCATGCTCGTGAGCATCGAAAATCGAAGAACGAGGGGTCCGAGCCGAGGTGTTTGACATAAGGCACGCACCGTCTTGCCCGTACCATTTGAGCCGACGATGACCGTCACGGGCGACTGAAACTCGACGACAGCGGCTGCATTATTGCTGTGAACCGATCGAATGCTCATATTTAGCAAGTTATCCTTGCAGGCTGAAGGCAGCTCAGGCCCGAGACTCACTCAAAGGACCGGATGCCACGGATGACGAGGCGATCAAGCGAGGACCTGTAGAAAGCAGCAACCAGGGGCCGTCTATGAGCTTGCAGGGTGTCATCGTACAAGAGAGCAGGGCCAGCGCACATGATTACCGACGACCTCCTAGTTTGCCCGCACCGGTCGAGAAGGAGCCTGGGAGGCAAAAGGCGAGATGGTCGTCGAGAGGGGTCAGGTCAAGCCGCACGCTCGCGAAGCTGACCAGCCCCTAAGTTCGAGACGCTGGTCAGCCCGTACCGTCGACCCTCGGCCAGACGTCCCCGAACCCAAGTCCTGTCAGGTCAGTTTGTAGCCGGTCTGAAGAATTTGATCGATCTGCTTGACAGACATCTTCGTCTCTCGCTCTTGTCCCTCCAAAGCAGACGAGGAGCCGCAGCAGAGACGCGTCCCCCCCCCCCTCTCCAGCCCGGGACGACGCGACCCACCTTACCCAGTCGCTCGCTACTTATTCCTACGTTCGTAGCAGAGGATCTGGTGAGGACCACGGCAGTTCCACAAGTTTAACCGCGTTGAAGAGAAGCTCTCAGTCGTTGGTCCGATCACAAGCACCGTCGCTAGGGCGACAGCCCCTGTGAATGCAAGCCAGCGCCACCCACCTGGTCCGGACCCGCCTGTGTGCGTCACGGACCGTGACATGCGCTTGCGTCGTGATGTAGGCTGACCATGCCGGCTGATCATGATTGAAAGTTGGCCTGTCAGGCGAAACTTCGTCGGTCTTCGGAGCCAGCGTCACTGCACGTCTCGCCGTGCAAGCTCGTGCGTCTGTGCCGCTCATGTGTCACCTCAGAGGAACCATGACTGACGTAGGAGTCGACTTCTCAAATCAGTCGCAAGCATCAGCATTGCACCAGCCGGCCGATTGCTGCAAAAGCGCGCCTTTCGATTAAGCGCCAAGAGACCCGACGTCTACCCTCACGCGTCCCTCGTCGATGCAAACTCGCCCGCGTCTGTCCCGACCTCCTCCCCTTCGGTCAGCACCACGAAGACGTCACCTGTCAGGGATCCAATCGCGCAATCTGGGAAGATCACCGCTGGCTACCGCTTTGAAGATGGCGTCTTTGAAGATCCGATCGCCCTCCGCATCAGCCAAACCTGTTGGGCCGACCTGCCGCTTAGAGCGGCTCGTGCGAAGCCAGCGCGAGCCCGCAGACAAAACTCTGCGTCGATTGGGTCCGCCCGTGAGCTTGCGAGCGTTTCTAGTGGGCTCAACGGGACTGTCAGGGTTGCTCGAGGAAGGCGAGGTCGAACGCAGCCGGCCAGCTCCTTCGGACGCCGGTCGACCGCACCACCCTCGGGCTCGGCCGCGACGGTTACGGCCATCCAGAGCAACTTCTGGCGCAAGGTCGGCCCAATGCCGCTGCCGGTCGCGCGAAAGCACGAGCTCATGTCTCTCGAACTGGCGGCGACGCGGGATATGAGTCTCGCCCAGGTTGAGGTGCGTGAAGCCCGTCTGGCCCACGCACGGCTACGCTGAGCAGAACTCGATCTTCACAGGAGTTTATCAAACTGCCTCATCCAGTCGAGCTGGCACCGACGCATCTCCCCATTTCAGACTGGCAGATATTCCAGATCGATTGGTGTCCTGACCGGCCGTTTGCGATGGAGCCGCACGAGCTGGCGGCGTGCCAGCGCGCTTGGGAACGCACCACAAAGGAGGACGCCGACCACATCATCGCTCGCTTCCGCCAAAGTCGTAAGTCGCCTCGTAAATGCTTGTAGAACGCCTCCGGGTGAGCCAACGTGGCTCATGCACAGCCTCTGCAGACCCAGACGTCCTTCCGCCAGACGCCCCTGTTTGGGCCGGTCCGTTCAAGACGGCCAAGATGTCGTCTGCCGCGCGTGGCTTCTTCTCGCGAGAGTGGCACGCTCGGCCCGAAAACCAGATAAGCATGTTCGTCGGCTCGGGCGGCTCGGGAGAGATCGGCCGCAAGCTTGCGTTTGAGGTTGCCTACAAGGGGGCGACGATTGAGGAAGTCCGCGTGCGTCTAGCTGAAATTTTACCTTTCACTCTGGCTCGTCAATCGGGCTGATCACACAACCCCTGTCTTTGCAGGCCTGTGAAACGAAGGCCGGTGCGTCTTGAGAAAAGCGCATGGAGCCAGGGAGTCACATGAGCTTGACGCTGTCCTGCTCCTCTTTTTCCAGCTTCTCGCTCCTGTGAAGGCCCGACAAGGAGGGAGGTTGTCTAGCAAGATTAGTCATACACGTCCTCACTCCGGATCAACGAGTTCGTGGCCAATCCCGATTGATTGTCTCGCTCAACCTTGAAAAGTTGGCACCTGAGCTTGCTCTGCATTCAGGCTGTAAGTCAAGACGCATTCGCTTGCGTTGCTCGACAAAACGTGTACTTCGGCAACGCGGCGGCATCCCGACTACGACGCCATTCGGCATGCTCGCCGCCAGTCTGACTTTACGCCGTCCTCGATGGCTTATGGCCGCACATTAGCGCTCAAATTGTCGCTTGATAATCCACGGTCGAGAATTCGATTGCGACCTCGTCATTCGAGCGTCTACGATCGCACCTCGATGGCCTTGACGAACCCTAGTGTTGCTCCGGCATTGCCCGCCTGTATGCCTGACGCTGCATCGACCTGCTAGCATTGCTGATCCATCGCGTGACGCGAGCGGCACGTCGACCCTGCAATTCCAATATGCCCCTCACCTGTCTCTTCAGTGCGAGGAGCGAGCTGTCGGCGTTTGTCGGGTCAGGCAGTGGGGCTCCGAGGCGACTAGCAGACGCGACTAGCTGGCATCGCGCGAGCACTTGTCAAAATCGTTCGGGCCTTGGGGTCGCACTGTTATGAGCAGCTTTTATTCGGAACAGAAATCATAATGCAGACTTGATCCTGCAATCTCGCATCGTGCTTCGGGCGGAATCTTGGTCGCCGGATGAGAAAGGCTCGAGCGGGCGGTTCGCTGCGCCGGAACGGATATCAGCACGCGCGTGCAGGCACAAGGTGCCGCCGCCTGACCTTGCCTGCACCGGAGTACCCGAGCCCATCGCGTTGTCGACCGTCCCCTCCTTCGCTCTCTACCATCGCCATTCCATCGGTAGCTCCATCCCTGTCAGTCTCTCTGCCATGCGTCGTCCCTTTGACGAGCTAGCCGAAAGCGGCTGCCCTGAAAGCTCCTCGCCGCTGACCGTCGACCAGTTGCCGCCGACCAGGTGTCGAGCTCGCCCCAGCCGCTCGTCCACATCACATCTTCAAGCCAGCCTGATCCGGCTTCTCCGATGTTGTGTAAGGTCTCATTGCACTACCAGCTGCTCCATCTCGAGGTCGACGCGTCGCCGGCCGAGATCCGCGCGGCCTACCTTCGCCGATCGCTCGCGACTCACCCAGACAAGCCAGGAGGTTGCGAGGCCTCATTCAGGCAGGTGCGTCGCCCTGCAACTATTCGAGCCCCATCCCCAACTTCGTCTGAGTTCTTCGCTTTTCGCTCTGTCCCTTTCCTCCCAAGCAGGTTAAGGAGGCCTACGAGGTCCTCTCATGCGAGAAGAAGCGGCGCGAATATGATCTCTCGTCTGGCTTCACCTTCTCATATCGCCCAACGACTGCCGACTGTCCTGGCTCGCCCTTCTTCTCCTCGGCCGCCTCGTCCTCGTCGACCTTCTCGTTCGCGTCGGACGCACCCCCTCGGACGACCTACTTCGGCGGACCGACCGTCGCTGGCAAGCGGCCTCGCCCGCCGTCGGACGACCCCCGCCAAAGGGCGCCGAAGCGCTCAACGTTCTCGGCCCGGTCGTTCGCGGCGGCTGAGGCGGCTGAGCGCGCGTCGTCTGCAGCCGCCTCTGAGGGAAGCACCATCCCGGAACCGACCGAGCAGCTCTGGGAACGCGAGCGTAAGGCGCCGGTCGCTGCTAACGAGCCAACCGAGAAGGTGAAATCGGCCAAAGGAGAGGAGAAGCGACCACCGGCCGCCAAAGACACCTTCACCTTCGCTTGGGCTTGAGGCGCCTAGTCCGCGGTGCCCCTCTCCTCTCCTGGTCATCAATATGTCCAATTTGGCCACTCTGGCCTTCCATCTGCGAACCGCACGGCGGCCCTCCATCTCGCCTGCTCGACGTGAGCAGCCGTTCTCGACGCCCTCGCTCGCAGCAACGCAACTCCCCGAGTTCGCTTCCGAGACACGCGTCGACAAGGCTGCCGGCCGTTGCTCTTGCAGCTTCCTTGATCTGGGATTAGCTTCCTCCCCTTGCGTCTGCCCCTCGCCGGCCAGCAGCCGGAGTGCTCGGCCGGCTACGAGCAATGCAAAACGAGCAAGACGAGGTTGCGACGGATCCCCTCACGTCCCATCATACCCGCAGCTCCTCCCCTGCCCTCTTCACGACTTGAATGACCATTTGATGACAACGACTTGCGGTCTCTCTGAGCTGCTTTTAGGGAAGCCGCCGACTCGAAGTCATTGATAAGTCGTCAGCATGGTCCGCTGAAGTGACCGGCTTCGATCGCGACTGGCTGTTGTCGCCCGCAGCTGGCACGCTGGCTGTCGACACCGATCATCAACACGCCTCTTCTCTGGGTCTCGTCTCAGCCCTCGCTGGCCCGCCCTGGTGCTCTGGCGTGATTCTTCTGCGCATTTGAGCGGATCTAGTTGCTCTCCCTCCGCTGCTGCCTTCGCCGACCGGCTGCTGGTCGCGAGGCTGCTATGGAGGACACCCTGCGCGCCAAAGAGGAGCGCTGCACCTTTCTCGAGCAGCAGTTCAAGCGAGCGCTCGACGACAAGGCTGAGCTCGATGCCAAACACCGGGCCGAGGCGGCCGACGTCCGCAACCAGAAGGCAGAGGCCATCAAAGAGCGCGACGAATGGAAGGCGAGGTTCGAGCAGGCCCAGCAGGCAGGCGGCCGGGAGCGGGAGCTCGAGCTCCTACGGAACCGAGTGCGAGACACCCTAGCCGAGGTGAGTCTTCTGGCTCATGCCAGCTCAGTTAGATGAGATGGCTTCTCACAGACGCTGATATTGTCTCGTACGGTTGCCCGCGCCGCAGATCAAGCTCAAGGAGGCCGTCTGGGACCGCAAGGAGCAGCTCGCGCATCAGACGGCGACCCATCTAGCCGCGCGACACAATGAAGACCTCCGGCTCGCCGAGGTCCAGCGCAGTGCGTCCTCAGGTGGGCTGATTGGCTGACCGAGGCTTGAATTGCTAACCGCCTGTCACGCTCGCTCTTGCTCGGCAGAAATGGCCGCTCAGAAGGACAAGACGGCCCGTGAGCGCGAGAGCGCGCTCGAGCACGATGTGCACACGGTCCGGACAGCCAACAAGACACTTCAGGTGCGGGCTACTCATGTGCATCTCCATCCTAGCAGATCTCAGCTAAAAGTCAGCCTACTTAATACGCATCCCAGGCGGCACTCGACCGCCAAGGCCGGTTGAGCACCGTCCGTGAGCTTCAGGCGCTGACGGCTCAGAATCAGGAGCTGAAGCAACGGCTGGCTGTCGCCGACGTGCGTACCATATCGACTCAACGCTCACAAGTGAATCAGCTGATGGCCTCTGTCTTTGCTGCGCCAGATGACTACGCACGCTTACAAGACGGAAGTCGACCGTCAGGCGGCTATCATCCGTCGACACGAGGCGCAGCAGTTCGAGCTGCAGCAGCGTGCGACTGAGGCAGAGGCCGCTCATCTGAAGCTACACATTGAGTGGGTGAACCAGCAGCAATTGCTCGAGCAGACTCGTAAGATGGCGGAGCAGCTTCGGAGCGAGCTCATACCGCTGCGGGGCGAGAAGCAGCTGCTTGAGCGACGGGCGGCCAAGATCGCCGAAAAGCGCAAACAAGACACGCGCAGCGTTCAAAGCCAAGCGGTCAGTCGGGGGAACGCGCGATGAAGCTGATTTGAGGACCGTCCCTGATGCCTTTTCCCGCCTTGGCCCGGCCGTTCAGTCGACGGTCGCCTCGCAGAAGGTCATCATTGATCGGCTCAGCGAGCAGGTCGCAACGCTTTCCGGCAAGGCCGTCGAGCCTGACGTCTCAGCGTTGTCGACGACCGGTCGGTCGAAGCGTGCTCGCACGGAGTCCGCCGAGGACATCAGCAGCGCGCGCATCAGCCCTGACCTTGTCTGTCTTTCACCTCCGGCTGGTCCGGTCTGTACAAGAGCCTGGCGAGCTGACCCCCTTTCTTTGCTGCGTAGTCACCGCCACAACGGCCGTCACCAACTCCAGCTGCAGGCCTTGGCAAACGACCAGTGACGCGTAACGGCTCGTCAGCCGACTCAGACAGTGACGACGATGACGAGGAGCCTTACACTTTCGGCAGCACCCAGCGACCGAAGCGGACCGTGTCGGGCTCATCTACGGCGAGTTTCGAAAGTGTGGCGAGCACATCGACCATGAACAGTACGGTCGACGCCGCGATGGACAACGGCTCCCTCTCACCGACTTCAAGCAAGGAGTCGACGCCTCGTCCGCGCTCGGTGACGCCCGCGGCCGTTAAGCCTGGACCACCAGCCTCGGCGTCCCGGTCCACGGCGGACCGTCAGCCCGCCCCACCGCAGGAGATGAAGACGTCGCCGGCCCAGTCGCACTCGAGTACGCTCAACTTGCAAGGCCTCGAGCTGTCGGACAGCGACGACGAGATTGTCTGCACCGGCGAGGTGAGTTGAAGCTTCGCGCCGCGCCACGTCGCCTGGGTCCCTCACGAACGCTGAACTTGTTCGTGGCACCTTTCGACTAGAAGCTTGTCCGAGCTCGAACGCCCATCAAGCCCTTGCCCCAAAGAAAGGGGCCTTACCGCCCGCCGCCGCCCTTTCCGATGACCTTCTCGCAGTTCCCATTCTCGCAGCAACGCCCGCACTAGTGACCCTACATTCGCAGCAGCCATCCGCTTCTCCTTTTTTCCCCTGTCTCGCTTCATGACTCTGTTGTGTCCTCGGCCCCTTATCACGACCTCTATCATGACCCTCACCCCGCCATTACAAGTGGATCCGCCCCGATACGCACAGCTGTACCGATCGGCCGATGTCTGCCGCCGGCCGCGCGACCCCCTAGCTGCGGTCGACCCTCTCCTCCTTCCCTTGACCTCCATCGCCCTGATACCACACCCTTGCAAGCCTCGTCGCAGTCTACGGCAGCCCTCATTGATCTACCGAACTCTCGGGCGAATATTCCTGTTCAGCAGTGTCGTCCATCAACTTCGTCGCCCAACCTCGCCTGAGGATCCCACCGGCTCTGGCTTGATCTCCTGCACCTCGCTCCGACCCCTCTCCTGTTTCCTCAGACGCCGACCGCTACACTCGACTTTAAGCACACCATGATTCGACGTTCAGGTCGGCCTGCTGGTAGAAGCCTGCTCCGGGCATCTCTTGAGCCTCAGAAGCAATACTCCCTCCGATCGTCAACCTCCAGCTCAACGTCGCCTGGGAGCCCGCTGCTCCCTCAGCCAAGCGACATCTGGGTCTTGCCGTTCCAGCAGAAGCCTGAGCTTGCGCTTAGGCGGATGGAAATCTTCTCATCAGCGACGGCGCGGTCCTTCCAGGGCATTCTCTCGCAGCTCAGCAAGTCGGCCTTTGGTTTGTCCCACACTGAAGTGCCCTTACCCGACCCCGTGCGCGGATCTTCCGGGCTGACTCTCGACCTTCGGGTATCTCTCCAGGCTTTTCCATCGTCCCGAATCCGATCGAGATGACCCGCTGGAAGGCGCTTTACATCCCTGCTTGGATATGGGACGCCCGCATAAAGGGCACGGCCAAGCGCGACGCCTCGCCCAACGGTGATGCCGCACGAGAGGACGGCATGGCGCCGGGTGCGATGATCACCATCAACTTTGGTTCGGGTCCGCTCATAAGCCGGCAGGATATGTCCGCCTCAGTCTCGGGCGAGGGCATGCCCAAGGAGGTCACAGGCACGATCGAGCTCACAGACAACTTCTTCCCCGGTTCGTCCGCCTGATACTGGCGGGAGGCGAAGGCACGCAGCTGACCAGCTGCGGACCGCACGTCCCCTTCTCTCTAGGCACCTCGATCAGTCCCCTCTCCTGCATCAACGTCTCAATCCGCCATCAGATTGATCGGACGCTCGACTCGCCTGTGCAAAGATATGACCCGGCGCATGTGCCGAGCGTCTTCACGTCGGCCGACCTTGACGAGATGGGATCTGAGACGATCCCGGCCATCCCGTTTGACACGTCGCCGCTGGCCATCCCGGACGTTCTCCGGCGGCAGTCTACGATCCAGTCACTCCCCTTCACTGTCTCGACAGAGGGACTTGAGTGGCAGAAGGTCCGTTGCAGCGATCTCTTGAAGCCAGTGGCAGCCGCGCTGAACCTCCGCGCGACCTCTGTCAACGATAGCTCGAAGCAACGCCCATCTACCTACCATTCTATATCGCCAACTTCAAGCACGAAGATCGAGAGTTCACGTTGGCGCTGGCAGCCACGGACGAGAGCGTGTGTCGGATGCTCGAGTGTGACCGTTGAGCATGCACGCGCTGACGCTCGGCTTCTTTGACGATAGATCGGCCACTGCGACATGCACTTTCCGCCGCCCGTTGCACTCAACGGCCCGTGAGTCTCCTATTGTTCCTATGGACATCCTGATACAGCGCTGAAGTCGGCCTTTTCCGCAACTTTTCATCTCCCAGAGTCAAGTGGCCTGCTAAACCGCTCGGCAGTGCCCTGTTTCCCGGTCGGAGCCACTTTGCCGTCGTCTCGCAGGTGCGTCTTCAGCAACTCGTCTTTGTACCCCTCGTGCTGACCTGGCAAAGTTCCTGTAGTCGCCGTTCCTCGCAGACATCGACCCAGACCAGTGGCGGTCTGAGGCCGACCGGCGGCTCGCCGAGGAAGACCTCGCGGAGACCGAAGGTCTGACAGAGGAGGCCCAAGAGGCGGCTTCCAAGAAGCAGGCTGAGGCCCTTCTTCGCAGCGCCTCGACCCTTGTCCTTTGCTCGAACATCCGGACCGACGCCGACCGTTGGCTTGACAGCGATGGCGTCCGCGCCCAGCTGTCGCAGACGTCCATCACAGCACGGGCCGAGCAGGACGTGGGCGGCGCGCGCATCGGCCGGATTGTTCCCTTTGTAAAGCGTGACGAGGTCGAGGATGAGCTTGACGACGATGAGTAGTTGCGCCCAGTCTGTGCGACACTATCGACAGAGTTGGATGGCCTGGCGCGGTTTGTTGAGAATTGACCGGCCAAGGGTACTCCTGCGCCATTATCATCATGACCAGCTGCACTGATCGAGCGATTCGAGCCCCAACGCGACATCCCGTCCACTTCTAGCACGGGTCATCATTCTGGTTCTTGAGCAGGCCTGCAAGTGTCATCCGGACCTGACCCGCGCGAGCAGCGGCCGACGCGACGCGACCCATGGCCCCGCGTCGACCCAGCCCCTGCCCACCCTGGCCGTGTTACAAGCTCCCGACCTCGACCAAGCCTTGCCTTAAACCTCGCTTACAACCTGCCTCTCCCTTACCGTCCGCTCGCGTGCATCATGATCGACGTCAGCACGATGTCATCGCCGATCCTGCCTGTTGAGGTTTGGCTGCAGGTCTCGCGCCAGCTCACCTACGAAGGCTGCAAGGTAGCCGAGCGGCTCAACCGCTCGTTCCGCGAGCTCGTCGCCGAGCCTGATCTGGCCGCCGTTCGCTTCGTCGAGACTGAACCAAACCTGATCCGACGCCAGGCCCTGTTTAAGCACGAGGGGCTCTTTCCTAAGCGCAGGGTTGAAGGGCGGTTCGAACCGGTCGCGCACCTACCAGACACAGCGGTCCTGACCAACCCTCTCTTCCGCTGCGTCGACTGGACGCCGGCTTCCACAATTGACTCGCTCCTCGTCCGCTGGAACATCCATGGAGATTGGCTGGAGCGGCCGATCGCCATTCGGACCATTGATGCCTGTGAGGAGGCCGCGACATCGCCGGCGGTCAAGCTACTAGCTGTCAGCATCGCGCGAGTGCTCGAACAGACCCCTGATCACCGAATCACCATCGTCCAACTGCCGACCCTCTGGATCGAGAATGAGGAAGGTGTGAGGGTTATCGACGTGCTCAAACGAGCCTGCGACATTTCGCGAGAGCGCTGCAAGCTTCAGGTTCCGAACCCTGCCTTCGACGGCAAGACCTATGGCGAGATCCTCCTCAACGACCTTCAGAGCGGCACGCTCTTTGCCAACTTGCGCGTGTCTTTTGCCGAAGAGGATGAGGAGACCGACGACGACGACGAGGCGGAGGAGAGCGAGACAGAGTATCTCACGGTCAAGATCGGCCGGCCCATCTACCATGGTGAGCGGCCCGCGAGCCTGAGATTGAAAAGGGGGGGGGGGGGCGCTCATAGTCTCGTGCTCGCTTCCACAGACCCGGCCTTATTCAACCTGCGCCAGCCCAAGAAGAGCCCGATCCGATGTCGTCTCCAAGAACTGCCTCTTTCGGTTTGCGCACTCATACTCGCCGAGGTCGGATACAGTGGCTGCAAGACGCTTGAGGCCTGCAGTCGTGGGATGTTCCATTTCCTCCGTGAGGTCGCCGACGCATATCCGCGGATCGCTCGCATGCGCTTCACCGAGACGCAGCCCGACACGAAGGCGCTCGCTCGCATCTTCCGTCAGGCCGACCGCCACGGGCTCGCATCGTCGGCCACAATGCTCCAGGTCCACCCGCTCTTTGCTTGCGTGGACTGGCACCCTACGTCTACTTTTGATACCTTAATGGTCGTCCGCGACCTCAGAGGGCAAAAATTTACCCGGCCGTTTCGATTCGCCAGTCTGAGGGCTCAGCATGAAGCGGCAACCTCGCTGGTCGTCGTCGACGCTGTCATCCGTGTTGACCTCCGCATGGCGTTCGAAGACCCGGCGGCGCCGAGCCCTCCACGTGATGTGATGACCCCAGGCACGAGAGTTCTCTCGGTCGGCGCCGTTTTCCGGGCATGGTGTGACATCACCGCTACCGTCTGGTGGCACGACGACCCAAAGAAGATTACGATGCCGGTTGATGAAGACACAACCTGGGGTCAGCGCCTAGCTCTGGCTACGCTGGATCCGCGGGCCATGATTCGAAGATCGCTTTCGATCTCTTGCCCGTCGGGAGAAATCGTGGGCGACGAGGTCTCAGCCTTCATGCTCATCTGCGAGCCCTCGATCCGGATGCATGACGACCGCCGCTGGCAGATCGAACGTCCGAAGCCACCTCGTGCGTCTGCTGCAGCCACCGTCCTCAGGTGTACTCGCGACCGATCGCTGCCCCTCCTGACACATGCCGCTCCTTTTTCCCAGCGCTTGTTCCCTTCCCCGACCACTGGTGGATGAACACATCTGACGCATCCTCTTATGCTGAGTTCGAAGAAGGAGGTCAGTCGCACACAAGAATGGTCATTCTTTTCGTACTGAACTGCTGATCCTGTCCAATCCAGCCTCAAGCGACGGGAGCTTTAGTTACGACGCGTCCAGCGGGTCCTCTGCCGGCGAGGACTGGGAGATCGGGTCCGACTGGGACGTCGACGAGTGAAG
Source organism: Cystofilobasidium macerans (assembly GCA_014825765.1). Classification (NCBI taxonomy): domain Eukaryota; kingdom Fungi; phylum Basidiomycota; class Tremellomycetes; order Cystofilobasidiales; family Cystofilobasidiaceae; genus Cystofilobasidium; species Cystofilobasidium macerans. The sequence goes on along the minus strand of MVAP01000005.1, from coordinate 209,438 downwards.
CCTGACGCGCAAGCCCGACCATAAGGGGTCCCATCGCCGGACACTTCCGTAAAAGCCCCGCCGCAGTCCGTGGCTCGTACTCCCTCCTCTGTCTGAATAGCCATGCCTGACGCATGGTTCTCAGCGACGAGAAACTGGTGGCTGGGTCAATGCGTTGCGTCACGAACGAGATTCTCTTAGTCGTTGAGACGTCGTCCGAGGCCATCTCGGCAGTTTTGGAGAAGGGGATGGCGGCGTAGTGGACGGTGCGCTGTTGTAATCGGGGGCGTTTCAGAGAAGGGACCGAGTGCTGGTCTTTGAGGATTGATGACAGTCACACGAAGCAGCCACGCGGGGGCGCACCGCATCCAAGGGGATGAGTGAGCCCGGCGTGATGCAGATATCCTCTTCGTAGCAGCCCCAGGCCTTGACCTAGTCGAGCATGTCTGGGCCGCGCGTGTACTAGCCATCAGTCGACCAACCGCCGACCGGCTCGCAGTTAGCATCCGTCTCCAAGCGCTTCCCGAAGTGATGTTAAGCACGTGACCCGCTGGTGATTGATGTGCTCAGCTGGGATCGTCGAGAGCCATCTATGCAAGCTTTACGATCATGGGGTGTGAGTGAGGTGCAGGGCGGTGCTCGGTGAGCGTGCGGGAATCAAAAGGACGCGGTTGGGGGGCGGGAGGGGGGGAGTTATTCTTGCACAGTTGCACATCTTTCATTGACGTTTGGGCTAGAATTGTCAAACTGCCCCCTAGCGCGAGGGGCGATCCATTCGTCTTCTTTAAAGGTCAGCAGCGCCGTCTTCGTCTTGAGTGTCGCACTTCCGAGCAGGCTGGCTGCCCCCCCCCCCCCCCCCCGCCGAATAATTCATAAGTCAGAGAGCAGAGTAGGAGCAAAGGGTAGAGAGTGTGAATCCTCGAGACAAGGTAAGCTTTAGAAGTAGACTGTCGATTCTAGATGATGATCAAGGTGATGTGATTGCTGGATTTAAGAGAATTCTCAAAGCCTTCGACAACCCTTTTTCTTACCCTCTTTCCTCAGACCCTCTGCTTGAGACAGAGAGGGAATTTTTTTGAATGAATGATAAAGACAGGAAGGAAGAGAGGAGGAGAGGGTTTCTCCCTTTTGTTCCATAATCCTTCCTACCTATTCCCTCCCTTCCTCACCCATTCACTTACCCTCTCTGTCCCTCTGTGTGATTCTTGTCTCATTGCGCCAGTCGTGCAGTCCGTCTCAACGGAAGTGAGATGGCATCAATCAAGGAAAGGTCGAGAAGCGGCGGGGAGAGTAAAGCGAAATGGCAGGGGACAAGCAAGGAATAGGGCCGGCACGCGGGTGGTCGAACGAAGTGCTCGGGGCCAAGACCGCTCTAGAAGCCGCCCCCCCAGCCAGTCGCTTGCGGATAAACCTGACCGCCGGCGCCATTCGGGAATGATTGTGGCGGCGGCATGCCCGGTCCGCCGCCCGTGATCATCAGTGTCTTGTTGAAGCCGGGCCCGAGGATGGCTAGTACGGTTGATGAGAGGATTGAGGTCAGCCGGCCTGAGCGATCAGAAAGGAAGTATGAGGGTGAGAGCACGCACGTCCGTCCTCGACCGGTGCCTTTGGCCGGGATGCTTTGAGCTCCTCGATCTCAGCTTTCAGCTTGGCGAGGTTGACCGTCTGGTCGCGCGCGACCTGGAGCTGGTACGGGAAGGCAAAGTCGTTGAGGCCGTTGATCCACGAGAGCTCCTGGACAACGTCAGGCCGGAGCAGGTTGAAGCTACAAGAGACAAGAATGGCAAGCGAGGTCAGCGACCGAGAGCAACCAAAACTGACGAGGCGATCAACGCACCAGAGGAACAGGGTCGCGGCAAAGCACTCCTTGGAGCCGATATCGACAAAGTAGGTGAGGACCTCCTCGGCGACCTCCTCCTCGCCCGACTCGGCCGCAGTAAGGATCGCGTCCTGGAAGAGCTTATCACGCTTGCTGAGCGCTATCGAGTCCTCCCACTTCTTGTTCTTGTTGTAGAGAAGGACAGCCAGGCGGCGGAACTCGAGCAGCTCGTGCTGCTCGAGCCGGCGGGCGAGCGCCATCGAATCGAAGTTGGAGAACTGAGGAGTGTGAGTGGCGCAAGTGATGTCAGTCAGCACTCAGCCGCAGGAAGAGACGCGAGTCGGCACGTACGTTGAGGATGCTGTCGCGGAGCGTCGGCACCTGCTCCTCCTCGATCAGGAGCTCGTTGATGGCGTCATTGACCTCGGCAATGTCGAGCTGCAGAGTCCAGAGGCGGCGGCAGCATCAGCGATCTGGTCCATGGCTCAGCGGTCGATGCGGCTTGCGAGGACGGACCTGCTGGATTGCGACAAGATAGTTTTTGATGAGCGGCAGGTTGTCGTTGTCCTTCTTGCGGAACATGCGGACGACGCGGGCGTGGTCGATTCGGGGCGTCAGGACGACGAGCAAGTCCGTGAGCAAAAGGGGCTGCTCCTGAAGATAGAACGTAAGGGCCTGTTACAATGGGAATGGAGACGGCGCGTCAGCTACGGATGGTAGGCCAGGCGGCGGTTTTGGAAAGGCGAGAGTGAGTCGCACCTTGTAGTAGATCTCAACGTTGGCAACCCGGACGACGACGTCCTTGAAACGGGCGTGGTCCCAGGCGTCGGCCGAGCGCTCCATCATGGCGAGCGCGGCATTGTCGAACTCGTCGTACTTGACATAGAGGAAGACGAGCTCGGACCAGAGGTGGGCTTGCTCGGCCGCGCGGATAACCTTGGGCAGGTTGGTCCGGCTCCAGAAGAGCTTGAGGTGCTCCATTACTGGTCAAGTGGCAGCGTGGGGCAAGCATTTAGCCTTTGATTACGACAGGAAGGCAGGGGAGCGGACGCACGCTTCTCCGGCCGGTACTTGGCGTAGAGGATCGATAGCTCGGTAAACATGCCCATGTGGGCGCGTTCCAGGCCGAGGCCGGCCTCCATGAGCGAGATGACTTCCTCAAAGTAGCCGTTCTTCTCGTAGAGGGCGAGCAGGCCAGGCAGCTCCTCGGCGTGGACGATGAGGTTGAGACCGCAGATCTGGGCAAGTCGGAACTCCTTCTTGTCAATGCAAGCTGCGTTGACCTGCTTCCAGACCCTGCAATGGCCGGACAGAAGGATGAAGGGTCAGCTGGCCTTTCTCGCAACAGACAAGAGGAGGAAGGCACGCACTGAGTGTTGCCGGCTTTACGGGCGGCGTCGACGGCCGGCTGGTTCTCACCGAGGTAGATGAGTGTCGTTGCGAGCCGGGCCCAGTTGGAGATCGACTGGAACAGGAGCTTGGACGCCTGATAGAGGCCGTCGTCAAAGCACTTCTCGCCGACGACGAGGACGTCGGCGACATTGGTCGTCCCGAGGAATTCCTCCATGTCGTGCAGCCGGTCCGTCTTGGCGTACGAATAGGCGAGCTCAGTGTCAATCTTGGGCTCGCGCGTGTGCTTGCGAGCCATCTGGAGGAAGCGGACGAGGTCGTCGTTCTTGCCGGCCGCGTTGGCGAGCTCAATCACCTCGGCGAAGTTGGTCGGGTCCTGAGCCTTGATATACGAGTCGATTGCATCCTTGATGCGGAGGCCGTCGAGCTGGGCCTTGCCGAGCCGGCTCCAGACCTCGGGCCGGTCAACCTTGACGGCGTACTGCGAGCCGCGGTCAAGCGAGGCAACGTGCTCAACAAGAACGTTGATCGCCTGCGCGTGCTGGTCGTGCTTGGTGTAGACGCTGAACGCCTCCTCGTAAAGACCCTGCTCGACCGCGATGCGCGCGATCTCGTCGGCGTCGTAGTTGGCGAGCTTCTGGATGTAGCCGACGACCTTGCCCTTGTCGGCCCGGATCGCCGTCAGGAGCAGGAGGTTCTGGAGCGCCCGGTTGTCGCTGAACGGCGAGGGCTCGAGGATGATCTTCTCAAGAAGCTCGACGAGCTCGGCCGGCAGGTCGTTGTCGATGAAGGCCTTGACCGTGACCGAGACGTCGTCCGGGTCGGTCGACTCGGGCACGGCCGTCGCAATCACCTGGTCGACAAGCTGGCGCCGATGGAGGTTGTCGCCGACGAGGACCTGGGCCCAGAGGTCGGGCAGCCGGCGTTTGACGAGGTAGCGCGCCTGGTGCTTGAACATGGCATTGCTGTTGGTGATGGCGATGAGCTCTTCGTCGCAGAAGCCCTTGGCGAAAGCAATGAAGGCGAGGTAGGGGTCGCGCTTCTCGCAGTACTTGCCGACGACGAGCGGCTCGTACAGGTTATTCTCCTTGAGGAATTTCTCCGGGTTGTTGTTCGAGTCGACAAAGATCTTGGCCATCGTGTTGAAAAGGGCCGGGTCTTGGTCGCCGGCCGTCACCCGGGCCTCGACAAAGGGCAGGATGAGCTTGAGCCGGTTGCGCTCCTCAACCTCGCGGACGAGCTCCTCGACCGGGAAGGGCCCCGTCACGCTCGCGAGCAGGCCCTTGACCGTCTGCTCGTCGCAGTCGACGTCGAGCAGGCCGCCAATCACCTGCGGCGTCCGGGCGCTGTTGACCCGCTGCACGTACGTCTCGATTGCCGACGTCAGGCCGTTCTGGTAGAGGAAGAGGATCAAGTCGTGAACGAAATCAAATCGGTCGCAGACGATGATGAGCGGCAACTGGTCGGCCAGCCGAGCCTCCTTGAGGAAGTTCTTGACCTTCTCCGGGTTGTAGACGTTGGACTCGCGGCAGACGCGCTCGACTTCGCGCAGCTGGCCGGTCCGGGCGGCAGCGACAATGTACTGGTAGACGATCTCAGGGTCTTGGCTGAGATTGACGACCGAGCCGAGGTAGTAGTAGAGTCCCTCAAACGTCCGGTGCTTCTCGAAGAGCTCAACGAGCCGGAGCGGTCCGAGCAGGTCCGAGTACTTGGTCGCGATCTGGATAACGACTTGAAGGTTCTGCCGGATGTTGCTCTCGAGCATCTCTTCGAGGCACGCGAGCGACTGGTCGACCGTCAAGCGCGAAAAGTAGCCGACTAGGAACTCGGCCGGAAGAAGGTTGGTGTGAATGACGACGCGCTTGATGTCGGCAAGGTCGTCGTAGTGCTCGAGCGCCTTCTGGAGAAGGCCAGCCTTCTCGCACAGGTTAGCGATCCGGGGCCGGTCGTAGTGCGTGAACATCTCGTTGGAGAGGATCGCCTCGGCCACCTGGGGCGCATTGACGAGGTTCATCTCGAGCAGCCGCGTCTGGAGCGGGCCCTGCTCGGGCTTGTTGTCCTTGAGGGCGTCGAGGAGGAATGAGGTCGCCTGCTGAATCATGTTGGAGCCCATGAAGATGTCGACAACCTATAGAGTGGGTATCGGTGAGCAGGCGCAATGTCATCAGCCTCGAGTCAAGGCAAAGTCAGGAAAGAGCCAATCGCGCGGAGAGTCTGCTTACCCGTTCGATGTCGACCAGCGGGCCCGACTCGTCGTTGACGAGCGACGAAGCAAACTCGGCGCCCTGCTCGGGGTTAATGCGCGTGATGTGCTGCAGGAGGGTCGGGTAGTCGGGCGTGTAGCCAACTTTTTTGGAGTAGAGAACCTGTGAAAAGCGAAGCCACGAGAATCCTGCAGGGTTAGCATGAGTGCGCTGGTCGACCAATGAATGTGGAAGAGCAAGTCACGCACGATCTTGGCAAACTGGCCCGTCTCGGCAAAGCAGGCGACGACCTTGTTCGGGACGTTGGCCCGGAGGTAGACGGAGAGCGCGAGCGTGAGGTCGGTCGAGCGGACAATGTCGCCGAGCTCCTCGCTGCAGGCAAGCTTATTTTCCTTGAGCCACTTCTCGAGCAGCTGCTTGCGGCCCTGAGCGAGGACCGGCCGGGCGAGCTCGAGCGTCTCAACCTTGTTGAGCTCACCCTTCTCGAGCAGGATGCCAAAGTACTGGAGGATTGGGCTCATCGTGCCCGGCGCGACCTGGACGGCCTTGAACTGCTCAATCGTCTGGGGCGTCCGGAGGAGGCCGCGGGGCGAGTTGGCAGCGAGCTTGGCGGCCGAGCTGTAGTCACCCGCGCTGAAGAGCGAGCGGTACTGCTGGACGTAGAGGTCGTCGGCGCCGGGCAGGTTGGCCCGCGAGGCGAGCTTGAGGGCGAGCTCCGTGTTGTTGAGGTGCTCTGCAATGAACCAAGGCAAGCGAAAGGTCAACACTTGCGCACTGCAGGAACGGGAGACTCGGGGGACCCACGGAGAATGTAGGGGATGACGGTTTGCTCATCGATGCCGACCGACAGCACCTGGCCCTGACGGTTAACGCCGAGGATGCCGCCGCTCTGCTCGTGCTCAGCCGTCGCAAAGATCGTCTCACCGCTGATGCGGTTCATGTAGACGCACGCGCCCGACTCGAGGTCGTACAGGTGAATGAAGCCGTACTTCGTGACGAGGTAGATGATACCGTGCCGCTGCGAGATCTGCATCGCGACCGGGAAATCGTTTGCCGCTTCGGGCGGGAAGAAGACATCGACAGCCTTCTTAGCGAAGGGCGGGTTGGGCGCGGCGTGGTCGATCTCGACAATGTGCAGCTGTTCGAATGGGCGGTTTTCAGGGGTGCGTCAGCAAGCAAAGAAAGAAGATGGAGCAGAGGGCAAGAAGGCATTCGTACCTTTGCGCCGGTCGCTGTCCGGACGGCGAACGAGAAGAGCTTGCTGTCGTTGGGCGCGCCATCCAGCCGCAAGCTCGAGAACGCAGCGGCGTGACCCTCAATCGGCTGCGAGACCTTGCGCTCGCGCGAGTAGAGCTGCATTGAGCCCTTGACCTTGAAGCCGGCCGGGTCTTTGTTGGCGCCGATGCCGACGAGGACGAGCCACTTGCCGTCCGGGGTCGAGCGGTAATTGATGATCTGGCAGCCGGCGAGGGACGGCAGGCGATCAAATACCTAGCAGAAAAGGCGAGAGGGACGGCAGTATTGAGGTTAGCAGCTCGCCCGGCGAAGAAATGAAAAATAGCGATGCCGAGGTGACGTACCTTGACGGGCGCCTCGGCGCCGTTGAGGTCCCAGTGGAAGACTGCGCTCTCGGTGACGACGCCGAGCGTCTCGATGTTGAGCCATTTCCAGAAGACAACCTCCTCGTTCATGAGATGCGCCTTGAGCTTCTGCTTGCTCGCGATGTTGAACACTTGGAGCTGCCGGCCGGCCTTAAGCGCAAGGATCTTCTCCTTGGGATGCATGATGGCGCTGTCGGCCGTGATGGGCCGGCGAACGACGGCATTGGCGTCCGAGAGGTCGACGATGACAACGTTGGACTGGTCACGGACACAGATGAACGAGTCGGACTCGAGCGTAAGCGTCTGGAAGGAGATGGAAGCCGGCTGGATGCCGAGCGCCGTGAGCTGCCAGGGGAAGGAAATAGCAGAGGGTGGGTCCGGATCAAGCAGGTGGCGGGAGGCAGCCGGGCGAGCGAAGCGGGCAGTTCCGCAGAAAGCAGGCAAGAGGGAACGGCCAGCGCGGAGCCAATTGGACAGCGACAGAACGAGGCGTGCGCGAGGTCGAGCATCGTGCGATGAATACGGAAGGGGGTTCGGGCAGGAGACGCGACACGGAAAAGAAGGCAGATCAAGAGTGCGACAACGAAGCTCGGTCAGCGATTCTCACTCCCAGCAAGCAGTAGCTTCAGAACCATCTCTCTCGCTCGACGATAAGGCGATACGCACCTGAAGATGCTCGGCGAAGGCTGGCAGAGGTGCAAGTGGACGAGATCGTCGCGACGGTCAGCTCCTCCATCACACACTTGGGGCGGCTCCGGCGCGAGACGGGCCGGGATGAGAGCCGCCGTCGGTCTATGAAACCATCCAAACTGACTGATGGGCTTATCGGCCATTTTGAGGTGGGGTAGACGCTCCTCTTGTAGCTCTGGCTGGGCGAGGGAGGCGGGAGGAGGAAGGTTGGGTTGGAGGGGGCAAGAGGCCGACGCCGAGAGGAACGAAGGCGCGCGCGCGCGAACGTAAATATGTTACGCGCTGCTGTCACGGCTCGTCGTGACGCGCGCCCCTTCTCTCGCTCGCCTTCTCTTGCTTCCCCCTTCGACCATCCCCCTTCCCCTGCTTCGCCTGACACCTGCGTGAGTTCTCGCGCGTGGCGGTCGACCTTTGCTCTTGGCTATGCTCGGCTGACCATTGGCCTTCTCGTCGCGCCCTTCGTACGGACCTTCGCCTTCCTCGCCGCTCTGCCGCCTGCCCTTTCGCGCGTCGTCACCGGCCGGCGCAGCAGCCAGCCTATCCCCCTCCAAGCCAGCGGGCGCTCCTCCTTCCCCTCACACGACTTCTTCGCCCAGCAACAGATCACAGATCCTCCCAATGAACAGGAGACCTCCGACCCCAGACGACGCCGATGGCCCCCGTCGATCCTCGTCTTCTCCGACGGAACCGCCGCACGGACCCGAGCCGCCCCGCCTGCCTTCGCCGGCTGCCTTGGCCCCTCTTGCGCTCGATGACCTCGGCTTAGGCGCTCCGATGCCCCTGCCGCTACTTTCTGAGCGTCGTGAGCAGGAACAAAAACAGTCGCAGCAGCAGCAGCAGCAGCAGCTACAGGGCGGCTGGCCGCAACAGCCCCCGCCAAAAGTCGAGCTCACGCCGGCTTCGCCTCCGGCCTCGGGCGACCCTCCGCTGCCGTCAGCGCTCAGCCACTGGCCCTCACCGTCTTCGCCTCGGGCGACCGCTGCCGACATTATCTCCAGGAAGGCTCACGAGGATGACGCTCAGGTTGTAGAGCGCGTGCAGAGTGGGACGCGGACGCCGCCACGTGTATCCCCGCCGGAGTTTTCGTCGAGCTCGCCGTCGGTTCGCCGGGCGGCTGCCTCCGCAGCGACGGCCACCGCTCATAATGATCAGCTGCGGTCGCGAAACGAGACTCATGACGAACAGCCGCTCGCTCTGTCTGCGGCTCAGAGCGGCCGACCCGCCACCGCGACGGATGAGGCTATCGACGAGGCTGAAGGCGAGAATGACCGGTCGGGCTGGGTCCAGCAGATGGAAGCGTCCGACTACCGCTCACCAACCGCTGATGACGGGCGTGGGGAGCACGACGACGAGCCGCCGTTCGAGCAGATCGCCCTATCGTCTCCTCCTCCTGCGGCCGCTCCTGAACCACCGCTAGCCGCTGCAGCTCCAACGGGCAAGGCCAAGAGGCAGAAGGCGGCCGGCGTCGGCTTCTCTTCGACCGTCCGCGTGCTGCGACAGGCAGATTCAGACGGGTCGCTGCACGTCGCCGCTGGTGGCGGCCGAGAGGCAGACGGCTTTGCGTCGATAGGCGAAGGCAATCAGCTGCAGACGGAGGGTGGCTCGGGCGCTGCTCCGCTTGCCGGTCGTCGTCGGCTGGGCGAACGCGAACAGACGGCTCAACTCTGGCAGGCCGGACCGTCGCCGACGTCGACCGACTTTCCTCCCGACGGGGCGAGTGGACTGCCCTACCATCGCTCAGATGGGCGTCAGACGGCGAGCTCGGTCCGGTCGACCGACTCGGCCGGCTTCCCGACTGACAACGCGCACCCTTACGGCTGTCCTCGCGGAGCCAGCGAGCAGGAGACCTATGGCGGTCCCTCCTACCTCTCCAACGGCTACGACTCGGACGCTTCGTCCAACGACGATCTCGATTCGAAGCCGCGGCCGTTTTACGCCCGATCCGAGAGCGAGGCCTCGTCGACCTTTTCGCTCGACGAGATGGGCGATGACGAGGATGTCCTGTACGACTGGTCGGGCGAGGAGGACCTTGTCGACCAGGAAGCCAAGGTCCAGGAAAAACTGGGGCTCCGGCAAAAGAGGGTTAAGCGGTGGGGACCTGTCCGGTGCGTACGCTGTCTATAGCTTTCCTCTCTTTCACCTTGCTGCGCCAGGCTTTTCAGGTCTCCTTCGACTCAAGAAACTATTCTGACACCGTCTGGACTACCCTTCTTCATTGGCCCGCCACGAGTAGCGCCTTCAAGTCGCTCTTTTCGACTGTCATCGGCTCGACCTTCCTTTCAGCCTGCCTGATCGCTGTCCCGCTTTGCGTGCATTACCTCTGGGAACGCGAGAACCCGACCGAGCACCGGCAGTATGTCTCGGTGCGTGATTGTCGGCCGGAAGGAGCTCACTTTGATCACTTTTAGCATCGATCGAGCTGACTCTGACTCCCCCGCGCAGGACAACATCGGCGCCTGGTTTTACTTCTTTGCGTTCAACGTCCTCGTATCATGGTATCTCGCCGTCCTGCTCGACCTTCTCCCGCTCGCCGTCATCGCCCTCGTCCGTGCCGTCTGGGGCTCGGTCACCGAGAAAATGAAGATCCACGTCGAGACTTACGGCGTCGTCAAGGGCTGGATCAAGCCCATCTTTTACGCCGCCAGCATCTGGGGCTCGTGGGCCGTCATCTTTCAGCAGATCTACAACTTGCATTCTACGACGGACGACGTGCCTTCGAGGGCGCCCTATACTCGACGGGTGCGTAGCATTTGACACCCATTCCGCTCGCAGCGGTCACTAACACGGATTGTTCGTACTGGGACTTGCGCGAATACAGCTCTACCAGGTCATCGAGTTTCTCTTCTTCTTCATGCTCATCTACTGCATCTGCAAGATTCTGCTCCAGTTCATCGGTGCGGTCACCCTCCCTCACCTGCAGTTCTACTGCTGCTCGCTGCCTGACGCAGGATCTCTTCTTCGACGACCTGTCCCATAATCTTATCCAGCCCTCTCGTTCCACCGTGTGGCTTTCAAGGACCGCCTGACCGAGATCGAATTCAACGTCGCTGTGCTCGACCGGCTCAACCTCTATCGGCCCAAGACGTCGCGCCGGAGTGCTGGCTACTCGTCGTCAGGTTACGCGACGCCCAAGAGCCTGTTCACGAGTAGCCGAAAGGTTAGTCCTGCCGACGGCGGAGCCAACGGGGGCGGCAGCGCTGGCGGCGAGAAGCGCAATCCACAAGGGTTTATCGTCAAGAGTCGCACGAACGGCGGCCGCTCAACGCCCGCATCGTCCTCTTCGGCAGCTCTGACGGGCGCTGCCGCCGCCGAGCGCGATGCAGCAGCCGACGACGGCCTCTCGGCCGGCGAGTATGCCGGCAGCCACTCGTACCCTCCGCGCCTCACCGATCCGGACGAGGAAGAAAAGACGGCTGGAACCTCTTCTTCGTTCGGCCGCTTCGCAGGTCACGTCGGAAAGGGCGTACGAAAGGTGGCGCTGCACGATGCGCGCAACATTAAGGGCAAGCAGGGCCAGACAGAAAACGGCGATCTAGTCAACACGCTGACGAGTGCCAAGGTCGCCAAGGTACGGCTCTTCCTCCACGCAGCGCGCTCGAAGATCAGCTAACATCGGTCCTTCCTCTTCCGGTCGGATCCTAGAACCTCGCGCGGACGATCTACAAATCTTATCGAAGCAAAAAGCGTGCCTACCTTGTGCCCGAGGACTTCTACGTTGCATTTGAGACCGTAGCTGCTGCCCAGGCCGCCTTCAGCATCTTCGACAAGGACGGCAACGGCGACATCTCAAAGAGCGAAATTAAATCGACCATCATGAAGACGTATAAGGAGCGCCGCTTCTTGGCTAAGGCCCTGCAGTGCGTCCCCGTGGGCTCATGGTTGGGTGCGACGGAATCATCGTCAAGCTGATATAGCCGTTGTACCATGAAACAGGGATGTCGACCAGGCTGTCGGCTCTCTCAACAACGTCCTTCTTTTCTTTGGCGCCGTCATCCTCTTCTTTGTCGCGCTCGCCATCTTCGGAGTCAAAATTGGCACGCAGATCACAAGGTCTGGTTGGAAGGTAGCCCTTGCCGGATCGACTGTCCCACTGACACCCTCCTCCTCTTGTCCCTAGCCTCTACACGCTCCTCATCGGTCTCTCGTTCATTTTCAAGTCTGCTGCCGGCAACGCATTCGACTCGATCATCTTCTTATTCGTCACGCATGTCCGTACCCCTGTCAAGCTCCACCCCCCACATGCGTGCCCTTGTAGCTGACTGCCAACACCTCCAGCCCTTCGACACGGGCGACCGCGTATTCATCGGCACGGAGAACCTCGGTCCGTCTAACTGTCTCGGCTTAGCTGTTCTACACTCGCACTGACATCCGGCTGATCACCACCCTTGATCTTATCCTAGTCGTCAAGAAGATGGGCATCTGGTCAACGTCTTTTGTCCGCGTCGACGGTACCGATGCCTATTACTACAGTTCGCAGCATCCCCTTGCCCCTGCGAGGGCTTGTTACTGATCTCGTTGACCTCTTCCACAGACTCAATTCTCTTCGGCAGCTTCATCACTAATGGTGTGTCAATCGCCGACTGACCATGGTCTGATCGTAAAGCAGTCTGACTGTGAAGCTGAACTCCACCCTTCACTTCCTTTTCATCATCGGTACAGTTCGCCGGTCGGGCGGCATGTTCGAGAATATGACGGTCCAGGTTGGCTGGGACACAACCAACGAGCAAATCGACCAGCTCGAGAAGCGCATCAACAACTGGCTCAGCCAGGACGACAAGCGCGACCTCGCCTCGAGCACGGCCATCATGGTAAACCTTGTGTCCTTCGACATGTCTTTGCCGTCCTGCGTTAACGCCTTTCTGTTTCGCTCTCCGCTCAGTACCAAACGATCGACTTCCAGCGGTCTATGACCCTGACAATCGGTATCCCGCATCTCCAGACGTGGCAGGACTGGGGCGCACGCCAGAACCGTCGGACTCGCTTCCACGCAGCTGTCAAGTACGTCATCGTCTATATTCGTCTCAACCTTGACTGACGCCTTTCTATCGTCCTCACATCTAGGTTCTACATGGAGCAGCTCGACATCACATTCAAGAACAGCCCGCAGCCGATCCGCTTCGTCACGCCCGACGGTCGCGATGCCTTCCCGCAGCAGGACGGCCCGCCGCCGTCGGCCGTCGTCGATGAGCCCTCACCGCTCGCAGGCACGCCTGCCCGCAAGGTCTCGATGTCGATGTTCCGCCGGCCGTCGATGGGCATCCCTCATCCGGCCAAGGCCAGCGCTGGAGCTGGCGCCGAGGAGTCCTTGAATGATGGCGGCGCGACCGAGGAACCCATGAGACCCGCGCTCGGCTTCCTGCCGACGCCCCAGGAGCGCGGCGCCGGCGCCGAGATGCAGATGCGCCGCCGACGAGCCCGCTCTAAAAAGCAGGTGCGCCGAACGCCGGCTGACCGTTCCTGGGGTGTCTCGAGCTGACGACTTCCTGTGCCTCGGATCTTGTCGGGCTGCAGATGACGATCGCCGGTTGAGCAGTTGATGGTCACTCCTTGCCTTGCCTTCGGTAGCCGTTTGTCAGCACTTCCTACCTCCCCTTCAACGACATCGTCCTCCGGACGCACGACCCTCCTCGATGGCATCGGCTGGCTCGACCATCGCCACCTGAATTCTTACCTCCTAGAATGCGCTATCGTTGCGCCACAATCTCCTGACTATCAGTCGCAATACTTCGCCTTGCACCAATACTTCCCTCTCTGGTACGCAAAAGCATATGCTGGTAGCACGTTCTGTAGAATAAGATGGAAGGCATGGTTTTCAAAATCTTTGAACCCTCGCTTACTATGATGGCGAGCGAGGCAGCGTCGGCTCATGCGACGCCGCTGACTTTGCCGGGCGCTGAACATCAAGCATGGCGCGACCAAAAATGTTGCCCGCTTTCAGCGGTCGGTTCATTGTTTTGCCGCCAGAAGCCGTGGCGGGAGGGGTCGGGTCCACCGGCTGAACGACCTCAGTTGGCACTGCTCCCGTCGGACCGCCATTGCCTGCCGACGGCCGCTTAATCTTGACCGTCCTGATCGCGGCCGTTCCAGGGGACGGCGGCATAAGCGGCGGCGATGAGGGCGATAAGCGACCGGCGGAAGTGACTGTCGGGCTGATTGGCAAAGCCGGCGATGACAGGGAAGGTGTAGGAAGCGAGCCTCCGTCTGAAGGGAGCGTCGCATCTGTCAGGCTGCCGACCGTCCGCGGCGGGATTGCCGGAGATGGCTCGTACGGCGCTGACGTCGACGAGAGCGTCGTCGAACTTTCTGCAGCCGTGTGGATGGTTGGCAGTGGAGCAGCTGGCGAGGAGGGATGTGGGCGCAGCCTCGGTTCAGTCGCTGATAGGCCGCCACTGTCGCTTTTTAGGGGCCGAGCGTTGACCGACAGCCTTTGGTGTGGGACCGGCTTCTCCTCGATTTCGCCTGATTCAACTGATCCCTCGTTGTCATGATCGTCCATCTCGACCTCAGCGCCAGTCCCGCTGGGCGAATGACCACGCTCATCCAGGGGCCGCCCAAGCGCTCGGTGTGGTGACCGCGGAGGCAGGGCAGAAGAGGCCGAGTGAGGAGGCGACCTCAGTCGTCGTGACGACACCTCGCCGGTCCCACTGCTGCTGTTCCGGTCGCTCTCGAGCCTCGGCCGCTTAAATGGTTCGCCCCGAGCTTCGCCACCGCGCCCATATGACTCGTCATCGCGCTGGCGGCGATGACTGCCACCTTTGCTCTGCTCGGCGCTGGACGTTGAGCCTGGGCCCCACCGACGCGACGAATGATCGCGCGGCGGCGGCGATCGACCATAGTCAAGCATGGCTGATGAAGCGTCAGTGAAAGGCGCCGGCCGCGAGTGCGAATCAGCGTAAGACGAGTGCGAGTCGCGCGGATCGCGTCCATCCATGTACGCGCCGCCAAAACCACTGGGCCGGTGACAGTCGTCCTGGCCGCCTTTTGAGGATCCAGAGTGGACCGGTACCCAGTGTGAAGCGCGCGACCGGCCGTCGTTTGAATCACGCGGCAGATAAGACCGTGGGGGTGGCGGCGCCTGGGGTCCGCTCATGCCGTAGTGCGGCCTAGGAGGCACGGGCGGCCCACCCGATCGGTGATCAGAACGGTAGTAGTTCGACGATACAGGATGCTGCTGGTCCGGCTGAAGATACGGAGGAGCAGAGTTTCCCTCGAATGACCGGCCTTCATGAGGTTTGCGCTGTATCGAGTCGTGGCCGGGCATCGACCAGTGGTCTGGTCGAGGCTGCAGCTGACTGCCCGTATGACTGTCCCGTGGGTAGCCATTTGGCCCTGGCTCTTTGCTAACGTTGAGGCCGGCTGGGCTGGAACGATGCGATGACCAGTCGTCTGATCGGTTCTGAAGGCCTGGCTGACGCTCTTCTGGCCGTCCCCAACCACCTTGAGCGGGACCTCCGTGATAATCGGCCCCATGGCGGCCAAATGATGTTGAAGGCGCTGGCGCTGGCGCTGGTGGGGGAGGTCCAGGCGGAGGTGTTGGCGGTGGAGTTGAGGAGGGGGGAGGTGGCGGCGGGGCGGTAGTCGGCGGAGGTGGAGGAGGCTGCGGTTCTGACGGCGAAGCGGCTCGTCGAGGCGCCTCCCAGTCGTCGATCTCTTGCTGCGTTGGCGGCGGCGGGCGGCCGCGGTGGATACGTGTTCCAACACCAAAATTGATGCGGCCGACGCCACCACCAGCAAACTGGCCGCGGCCATTCGAGCCCTGCGTTGAGCCGCGGTCGTCGCCCCGAGGCTGATCGTTATTGTTGAAACCCTGCGGAGAAGATTGAAAAGAGACTTCCTGCAAAGTGTCCCGGAGGGGGCCTCGCCCTGTCGTCCCCAGGGCCGGTGGCGGCAAATGCTGAGACGGCTCAACCGTTCTGACAGGGCTGCGTGGGCGCGGCGGAACTTCCAAAACGCCAGACCGGCGCCGGCCCCACCGCTCAGGCCCGGGTTCACTGGAAGGAGCTGGCGCCAAGATGGGTGCCAGGGCAGTGGCAGGAACGGGGGCAGAGGGCGCCGATGCGCCGGGGAGCTCGGGCTTAAGCTCTGCGCTGAAGGGCACCGGAGTTGCGTTCAACGGCGGTGGCTCGACAACCGCCAATGATGTTGGCGAAGGCGACCTGCGAGAAATGATTGCGGCGGGCGTCGGATCTGGCGTCTGGCCGTTGTAAGTCGGATCGAATGCGGCGGGCGCGGCCGTCGGCGGCGGCAAAATGGGCGTCCGATGGCCAGCAGAAGATTTTGACGAGGCCGCACGGGAGCAGTCGTCGACCTCGCCATCTTCAACGTCGTCCTCCGCATCCTCAGCCTCGGTCAGACTGACCTCTTTGTAGGGCTCAAAGTCTGACCCGTCAAGCGGTTTCGGCCGTCGCTAGCAATCAAGTCAAGATCATCGGCAATGTCAGGGCA
Source organism: Cystofilobasidium macerans (assembly GCA_014825765.1). Classification (NCBI taxonomy): domain Eukaryota; kingdom Fungi; phylum Basidiomycota; class Tremellomycetes; order Cystofilobasidiales; family Cystofilobasidiaceae; genus Cystofilobasidium; species Cystofilobasidium macerans. Next base: position 193,350 of record MVAP01000005.1, on the reverse strand, counting down.
GGCCGCCTCCTTGTTGGCAGGACACACCCTGAGAGACTGAGACGCACCGAAGCCCAGGCGCCGAGGCTCCGCCGGAAGGTGCGGTACCGTCTGGCCCTGATGCGGTTCATCTGGAGGTAGCTCGATGCGGGCTCGGCCGGATCAACCAGCAGCATTGGTCGCAAAATCCAGCAAATGCTCTCTGTTGGATCGGAGATGTTCAAGTCGAGAAAGAAGATCAGTGGCCGAGGGACCTGTGGCGTCGTCTCTCTCCTCAGCTGAAGGGGAAAAGCTGCGGACTACGCACCCTCCACGGCCTCTCGCCCACGCATCTCGTCCGGCGTAAAGTCGAATGCCGGTGCCCAATCGCCGATTGTGTCAAGCGACGCCTCGAAAGACGTCTTACCGCCTGACAGCATGCAAATCACGACAACATAAGCCGCACAAGCAATGACGGCCGGTGGCTGAAGAATTGGCAGCGGCGTCTCGAGCCTAAGGTTGCGTGCACACGGTACTTGGGTCAGCAATCCTCGCTCCGAAAATTACTGATGACGCATAAAGACGACAACGGAGAGGTCGAGCGTACGCTTGGTCGATGAGGTCCCATCCAAGGTTCTCGCAGTGCCGCCAAGCGTCAAGCCCCTCTCGCCAGCGCCGGCTCTCCCGCCGCCGCCAGCCCTGCGAGAAGCTTGCGTACGGCGTCTCACAAGCGAGGTCATACGTCACCGTTGCTGCGAGGATCTCCTCGTGGTAGAGGATGGCCGTCTGAAACCTTTGAAACTCCTTCTGGCTTGAGGCTTGCGGCCCGGCGAAGCGTGCTTCGTACTCATCCCGCCGGTCCTTGTACTCGCGCTGTAGAAGGAGCCGGACGACCGTCTCAAGCCGCGAGGCCCGCTCAGTGTCCTTTAGCGCGAGAAAAAGCGCGGCCCATGCGACCTCCTATAGGTGTAGGACGAGCCGAGTATCCATGTCAACATCAGAGCCAGAGAGAAGCTCAATGCCGCTATCACTCACTCGCCAGCCGGCATCCCACATGGATGCCCGCATGTAGAAGCGATGGATATAAACAGCCGCGACGCCACTTGCATGACGGACGCTCTCGGTGTTGCCTTTACCCTTGAAGTGTATCGCGATTAGCTTGGCCGCGAGGTTGACGGCGTTGGCGAGCGTTGTGAGCTGGGCGGGCAAGCTCAAGGGGTGCGTCTCGTGCGTCGCCGACGGCGTTCGGAGAAGGTCCGACGGCTCAAAAAGCCAGCCGGTTTGATCCGGGTTGTAGCCGCTGCTCATGGCGCCCGGACGCGTGCCTGGACGTGACAGCGCTCCGTCTGCAAGGCGAAGGAGGTTGAGCAGGAGGACCGAAGAGAAGGGAGGTTGAGGAGGGCGGAAGGCGCCAGGGGCTCGGGCTCGTTGGCGCGAGTCGTGGCTAACGGAGAGTGATTCGTCTCAAGCCGGGCCGAAAGGAGACCACAGACAGAAGCGACGAGGCGGACGTCAAGGGCGATGGTAGAGGAGCAGAGGCGGCGTCGAAGTGGTCGACGGCGAACGCAGCAGGGCCATCCCAGGCTGAGCGATGCTCGCGCACCCGGATGGGCCTCGCGTGCCCAAGTCGGGCCTCGGGCTTTGTGCCCGTCTCTTCTGGCTTCGATCGCAGCGGCCGGCATTCGCGGAGTAAAGGCAGACAAGAGACAAAGGCATACAGTCGTGCGGAGATGAAGATGATCGCGGGCTGGAAACAGGCTACAGAGTTTGATAGAGCGCAAGGTGGCACGCTGGCAAGGACGCAGGCCAGGCGGGCAAAGCCGCATTCCCCGCTTCACTTCCTGCCGGTGACGTCTTCCTGGGCACCGGGTGCGAGCCGTGTACCGGCGGCCTAGGGGAGCAAGGCAAGTCAGCCCTGGATCCCTGACCGAAACGTCAGCGGAGGTACTGACGCTCTTCTTCTCGTCCACAGGCGTCGATTGGACGATGCCCTGGCCGCCGGCCGACGAGCCCGACTTCTGTGCCTGCTTCGTCGCCGAGAAATACCTACAACAGAGGGGTGATTCGGTTTTAGAGAGTCAGAAGGACGCTCCTGAAGCCGTCGAGCGTCGGAGAAGAGAAATAGGAACCAACCAGTAGATGAGACCGGCGCCGCCGAGGCCCGTCATGGCGTAAACAAGGGTGTCTACGGAGGGAGCAAGAAGAAAGTCAGCCTCACTACGCCCAGACTGACACAGAAGCCTGGCTGCTAGCTATTCCTTGGGAAGAAGAAGCTCGATGCGAAGAGGTGGTCCACGACGGCCCGGCCCGCCTTTGATCATGCTGCGCGAAGAGGCCAGCGATGGTCGTCCATGCCCGCAGGGGGTCCACTGCTGCCGGTCATTGAGACCCTCGCGACCTTTTGTATAGCAGACCAGCTCCATCAATGACCAAGAAGTAAGGAACTCACTGCCGCCGTCACCGCCGCTGATGGGCACGCCGGCCGGACCCTTCTCGACAGCCCGAGCGGGCGAGGTCGAGAAGGCCGAGGAGGAGGTGGCCGGCCGCGCGCGAGTGATGGCGGCGGCGCGGCGGGCGAGCGAGCGAGTGGCGAGAGGTGCAAGCATACTGTCGATCTTGTTCGAGATGATGTATCGTCAGGAGTGAAGGATGGTGGTGGTTGGAGGAGCCTCAGGCGCTAGGCTTTGCTGCAGAGGAGAGATCGCAGGGCTCTTCGCGCGGGTCGGCCGCCGACCGGCGCGTCATCGTGGCGGAGAAAGCGATCGATCCTCCCGGAGCGTCTGCCCATCGGACTACAGCTTGCACCCAGCGATCTCGCGTCTCTTGCCAGAGGTTGGAAGGATGAAAGCTAGAAGGGGAGAACAGTATGGATATTGGACAGAAGGTGGCAACAAATGAAGGAAGAGGGCGCGGGCAGGAGTCGCAAGAGCCGCCGGGGAAGGGAGGGGTTCCGCTCGACAACCCGGGGATTACAACTAGGGGCGAGAGAAAGAACAAGTGCAGACAAAGGGATGGTGTACTCGATGAAGAATGAAGACGATCCTGCTTGTTTTGGCGGAAGGAGATGCAGATGCGGGCCAAAGTGAGAATCGCGATCGCCACACCGGGTATCTCTCAATCATCACTCGGCGACATCGCTGTCTTCGACGTCCGACTCGGCGGCTAGACAGTAAGAAACAGGGGAAGTTTTAGCAGGCGAATGACTTCGCTTCAGAAAGGAAGATTTTGTGAGGCCGTACCAAGCTTGGCTACTTTGCGCCCTTCGGGCCGGGGGCGCTCCTGCTGCTTGCCCTTGACACTCGCCCGACGGGCTGGGTTGTCCGGGAAGAGCGGAGCGTCCTCGGTCGCGTCGCCCTCGGATATGAGCTGGAAGGCGTTGGGGTGTCCGAGGGCCGAGCGGACCCAGTAAGTAAGGGCCTCGAGAACGGTCGGGCCCTTGGTCGTCGATGAAACGACAGGAGAGATGTTGGCGACCGCGCCGTCCTTGTCAAAGGTGCCGAAGACCCAGTTCTGATGCACAAGAATGTTAGAGAGAAGCGTGGTGAGAGAATCAGACAACAGCGCAAGGTAAGGTGGCAGGTGCCCTTGAACGGAGGGTGGACAGACGTTGTAGTCGGTCAGGACAAAGTGGCTGATACCGAGCCGGCGGGTGCCGCCCCACTGGCGCGACCAGAACCACGACGCCCGTGACTTGGGGTTGTACTTGTACTTTCCGCTGACGCTGAACTCGGACCAGTCCTGCTCCTGGAAAGTTGTCGTTACCGCGCGAACGACGAGGACGGGCTTCTTTTGGGCGTCGCCGAAGATAAATTCCTTGGAGGAGCGTCGGTGGAACGCCAAAAGACGCCTGTCAGAAGATGCTGACGACGTCGCGAGGATTGAGCGACAAGGCTCGCTCGGGGAGGCTTACGGTCTCGCCGAGGGGCGACTTGCCGAATGAGAGCGAAACCCGATCGTTAAGGCCAGGAACCGTCTCTTCGGCCTGGCCGTCGGCCTCGATTGGGCCCTTGTTCTCCTGAGCCTCGGGCGCACCGCCGTGCTCGTTGAGGTCGAGCGCTGAGACGACAGCGAGTGTCGCATCGAGCGGAAGCTTGACGGCGGCAAGCAGGTCCTTCTCGGAGGAGCTGCAGCAAAAGGACGTGGAGGATGTTCAGTTGAGAGTGTCGGCGATGGCCGCGTGATGCGCCGACTGCGCATGACCCGCGAACGTACAGGTTGAGCGAGCGGGCGGCAACCGTCAGCTGAGGGAACGGCTTGCCAGGGTGCGCAGCGAGCGGCTGGTCTGGAAGCGACTTGGTGAAGGCATCAACACGGCCGGCGAAGTCGTCGACCTTGACAAGCGTCTTGAGCGAGCCCTCGTTCCAGGTCGGACGGGGCTTGACGCCGCCTGATACACGCGAGCGGGCAGCGTTCAAAGGCAAAGGCACATGAATGCCGACGGCGCGGATCACGGAGGCGGGATACGAGAGCACGACAAGGGCGGGAAAACGAGGGGAGGTTTGGTGAAGAGCGCGGGGGGGGGGGTGAGCTTTCGGGTCACATCGGGTCTGCGCGGCACGGGGCAGGCGGCGCGCGAGGGCAGGGTGAGACGGACCTGTACCGATCGGAAGCTCGCCCTGGAGTTCGGGAAGCGAGTTGGCTGACAACATAGACGTGCACTTGTCGTAAGCTTAGTGGACACCATTAGGTGTATATTGAGATTGTCTGGAAGCCATCTTGAATCGGAAGGAAGGCGAAGGTAGAAGAGATGGGGGCCTGGGGCTGTCCGAGGCGCAGCGCTCACTCGCCGAGGACGCGTCCATGCTTTCTGAATGTGCAGCTGGAGAGGTCATGAAAGGACTGACCTAAGTAGGTACTGAGACTGAGAGCAGGCTGGGGCATGTTGGCGGAGCGTGGGAGTCGAAGGCGGTGATTTGGGTGGGTGTCGGGAGGTAGGAAGGAAGAGAAGGCGACTGTTGACGACGACGGCTTTCGGGTTCGGGGTCGGCGCCGACAGCCGGACCGAGGAGCTTTAAGCAGGGCCTGGCCCCCCATCCTGACCCGCGCCCGCTCCTTGCGCTCCCGAGCCATCGGTCGTCAGGCGCCCGCTCCGTTCAGATTTATGCGACCAATGTCCCGGCGGCGTCGTTTGTGTCGAGTAGTGCGAGCTGTGCATGCTGCTTTGTTCGTAGTTGATCTCGAGGACTCCGTGAGAACCTGTCACGCGGCTGCGCGTGCTTGGTTTGCTTCCGAGCCCGCTCGGAGGCTTTCCTCTTTTCAGCTCCTCGTTTGCCGCGACCCCGTCGGCGGGCCGGCGTTCGACCCCTCGCCCACAACCGACTGTCGCCTTCTTTTGCTCTCAATCCCCCCATCCTCGTTCGGCCCAGAGGACATCGTGTGCATGCTGTACACGGCCCGCACCAGTGACGACTGTGCGTGTCTTTGCCCTCATGGATCAGTTCAGGCTTCGACCCCGTTCCGACGAATTCAGAGGCTGACTAGTGGCTTATCTTGCTTTTCTCGCGTCCCTGACTCGAACCCTTCTTGTCTTCGTTCCTCCCGAATCGTCCCTTTCCCTTCCTTCCCGCTTGCTCCCCTGCCTCCACCCTCTGCCCTGCTTCACTCATGCAGACATCTCCGAGCAAGTTTACCGCCAGAGCAATCCTTAGGTTGCTGCCTCGAACACCCCCGTCCAATCTCATCTTTTTCTCGACCAACCCACCAAAAAAAGCTCTCATCGTACCCACTCAAGCCATGCTCCGCCAGCTCGTCGCTCCCGCTCGCGCGTCGGCGTCGCTTAAGGCGGCCCGGTCGTTTGCAACTTCACCCGCCGCTCGGGCCTTCCGGCCGTCGTTCGTCGCTCGGGCGGTCGCCGCCCCGGCCGTCGGCGACTACGCGCCCGCTGACGGTGCCGAGCCGTCTCTCAACTCGCCTTCTGAGCTCGCCCGCCGCATCTCGGCCAAGGTCCTGCCCAAGCTTAAGAAGCCTGACGTTAAGCGCGTCATGGTCGTCGGCTCGGGCGGTCTCTCGATCGGCCAAGCTGGAGAGTTCGACTATTCTGGTGCGTCGGAGTCATACCTACGGACTTGCACCCATCGCGAGAAACGCAGCTGACCTCCTCTCCTTTCGCCACCGCTCGCAGGTTCGCAGGCAATCAAGGCTCTGAAGGAGTCCAACATTGAGACAATTCTTGTCAACCCCAACATTGCGACGATCCAGACCTCGCACCACCTCGCCTCCGAGGTCTACTTCCTCCCCGTTACCGCCGACTACGTCGCCGCGATCCTTGAGAAGGAGCGTCCGGATGGCATTCTCCTTACGTTCGGCGGGCAGTCGGCTCTCAACGTTGGTATCCAGCTCGACAAGATGGGCATTCTCGAGCGGCTTGGCGTTCAGGTCCTCGGTACCCCGATCCGCACGCTTGAAGTCTCGGAGGACCGTGATCTCTTCGTCCAGGCACTCAACGGTCCGTTCTCGACGTTGATGCAGTACTCGCTAGTTACCGCGAGGGACTGACCATCACGTTTGCTGGTTGCTTGCAGAGATTGACATTCCCGCCGCCCAGTCGACCGCTGTTGGCACCGTCGACGCCGCCCTCAAGGCCGCGGCCGTCATTGGCTACCCGATCATCCTTCGCTCGGCCTTCTCGCTCGGCGGTCTTGGCTCGGGTTTTGCCAACAACGAGGAGGAGCTTCGCGACCTCTCGGCAAAGTCGCTCGCGCTCTCGCCCCAGGTCCTGATCGAGAAGTCGCTCAAGGGCTGGAAGGAGGTCGAGTACGAGGTTGTCCGCGACGCCGCCGACAACACCATCATCTGCTGCAATATGGAGAACTTTGATCCGCTCGGCACACACACCGGTGACTCGATCGTTGTCGCGCCCTCGCAGACGCTCACCGACGACGAGTACCACATGCTCCGGACGGCGGCCATCAAGATTGTCCGCCACGTCGGCGTCGTCGGAGAGTGCAACGTCCAGTATGCGCTCAACCCCAACAAGCGCGAGTACATGGTCATCGAGATGAACGCCCGTCTCTCGCGTTCGTCGGCGCTCGCCTCCAAGGCGACCGGTTACCCGCTCGCCTACACGGCCGCCAAGATTGCCCTTGGTCACACGCTACCCGAGCTTCCCAACGCCGTTACCAAGACGACGACGGCCTGCTTCGAGCCCTCGCTCGACTACATTGTCACCAAGATCCCCAAATGGGACCTGGCCAAGTTCCAGTATGTCGAGCGCAATGTCGGTTCAGCCATGAAGTCGGTCGGCGAGGTCATGGCCGTCGGTCGGACCTTTGAGGAGTCGCTTCAGAAGGCCATCCGCCAGGTCGACCCGCGGTTCACTGGCTTCCTGCCCTACTGGCAGCCGGAGGACATGGACAACGCGCTCGCCAACAACAACGACCGCCGGCTCTTTGCGCTTGCGCACGCGATGATCAACCTCAACTACACGGTTGACCGCCTGCACGAGATCACCAAGATCGACCGCTGGTTCCTCTACAAGCTCGAGAACATTGTTAGCGTCCACAGGGAGCTCGAGGCGGCCGCCGGCAACCTTGATGCCCTGACTGAGGATCTCGTCCGACGGGCCAAGAAGATGGGCTTCTCGGACCCTCAGATTGCCGATCTCGTTAAGTCGACCGAGAACGAGGTGCGCGCCCGGCGCAAGGCCCTCGGCGTCACGCCGTTCGTCAAGCGGATCGACACGCTCGCGGCCGAGTACCCTGCCCACACCAACTACCTCTACACGACCTACAACGCCACCTCGCACGACCTCGAGTTCAACGACAAGGGCACGATGGTCCTTGGTTCGGGTGTCTACCGCATCGGTTCCTCGGTCGAGTTTGACGTGCGTCTTCCTCCTTTCTATGTCTGCTTTCACCTCGTCTCGCTGACCCCCTCACTTCTTCCTCCCCAAAGTGGTGCGCTGTGACCTGCGCGCGTCAGGTCCGCGACATGGGTAAGAAGACAATCATGATCAACTACAACCCCGAGACGGTCTCGACCGACTTTGACGAGGCCGACCGGCTTTACTTTGAGGAGCTCGGCTTTGAGCGAGTGATGGACATCTACGAGCTCGAGCAGGCAGAGGGTGTCGTCGTCTCGGTCGGCGGTCAGCTGCCGCAGAACATTGCGCTCCGGCTCTCGCAGACGGGCGTCAACGTCCTCGGCACCGACCCGGCCCAGATTGACAACGCCGAGGACCGTCACAAGTTCTCATCGATCCTCGATTCCATTGGTGTTGACCAGCCTGCCTGGGCCGAGGTCACGACGCTCGACGCCGCCAAGGCCTTTGCCGCCAAGGTCTCGTACCCGGTCCTCATCCGGCCGTCGTACGTTCTCTCGGGCGCGGCGATGAACGTTGTCTGGGACGAGTCGACTCTCGAGCAGTTCCTCTCGCTCGCTGCCGATGTCTCACCCGACCACCCGGTTGTCCTCACCAAGTTTATCGACAACGCCCAGGAGATCGACATTGACGCTGTCGCCCACAAGGGCAAGCTACTCGTCCACGCCGTCTCGGAGCACGTCGAGAATGCTGGTGTCCACTCCGGCGACGCCACGCTCGTCCTTCCGCCCTTCTCGCTCTCGGAAGACGACCTTGCTCGGCTCAAGGAGATTGCTGTCAAGGTTGGCAAGGCCTTTGACATCTCGGGCCCGTTCAACATGCAGGTCATTCGCAAGCCGGCCGAGGGCGACGCCGAGGCTGAGCTCAAGGTCATCGAGTGCAACCTCCGGGCCTCGCGCTCATTCCCCTTCGTCTCCAAAGTTCTCGGGCACAACTTCATCGACGTCGCCACCCAGGCCATCATGGACACCAACGTGCCCGAGCCGATCGACCTGATGGCCGAGAAGCGTGACTACGTTGCCATCAAGGTCCCGCTCTTCAGTTGGGGTCGTCTGGCTGGTGCCGACCCGTGAGCCCTGCCGTGGAAACGCCAAACACATCCGTTGGCCTGCCTCACTGACGCCATTTCCTCTTTCTCCCGTCGTTGCGTCTTGTTAGGTTCCTCGGCGTCGAGATGGCCTCGACCGGTGAAGTTGCCTCATTCGGAACCGACATCATGGAGGCCTACTGGGCCTCGCTTCTCTCGACGACTGGATTCAAGCTGCCCAAGGCCGGTTCGGGTGTCCTTCTCGGTGGCGACATCACCAAGCCTGAGATGCGCTCGGTCGCCAAGGGCCTCATTGACCTTGGCTTCAAGCTCTACTGCTCGTCGGCCGTCGTCGAGGAGTTCCTCAACTCGATCCCCTACGTCAAGGCGACCAAGATCTTCTTCCCGCTCAAGGACAAGCGCAAGCTCAACGAGGTCTTCGAGGAGTACGAGATCCAGTCGGTTATCAACCTCGCCCGCTCGCGTGGTCGCGACACTCTCGACGAGGACTACGTCGCCCGCCGCAACGCCGTCGACTTCGGCCTCCCGCTCATCAACAATGCCCGTCTCGCCCAGCTTTGGGTCGAGGCTCTCGCCAAGAAGATGCCCGCTGGCGGCCTCGACGGATACCAGGAGGGCCGCATCCCGTCTGAGGTCAAGAGCTGGAAGGAGTGGGTCCCGGCTGAGGCCGCCGCCTTCCCCAAGTCGGCTTAGGCTTCTCGTCTCCCTATGCTTTCACGTCGCAACTCCTCTCCGCATCATCACCACCTTGCATCTCCCATCCCTTAGACCGCATTCTGCCCAGCATAAGTCCCATGTAATCCGTTCGGCCTCGCCTATCTCAGAGTCGTTTAACCTTATCCGATCTAGCATCTGCGGAGGAGTGAGATGGTGGACAGGCAGCGTCGCCACGCAGCAGCAGGGGCGGTGGACGGCAGACTCTTGAGAAGCCGATCTGACAGAGTGAGCGAAAGGCTAGCCCATTGCCATTGACCTGAAGCTGAATGGATTGAGCGCTTTCGGTGTGTAAGGAGCGGTTGACCCCTCCGCTGTCTGTCAGCCGTCGTATGTGAGCTGGCGCGAGATCTGCAACCACACCTCCGTAGGCAGGACGGGCAATGGCAAGGTCTTGGCTCCGAGCATGTGACGAGTCAAGGGATGACATGAATCAGTCCGTGGATAGAGACGCTTATGGAACCGGTGTGGAAGCGAGTGAGGGCGAGATGAGCTGAGCTCTACCAGCTTAGCTTTGCGGAGGCACAGGCTGCATAGCATCAACGCCTTGACTTTCGCTGCTCACAGCAAGGCGCCGCTGACAGCCGAAAGTGGTAGACCGAGGATGCTCTATCTGCTCGAGCAGGGCTCAGCGGCGATTTCGAAGGATCGCGGCTGCGCGGCCGACCGACGAGAGCTTGGAAGGCTAGCGCTCGGGTTTCTTATGTCCGGGAATATGCGAGGCCTAGGTGAATGACGTCGACAATGTAGACATGATTACAGAGGAGCATGACTACACTTCTTGAGGCCATTCTCCTAGCCGTTGTCGAACACCTGGGACTGTTGGCGTGCTAGGGTGAGCTGGGGTCCGAGGACGTACGGTTGCCGGCGGTCAGGGAAGAGGTCACTCGCGCTCCTCCAACCATACTCCACCTCTCCACCAGTCCTCCATCTCGACTTCCACCTGCTAGCCCGCCAAGTTGGCAGCAGAGCAAACCGGCAGCTCTTCGATCCCCGGCTCGCTTCCTTTGACCCCCTTTGGCTTCTATGCCGTGGCTTATCTCGCGTTGGGGCGATGCGGCCCTTGGCGTCGGCACCGGTTGAGTTCTGCTTCTACTGCCTCTGCTCTCGACCTCGAACGCGGCTGCTGACTGAGCTGCTCTATTCTACCTCGTGCCCTGTCGCTACCGACTCATACTTGACGGACCACGGTGCAACACTCGCCAACTTCCTTTGCCGCCGTCGTCGCATGATGCCCGCATCGTAACATGTGGCTGCTCAATACCGACCTTGACTCGCTCGCCGTGTTTCGCCCATCCGACCTCTCTCTCAACCAATCCTTGCACGCCGTTGTTTATCTTTCTCTCTGTCGTTTGGAAGGTCTCCTCGCCTTCACTCTCAATGAGACAAACCCGCGCTCCCGGCCGCCGCCGGGCCACACGCTGCGCGAGCTCATCTCTTGGAAGGCTGAGCGCAGCCGGCCGCCCCGACCACCTCGCCGGCCGACGGCAACCGATGCAGAGGCATAGACGGAGGTCTCGAGCGTGATGAGGGCGGCGAGGGGCCAGCAGGTAGCGGTGGCGGCGGCGGTATCGGCTGGCCAGGGCCGTTGAGTCGAAGCGAGAGACGTTACGCTATTCGACCGCCGATGAGAGGTATGCTCGCCCGACATCGTCGGCTACCTTCCGTCGAGGGCGCAAAAGTAGCCCGCGATCGGATTGGAGCAGTAGGAGAGCCGGCGATAGTCTCCGCCAGCAGACGCTTCGCCAAGCGGTCGCTTGTATCGATACAACATGTTCACAAAGCGCGGCGTCCCTCGCCGACGGATAGCCTTCCATGCCGTCCTCGTGCTCCGACCGCTGACTGCTAGTCCTGATGGAGCAAAGGCGATCAACGACAATTTACTGACCGATTTTCCGCTTGAGGCTTCCCACCGGTGGTTTGCTCTGCATCGTTCTGTCACTCGCCGTCATCCGCTGTCACCCGCCGTCGCACGCACAACCGATCGATCTCTCAGCCCATCTGCTGGCTCTTCCCGTAGTCTTGGTCCTCTGCTTGACAGAGATCGACGCAATCACTCGTCCGGAAGTAGTGTCTGGCTAACCAAAACTCTCCGTCCATTGCCCGGCTCCCGCATGCTAACCCAAGCGTACATAAATCTAGTGATTCTGCCTCCTGTCATGTACACGACCCCGTCCGAGCTGCACGCTTGTGCCCGACACCATGCAGGCGATCGATTGCATCCGCCAAGTCGTCGAAGACTCAGTTTCTCGGCACAATTGACGCCCCTTTGGCAGAAAGGCATAAGCGATCTCCCTTTATGCTTCTGGGCGCATTGCGCAAGTCGGGAGTGTCTTAAGCCGGGAGTCGTACGTCATCAAGTTGCTTCTGCCAACGCGGTTGGCCGATTGGGGCATTTCTCTCATCGTCGGTTGTTCTTTCGTCTTCTGTGCAGAAGGGCGCATCGCATGCTTCCTCGCTTCGCAGTCGCTGCGTGTCAGTCACCACCCTCGACGGTGCTGCCGGAAGGAGGCGTGGGCGGATGGATGTCGACGGGCATTCGGCGAGTTCGGCCTTGACGGGCGGTAAGGAACTCGGGCGAGCGGCAATTGATCAAGTTGGACCGCTCGGCGAAAGTCCTTCTTGAGGAGAAGATAGGGTGACGTTCTGGCCAGCGAGGCAAGGTGGGGAAGGTCTAACTGCGCGCATATAGCCGGCGGCCTCGGCTCTCCTGGCCATGCGCGAGCCGGTGACAGGCTGAGGCCCGCCTGGCCGCCCTGCCCACCTCACTTGGAGCGACATGTTGAAGCGGCAAAGGGCTTGACGTACGCTTTCTGTCCTCGTCCGGACCGTCCGCCTCTTATTATGACTCCTGGACGGCTCTGGTTGGCGGCCTGGTAGGCGACATCGGGCTGTTCGGATGCGCAGCTTCGACTGCGCCTCCTTCACGAGATGCGACGAAGCCGAGCCGAGGCGCCAAGGAACGCCTCCCCTCCTTCAAACACGCATGTGCCTCTGGACCCGCTGCCGAATGGCGCCGCAACCCTATCGGCTTCGGCGGCCATCCCTTGACCGTCCATGGGAGGCGCGGCAGCCCGCTTACTAGCCGGCTCGGCGAGAAGGCGCGGCTGAGCTAACCCCTTCTCAATCCTTCCGACCCATGCCAGCCTTCTAAAGGGATCGCAGGCGGTCTGGCTAAGCCGCCCTCTTCTTGCCCACCACCTTTTCATCAGCAGCCAGATCGCTCGCTCCATGCCTCACCTCCAAGCTGCCATGACCGCCACCGCTGCCGCCGCCTACCGTCGCCGGTCGTCCCTCACTCGGCCCCGAGCGGCCGTTGGGTCTTCAACCTGCTGTCGCAACTCGCCGTCACCCAACCTGCCCTTCAGCTCGAGTGGTATTTGCACCTCTCGTACGTCGTCAGCAGTCGTTCGCCTAGCCTTCTGAGTGTTGCAGTCTGACCTCCCGGCTCTTGCACTCTGTCCAGCTTTCACCCAACGGCCCTCGACGGATCTCTCTCGCCGCCCGGCGCTGGTCTCCCGATCGTCCTCGGCCCCTTCATCGCCCTCGTCGCCCTCCCCTCGCTCCGACGCAGCACGAGTGGCCTTCCGGCGGACCGCCTCGCACACGTCTAGCCTAGGCGTCTCGTCGTCGATCTCGACTGTCCAACTCGCGCCGGCCCATCGCGCCTTCGCCCTCGTCGTCGGCGTTGTCGGCGACCTTGCCAATCAGGCACCGGCCCCGATCCCGCTCAGGCTCAAAAACAGCCACTACCTCAAAGCCGAGGGCAGTCCCTTCCGCAGTAGGAGTCGCGCTGAGCCTTGAGTTCGCGCTTGCAGACCAGATCACCTGATCAGAGTCGCCTTGCCGACGTCGATGGGTCAGCATTATGCACTAGGCAGGAGGCCAGGCGACTTCCAGACGTCCTTGGCCTGGCTCGGCCGAGACTGTCGGTCCGGTCGCCGACGACCTCACGCTTAGCAAGCAACTGCAGCAACTCGCGCTGGCCAGCCCGGCAGCGCCGTCAGCACCTTCGCCTCTGCCGAGAGTGTGCGGGCCGCTTTCTCGTCCCAAACCGACCTTTGCTGCTCCAGTATGCGATGTCCTTTGTGATGAAGTGCTTGCGCAATACTCAGAAGTCATACGTAGAGCGGATCCCGAGAGATTTCCTGGCAGCATCGCCAAGGATTGATCGGCAGCGGTTGCCTCACTGCTGGCAGTAGTTGGAGGGGAATATGCCCGTCACGCCGCCCTTGGTGCCCTCCCACCAGCCCTCACCGTACGCCCTACCGACAGCAGTGAGCGCAATGGATTCGCCCTCAACGAGCGAGAGCTCGTCCGGCCCTTGCGCGGCGTAATCATACAGCGCGGTCACTAAGCGCGCATGAAGCGTTCAAATCAGTATCTGGTAGCCAACAATCAGTAACAAGCGCGATGACACACCGAACTCGCCTCCTCCGCCAGCGGAGGCTGTAGCAGTCGCCGATGCCGATGATGGAGCGTCTGCGGATGCTGACAGGTACGTCGCCGGCACGAGCCCCTTGGCGCCCGACATATTAGCCACCTTGACCCAGCCCGACCCGTCGTCCTCCTCGATGATGAGGACCGTCTCGCCCTCTGCCGCGTTATCAGGAAGGCTTTCCAAGTCAGCCAGAGCCTCGTTCACCAGATCCAAAGAGAGCGACGCACCGGAAACGGAAACCTCAAAGTCTGACGTCTGAGCGTAATCGAAGATGACTGAAACCTGTCGGCCGCCTTCATCATCTTCGTCGCTGCTCTCCTCTTGCACGGCGCTTGGTTCGCTGGCTAGACCGCTCGAGCCGGGTATCGACGGTGGCGCGCGCGAGCTGCCGCCTGACGCCGTTGACGGTGCACGAGAAATCGTCGATGCGGCCGAAGGTCGGCGGGTGACCGCGGCGGACCCGGACGCCCGCGCACAGTTGCCAGGAATCTGAGGCCGGACCTTGAGAGTCAGTGCCGTCGTGTTCAGTTCGGCGGGTCGGGCGCGAGCGCACCTTCAGCTCGCACTTTGCATGGACGACGACGCCGCAGTTGCGGCAGCTCTTGCCCTGCTTGGTCAATCCCCAGATGCTGCCCTCGCAGACCCGACATTTCGTCGGAACTGTGAAGCTGGCGCTTTTGAAGTCGTGCGCTCGCCCCTCGCCCGTCTCGTCACCGAGCGCGTCCGTCAACCTTGCAAGGACGACGTTGGCCGCCATAGCTTGCGACGCGAGACCCAGGACTTCGGGTAGGAGTGGCTGGAGCGAGTCGGCGATTGAGTCAGGGTCGCCGGTTGTCATGCCCGGCGAAGGCAGTGAGGCCGTTGTCAGGAGAGAGGTTAACGATTCGAGCTCTTTCTCCTTGATCTCCAGGATGGGAGAGATCTGGTCGAGCTTAGCGCCGGCGTTGGCGAGGCCTGCAAGTGAATCAGGTGCGTTTGAGAGGGACCGGGTCAATGATCTGACGCAATTAAGCAATTGAGGAATGGGATCTACGGTTCTGGAGGACAACCTTGGCCGAGCCCTCGGTCGCCCAAGTCCCGACCTCGTAAAAGCCCTCGGCTGGCTCCCAACTCCAGCCGTCAGGCTCGGACCAGGCACCGACGCGCCGGTTGCCAGCGACAAACAAGTCGATGTCCTTCGCGAGGTCAACGCTGGCGACCGTCTGCGCCGTTTGCTCGACACTCGCTCGTAGCTTGTCGAGGTGCGCCGCCTGAAGGTCGACCGCCGACCGGATGACACTGTGAAGCGCGCCCAGCGCCGCATAGTGAAATGTTTCGAGGCGATTCTCAAAGTCAGGCAGGTCCATACGGTAAGTCTTTTCCTTGACGGCGTTGCTGATCTCAATCTCGAGCAGCAACGCGTTCTTGCACTCGGCGACGGTCGACTGGGCCGCTTGGAACGACTTGAGCGCCCGGTCAGCGTGCTTGTCGGACGAGGCGACAAGCGACTGATGCTTCTGCCGGGCCGCCTCGAGATCCGTGCAGGCAGATTGGTACTTGGACTGGGCCTAATGGGACAAGGGACCGAGACGCAAGTCAGTGGCCAGGGTACAGACGCTGGATGAGGCAACGCGTCCGTCTCATAAAGGTGCGCGTGGAATGAGCTGCCCAACTAGCACGCCGCATGTATGAGAACGCACCTTGGTCCGATCGGCATAGATTCCGTCACGCTGCTCGATCATCGTCGCGTAGTACGCGGCATACCTTCCCCGAATCGCCTCCTTGTGGCGCTCCCTCTCGTGCATGACGTGCGCGACCTGGCTCGTCAGCTGGTCTGCGAAGGAAGCGTGGTACGAGGCTGTTGTGTCGGCGTTGGCCAGAAGCGAATCGAGTGCTCGATTGATAGAGCTGATAGCGAAGGTTCATGTTGGCGGTCAGACCGAGGAGTCGGCGACCGACTCCGAAGGAAGGCAGACAAGCCGGTCAACTCACACTGATGCCGCCGAGCCGCTCCTGGCGGCCGTCTCGCCGACCCAAACCTGATCGCCGCGTTTGGCCTTACGTTCGACAGCCTTACGTGTGAGAGCTGCCAGTTTGGATGCGTACTCTCGTTCCAACTGCGCACGCTCGTCAACAAACTTAAGAAGACCAAGGAGAGGGCAGGTTCAGCCTAGGTTCGGTGACGCTCTAGAGTCACAGACGCCCGACGGGCACACCTTCTCGAGGTCGCTGTAGCTCGAGACGACCGAGGAAAGATGATGGAGGAGTGAATTAGCTTGGTCGGGTAGCTCGCGGCCGTACTGGAGCGAGGCCATGCTGAGCTGAGCGGCGTCGAGGTCAGGAGATGGGAGGCGGATGTCGGAAGGGACGACGACCGACTCTCGTTGCGGCGTACTGCGCCGGGCCCTCGATATCGTATTGCTACCAAACCAAGCAACACGTCAGCAATCTGACGCCCGCCCTGGCTCAGCATCATCGCCCCCCCTCGCGACGACGACGCAGCCCTCAGCGAAAACGATCTGGCTCGAGTCCGATCTCCCATACCCCACCCACAGATCCTCGTCGTCTCGCAAGCAGACAGGAGTAGTAGAAGCTACACATTCGCGCGCCAATTCGTGCGTCGCTTCTCTGACTCCCAATTGAAGTCCCTAGAGGGAAGGACTGGAGGCCCTCACTGGAGCGGCGTTCCTGCGGAGGGCTGAGGAGCTGGCTGCATCGCGCACCGTCAGCGTTGGATGGACTGCTTTGCGCCTGCCTGCCGGTCCTGCCTAGCTCGCTGTCGGCGAGCTGCAGGAGAGCCGATAGTGCAGCGCTCAGAGGCTCCTTGCTGACAGTCGGACGTCAATTTCCAGGTCGACTTCTCATCCGTCTCTTGAGCTCGATCGGCGGTTGCTCCCTCTCCCTCGCTCCCCCTTGCTATGGCCAAGGGTTCCTCCTCGGCGACGGCCGGCACGCGCAAGAAGGCCGCTGCTAAGAAGGCCGCCAAGAACGGTCCAATCGAGCCGCCGACCCAGCCCGCCCAGCGCGGGCAGAAGAAGAAGGACAAGGTCAAGCGGGGCGTGGCCAAGCCATACACGCCGCCTCCCAAGGCACCTGCACCGCCCGTGCCGGACCCGGTTGACAAACTCGGTCTAGCGAGCACGCTCGATGCCGAACTCGTCGTCGTTCTCCGCCGACTCGGCAAGAAGGACGCCGTCACCCGACGCCGAGCGGTCGAGAGCTTCGGCGAGTGGCTTCACAAGGCTGAGGATGATCGCGACGCCGAGGGCTGGTGGGTCGAACTCGTCGTCCCGGTTTGGGTACGTGTTTATTCCCCTGATGAATCCGACGCCAGCGTTGCCATCAAGCTGACTTCAAGACTGGCTTCTTACGACATAGCTTCACCACCTGCCATCGCTCCTTCTCACGCCCTCGCTGCTTTCGTGCACTCAGGCGGTCCACCAGCAAGCCCTCAGTCTCGCTCCAGATATGCTCGAGACCGGTCTCGCTTTACTCCTTCCCCATCAGCAGCGTAACGTGCTCGCACTCATGCTCGCCACCTCGCTCCAGAACCCGCGCGTGCCGGCGCTGGGCCCGATCGACCTCGCTGATGACGCGACGGTCGACATCCTCGTCGAGTACTGGGAGCAAGCGCTCTTTGCGCCAGACCGCATCTGGGAGTCGGTCTTCCCGACCGTTATTTCGGTTGAGAAGAATGCTGGCGGTGGTAAGCCCGACAAGTCGTACAAGGGCCGGCTGCCCGTCGCGCTCGCACCGACCGCGGCCGAGTCGCCCGACGTCGCGCTTGAGGAGCAGGAGACGCTCGAGCGTGAAACCAACTTGACACACGGCGCTCTACTCTCGCTCGCTGCCGCGCTCATTGCCCGTTCACCGACGCCAGCGACCGAAAACTCCGAGAGCGGAGGCCTGACCGAGTCGCTGCTTGAGCTTCTGCGGACGCCCCAGCTACCAGCGATGCTGTCGAACCCGCAGGCTCTCGTCCGCCGCTCGGCCTGGGCAGTCATCGGCGCCCTTGCCGGCCGATGGGAGACTGTCGGCCGTGAGCTGCTGCCCACACTCGGGCCCGAGGCCGGCAAGAAAGCCTGGGCGGAAGAGGATGCGGTTGTCCGGGCTTCGATGGGCGAGGCTGTCGTTATCTTCTTTACGAGTGCGTCGTAACGTAACCGGACGCAGACACGACAACGAGGACGAATGGATGCTGACCTGCTTTGCTCGCTGCCATGCAGAGTATCCCGAAGTGTGGTCCCTCACGGATGATGACGATGACAACGACGAGGACGAGGACGAGGAAGAGGAGGAGGAAGCCGACGATGGCGCAGCCATTAAAGTTTATCCGACGTTTGAGGCCTTCCTCGCTTTCCTTGAGTCGGGCTGCAGGGGCTCCGCCGCTCAGTCTTATCCTCTCCTCGTCCTGCTGCTCTCGACTCTGCCGACTCCGGTAAGTACTGAGAGAGTGAGTTGCTCGGAATTGCCGCGAACTTACCCGCTGGATCTCCCTCTCTTGTGCAGGTCTTCCCTCTGACGGAGCCGTCTCTCCAGCGGCTGTTTGCTTCCATCTGGGCTGGCTACGGCCGCCTGCAGCCGTCGGACTTTGCCGCGCACAAGGCCTTCTTCACGGCTGTGCTCGAAACGTACACCTTCCTGCTGTCGCGAGCTAGCACTCCGGCCGAGTTCTATTCGCTCCTCGGCGACCAGGTTGAGACGGTCTGGAAGTCGTGCGTGCTTGGCGCGGTTACACGGTCGCAGAGCTCGGGCAAGCGGCGCGTCTTTGGTCGGCCGCTCGCGGGCCGGGGACCCGTCAGCGACGACGACGCACTCGAGTTTGGTGAGGCGGAGGCCAAGGCGCTCGCCCAGTGGCTTGGCAAGGTTGAGGATGAGTGTGCGTCTTCTTCTTCGCCAGCATATCGCACCGATACGAGACTGAGCCTAGCTTACTCCGAACAGCATTGCTCGCCGTGTCTTGGACGTCGATACGTGCCGGTACCGCATCCCTCCTCGACGGCCCCTCAGAGTTCCCGCTTTCGAAGCTCGGTGGTATTCTCGCTGTGCTCGGCGCCAACTTGCCGCCGGCGCTGGCTGAGGCCTTTATCGGCCACCTTTTCGAGGTCGCCCGTCGGGGTGTCGGCGGCCTTATGCTCGACCTCGACGACGAGGCGAGTGATGGCGCTTGGATCCGCGGCCGCATGGGCCTCGTCAGCGAGCTGATTGAACGCAAGGGCCTCGGCGACGTTCTTCGCAAGGACGATATGTTTACCAACGTCGTCGATGCACTGCTCGAGGGCGAGGCCGAGAATGTGCTCCGCACGCTGCCCGACACCGCCGCCGCTCGGCTTTACCGCATATACTTTGCCTGGCGGCAAGACGCCGACAGCATCAAAGAGGCCTTTGCCGCCCTCTGCCAGGCTCTCGCGGGCGACGCGCTCGAGCGTCCAATTCGCTTTGGCGTCATCACCGCCATGCTCGACGAGATTCCTCTCCTTGGCAAGCTAGAGCTGGCCGACAAGGGCAACCTCGGTCGGCTCGACGGCGTCTGCAGGGGCCTTACGGCTGAGCTCACGCAGGGCACTGCCAGCGAATCGGATATTGAGGTCCTTCAGAGCCTGATGAACCGTCCTCGTGCGTCCCAAGATGGTTCCACCTACCCGGTCGGGAGGACTAATTTGCTGATCGCTCTGTTCGTTCCCACGTCGCAGGCCCTTTCCTTTCGGTTGACGCGCTCGAGGAGATCATCGAGAACGTCCTAACGCTTTTCAACCGGACCGTCTTCTCTTTCCTCCACAACGACGCGACAGACAACGAGCTCGATCTCGGGCTACTCTACGCGCTGCTCACCCTGGTCGAGTCAATCTTCCTCCGCCGGCCACTGGAGGTCTTCATTCAGTCGGTTGTTGCCCGTCAGGCACTGTCATCCGTCTATCAGAGCACCTATCTCGTTCCTCTCTTATTGGTTGAGAACGCCGAGACGGCTGCCCTTCGCAAGAAGGCAACTTACCTTTGGCGAGCCATCGAGAACGGCAGCGGGACGCTTCTCGAGGAAATTCTTGACCTCGTCACGGCCGACATTCGAACACTTATCGAGAACACCGACTCGCGCCTGCCGTGGGTTTCCTTTGCCCTCCCTACATCGTCAGGCCTAAGTACTGACCCTTCTCACTGATATGGCTGTCAGATCTGAGGCGATCATGGACGCTATCCCTCACACTCGCTACCTGCCGTCTTCGGTAGAGGTCATCGCGCAAATCAAGGAGCTTACTAAGAACCCTGTGCCCCCGGCACTGGCGGTCATGGACCCACTCGTTCCACAGACGACCGAGGTGCCAGCTCGGATGCGTAAGGCTGAGACTGATGTGTTTGGTCTGAGTTCCTTCGCTCGGCTTGCCGCTGTCGCGCTGGCGTCGCTTTCGGCCGACCGGACGCTGCTCAAGAAGGATCCCTCGTGGCTCTACTTCCTGTCGACGCTCAGCCTGCTGGCTGCTGACGAGCTCGCTCTTCCTGGATCGGCCGACCACATCTTTTCGGCTTCGGTCGCTCCAGCCGATCTCGAGCGCTTCGTCCAGGTCGCCGATGGCCTGCGGTCGTACGGCCTGTCCACGCTCGCGTCAACTCTCGACCTCGCTTGGCATCAGACGGTCATTACGGCCATCCAGAAGGCGGCAACGCCCGCCGATGGGCTCGCGACCGTCCTCGCAACGCTCGTCAAGGATGTCCAGGGTGCCGACGCCGTTTACCCGTCACGCGTTCTCCGCGATATCCTTGCCGGGGTCCTTCACACCACTGGCGCCGGCTCGGCTGAGGCTGAGAAGTGGGTCGCTTACGGCCGAACGATGCAAGACAAGGGTCCGTCTGTCTCGACAGGATAAGGGGTCGTCAGCTGCCGTTACTGACCCTCCCCTGACGTCGGCATCTCCAACAGCCCCTCAGCTCGCCCTGTCGCTTGTCCTGGGCTCCAAGGACCTATGTCTCGACAGCCCTATCCTTCAGCGGCTTCAGAATGAGCTCGCCGCCGATCTCACCGGCCTGAAGCCGACGGCTGTCAATGACAAGGGCCTGCGCGGGCTTCGGCTCCTCACCGCGGCGGCCCCGCCAGCCGACTCGACGGCAATCTTCCTACCCGAGCGTCGGACGGTCATGCTTATGCAGACGCTTCAGGATTGGATGACGGGCGACGAGGAACTTGACGAGGAGCTCGACTCGCGCACGGCCGAAATTTTCTCCTTCCTCGTCGCCATCGCGCAAAACGACCTAGGCGCCCATTGGGAGTTTGTGTTTGACCTGCTTGAATCGAATCTCGAGGTGCGAATCTGCCCCTGCCCTGTGTCGTCCGAACTAAAGACGATTGCTGATGCCGCGCTGGGCTGCCTTCTCTAGGCCGCCTCTTGGGACGACGCTTCGACGCTTCCGTTCCTTGCGCACACGCTTCGGCTCCTGGCGGCCGTCCGCGACCTCGCCGCCGCCAACAAGGTCCTTCGTGAGCTTTGGAACAAGCGCAAGGACGCGTCACTCGCCTTTGTCTTTGACCTCTTCATGTCCGAGACGGAGAGGGCACCTTCGACGCCTCTCGCCATGTGCCGCGATCTCATCGTCGACCTGATGGACGAGCTGACAGCGTCGAGCATCACTGGCGAGCGCTTTACGCAGGTCGGTCTCGCCTGTTCAGAAGCGCGTGCGCTGGTCAAGCCTGTGCTGACCCTGCGCGTCCTATCTTGTCACAGCTCTTCACTCTGCTTCAAGACCCGTCGTTCGCCATCCAGAGCACGGCTCACCATTTGTTGCAAGAGGTGATCCACACCCGGACGGCCGACCTCGTCGTCAAGGCGGCAGTCGAGACAGAAGAGTCGACGCTCGATTTATCGCTGCCGACCGAGCTCATCACTCTCGTCCGCAGCGTGGTCGACCTGCCCGACGACGACTCGCACCCTACGCAGGCTGTGCGCCCCACCCAGTGAATGATTCTCTTCTTCCGCTTGCTGACGTGCTGCTCTCCTGATCGATCCAGTTCGGCACGCTCCTCGCCTGGGACCTCTTGTTCGAGTACTTTGAGGATGCTGTCAGTTGCTTTGTCTGCCGGCTTTCTGATGTCCACCGCTGACACCGCCCCCCCCCCCTCTGCCCCCACTTGACACACTTCAGTCGCTCAAGCTCAAGACGAGCTACATTGAGCAGCTCCGAAATGAGGACCTCATCGCGGTCTCGTTGCTGCCGACCATCTTTACAGTCCTTGGCGTCTCGGGCTCGCGCGAGCGCGCCTTCGAGCTCGCGCCCTGGGCGGTCAACGAGTTCATGCTCGAACGTGCGTCGTGTCCCTCAACCGCAATTGCTGCGCGCTCCCTCACTGACTTCCCCTTCTTCTTGGAGATCAGTATATGATACCGAGGCCCCTGCGGCTCTGTCACTCTTCGCAGCATACCTCTACTATCATGCTCTGCTCCGGGTGCCGGTACGTCGTCTGCCCTTTTTGAGCGAGGGTCCGTTTACAGCCAACGCTAAAGTCTGCTTCTTGATATCATCAAAAGTCGCTCATTCGAACCTGGTGGCTGGAGCTCAAGGACCGTCAGCTGTCGCTCGCGGTCCAGACGTACACGTCGCGCAACTTTGCGCCCTACGTCATCTCGCACGAGCTCTCGACCCTGCGCGAGCCGGCGGCTCTAGCCGATCTCCAGGATGACAGCCTGACGGTCAAGATCCTGCCGGCGGTCAATGAAGTGACGGCGTCCTACATCGTCGACGAGCAGGCAATGGAGATTGCCGTCCGGCTCCCGGCCGAGTACCCGCTGAAGCCAGTTGAGGTCAAGGACGTCAGGCGCGTTGGCGTCGATGAGCGCAAGTGGAAAGCTTGGCTGCTCGCCGTCCAGCAGGTCGTCACCAATAGGGTGCGGCTCGCGCCATCGGTAGCCAGCGAACTTCGGCCAGTAACTGACGCAATTCTTGCTCTCGTGCCTCTAGGACGGCCTCGTGCTCGACGCGCTGACGCTTTTCAAGCGCAACGTCTCGCTCCATTTCGCTGGCGTGACCGAGTGCGCCATCTGCTACTCAATCATCAGCGTCAACGACCGTAGCCTGCCCAACCGGTCATGCAAGACGTGCGACAACACGTTCCACGCTTCGTGCCTTTACAAGGTGCGCCTCAACAGCTCTACTCTTTTCTGCGCCGCTTGGGCCATCCTGACTGACGCCCCTCTTCCCCGTCCATGCTCTTCTCCTACTCAGTGGTTCAACACGAGCCATACGTCATCCTGCCCGCTCTGCCGGAGCTTGTTTTAAGCGTTAGCTAAGCAATGCCGCCCGCGGCGCCTGGATTAAAATGCCAAATATAAGGACGGAGCGACGTCAGTCGTGAGCGGGGCTTCATGAACGACAGGGACGTTCTAGTTGCAGCCGTGCGCGGGCGGAACCTTAGCACTGAAGACTGTCGAGACAGACGCGAAGGGCGCTCCTTTCCTGTTCGAGCCGCTGTTGCCAAAGTTCCGGGGCCGTTAAGCGAGTGATTGGGTCCGTCTCAATGGCAGGCACAGTGAGGGCCTTGGCGGGCGTTACAGGTGCTTGGAATGCGTTATGACGCGGCGTCGCAGGATGCGGAGGCGTCGATGACTTCCGAGCTGCCACAGGACGAGCTTGGCTCGCTTCGGGAGGCGGCGTTGAATGCCGGATGGGCGAGAACAGCGGCGCGAGCGGCAGCGGAAGGTCTCTCGGCGGCGGCGTCGAGAAGGAGACAGCCGAAGAGGCGCAGTCGGCCGTTCTTGCTGGTCGTCGCCTGACCGATTGACGACGGAGGGCTTTGTCCTGCCAGACAGCCCGCGTCCCATCCCAGCCGTGCTCAACGGCGACCAGAACAGTCGCTCGGGCTAGGATCAGCAGCTCGGCCGTGTGCCTCTCGACGGCCCGGCGGGGTTCGAGCGAAGCCATGTCAAGCCCTGTCGACATTGCAAGAATGCCGATGATGAGCTTGGCCATCTCGACCTCCCTACGAATGGTGTCGTCAAGAGCCGAGCTTGCTCTTCTTGGCGAGAGTAGTGGGAGCGGCAGCGGCTGGCCGATGATTACGGAGAGGAGATCAAGCAAGAATGAGGGCGACAGCGAGCGGAGGTGCGGCAGCGAAGTCGGGTCGAAGCCGAGCGCTGCCATCAGCGAGCGCAAGACGGGAACGATGGGCGGCAGGGCCGATGAGGAGCGGAGCATCCCATCCGAGAGGTGATCGGTGTCCCTTTTCAGATTGCTGGGGACACCGCCCGGCTCGTAGATCAGGTCGATGGCGATTGTCCTGGAGAGGGGCTACGGGGGCGGGAGGCGCAGCGCAAGGCGAGGAGCTCATGCCCTGAAATGAGCAGGCCACCACCGTAGATTATCAGTTTCGAGGTGCCTAGCGAGACGCAGCCAGACAATCACATACCGGATGAAGGGGCCAGGATAGCTGGGCCGCAACGGAACGGCTGTTGATGTGATAGATCAGGTCATGGCAGACCGGTTGCTGGGCAGCTGGGCAACCGCTTCTGCCTCCTTTCATCTCGCCGCTCTCGACTGTGACTTCTTTTCCCCTGAGTATTCTCTTCTCCTGACAGACCCCGAACATCTCCTCTCGCTCGGTAGCATGTCAGGACCTTCAACCACCTACTCCCTGGCCACCCTCAAGCGAGCGCTTCGGAAGGCTGTTCAGCAGACCCTGCGTGCCATCCCCTCGTCCGCAGTCGAAGCCCAGTGTGCGCCCTTCTTTCCTAGCCAGCTTGGCAGCCCCCTCCGATGACGGCTGAGCCTCCTGCCAGCTCTTTGATCAATAGCTCAAGATCTTTTCCGGCGGATCACGACGACCGAGCCATTTCTCTCGTCAAAAGCTCTCAGCATCTACCTCTCGATGCCGCACTCGGAAATCCAGACGCTCCCACTCGTCCGGCACGCGCTCGAACAGGGCAAGCAGGTCTACGTCCCGCTCATCCCTGCCCAAGGGCGGATGACGATGGTCCGTCTGTACGATGACGACGGTGGCAGCGGGACGGGCGACGGCTGGGAGCGTGACCGGTGGGGTATCCCGATCGTCGGTCCAGAGCGGCCGGCAGGGCAAGGCCGTCGCGAGGATGGTGCGTCGGCAACGCCCTCCGAGGCTAGGATTCGCAGCGCCGCCGAGTAGATGGTTGACAGCTGTCCTTTCTCCTGATCGCAGTCTTCCAGCCGAGCGGACAAGACTTACCGCTCGACCTGATCTTTCTCCCTGCGGTTGCCTTTTCGCCATCACCCATTGATCCAACGACGATCGACCGCCTCGGGCATGGAAAGGGGTATTACGACACCTTTCTCGCGCGCTACGACGAGCTGTGCAAAGCGCGGTCCGTGCCATCGCCGACGCTGGGTGCGTACTCAGGCACGATCCTCTCAGTGTCCGCTGGGGGCAGACCCAACGACTAACGCCTTCGCCTCCAACAGTCGGTCTCGCCCTCAGGGAACAGTGGCTTGCGACGGGAACAGTTCCGACAGGCGAGCATGATGTACCGCTCCGGCACGTCGAGGTGGCCGTCGGAGCAAGCGGTGACTCATGAAGATTCTCACCCAAGCTCAGACAAGGCAGCGTGCGGAATCAGTGGTATCAGGATCGGGGTGGCAGATGAGTGAGGCAGGGTATGATGAACAGAAGGGGCACGGCGTGCACCCTATGGCGGAGCTGAGAACGTAAGGGGGACGGCCAGAGCCGATCGCAGGGACCGGCATCAACTGCTCAGGTCGAGACCGACGTCGGCCTCCTTGACGAAGGCCGCTGTGATGTGGAGCGAACGGTAAAGCTTTCAGCTGGGCCTGCCATGCGTGCGACGCGCCATGAAAAGGCGCGCACCTGCCGTTCCGAGCTCGATGACCCAGACGTCTCCCAGGATCGAGCTGCCGTCGGAGCCGCCAAAGATGAAGAGACGGCCGTCGGCAAGGGTAGACGAGTGGTAGCCTCGTTCGGGGCTCGGCAGCTTGCCGTTGACGTTCTTGATCGTCCAGCACTTACGGCCTGTTGATGAGACTTCAGTCAGCGAGACAATGAGAGTGAACTCCGAGAGAGGTACGCACGGAGGTCAAAGGCGAGAATATCCTTGGCGTACGCCTTGCCGTCGTGGCCTCCAATCAGCAGCAGCTGGTTGCCGACGAGCACGGTCGAGTGGAAGGCTCGTGAGACCGGTTCGCCGGCGAGCGTCCGATCTAGTCGTCGCCAGATCCGCGCCTTCAGGTCGAGGACATCAAGGCTCGAGAATGACTTTGTGCCGTCGGAGCCACCGCAGACAATGAGCTTATCGTCGGGGCTGACCGCGCACGAGTGGTAGCCTGTGAAGGAGCAGACGAGGATGGCTTAGTGCGAGGCAAGACACTCAAGCATGTATAGACGGGCGTACCTCGTTCAGGAGGCAGGACAATCTGTCGCCTGTCGTCGCCTGATCCAGCGTCTGACGGAAGGCACTCGACCTTCTCCCAGAAGCTGCTTATGCAGTCGTAGATCCTGCTCGGGCGAAAGAGGGATCAGTAACGGCATCCTGCGGGATGTGAGAGGAGTGACCCACCAGGTGTCATTCAGCGCCCGGTCACCATTCCCGCCCCCAAATACGACGATCTTGTGCGAGCCCCACAGAGCGGCCGAATGCGCACGCCGGCGTGGAGGCTTCTCTGGCACAACCGAGCCTCGACGAGTCGGCAAGCCAGCCGCAGCTGGCCGGGCGTTGATAGCAGGCATAGACCAGGTGAGAGTGGTCGTATCGAGCTTGTAGACATCATTGTAGTAGTCGGAGCCGTCGCCACCGCCGAAGCAAAAGATGGCGTCTCCGACGGCGGTCGCCGTGTGGGCCCGGATCGGCGGCGGCGGCGTTCCCGACAGGCCATGGACGACCGACCAGCGCGTCGAGTCGACGCTAAAGGTCGCCACGCCACGAAAGCAGCCGCCCGAGCCGGAGACGCTGCCGCCGATGATCCAGATCTTACTGCCGACGAGCGTCGCCGTATGCGCCTTGAGCGGCGGCGGCGGCTGCCCGTGGATCGGAGCCATATACGAGTAGAAGCCTGGAATCGTGAGCGCGGTAAGTTCAAGAGCATTATCTGATGGAGCACTCGGAGGCGCGACGCACCAGGGGTCGAGACGACGGGAATGGAGTTGCTCCATGCTCGGGCAGTGACGAGGACAGGATCGCGCACGAACTTGGGCAGCGCACCGGCCTGTCGCGACCCCTCACCGGCCCGTCTGGGACCGGTGCCGGGCTTCGTCGAAGGAGTAGCGCGCGCATGCGGGAGACGAGCGGCATTGGACGAAGATGCCAGTACCTGCTGACCGTCGCCTGCCGACGAGCGACCCTTTGCCGCCGGCTGGGTTAGGTCGGGCGTGCCCAGGGCTGACCGACTGGGGTCAGGCATTGGCGAAAGCTGCTCGCTCGGACCATCAAGGTCTGCGGTCAGTCGGCGCGGCAGGATTGGAGGCGTCGCGATGGTCCCAATCGCGCTGGCTGATAGTCCAGTAGCAACGACGCTCGTCGTGGACGTGCTTGCTGAGGATGAAGCAGTCGAGGAGGGCTCAGGGCCGGCCGGTGCTTGAGCGGTGTGCGAACGAGTTCGATTCGCGACCCGGCTCGGAGCTGCACAGACAGAGTGGCATCAGCCAGGGAATTTGACAGACAACATGCACCAGGCAAGCGCGAGCGAGGATCGCACTGTGATAGAGCTGCCGGGCGACAGCGAAAGCAGAGCCCCCCTTTGATCTCCCCGCCTGAGAGCTCGCCGCCTTCGCTGTCTCACAGTCATTCCTCGTAACTTGAAAACGAGAAGGAGCTTACCTTCAGAATCTTCCTCCAGACCAACACCAGGTGCCGAAGTCGGCAGTTGCGATGCAGAAGCGTCCACGACGTCGGCCATGGCCGTGAGCAAGGTCGGCGCTACGACTGCAAGCCGAGAGACCTCGGGGTCAGGCAAGCGTTCGGTCTGAGCGGCTCGGCAGCTAAGTCCTCAAACAACGAGCGAGTGGTGTCTGAAATGGATAAAGGCTGTAGGGGATGAGCGTCGGCTCCCGATTGGGTGAGTAGACGGTGGGTGATAGGGCCGACGGTAAGGGGAAGCGAGCAGCAGGGATGGGCAACGACCGACGCTCTCGTCCGCGCAGCAGCGACTGCAGTAACAGAGCAACAGAAGCGTCACCGGGCCAGAGGACAGCTGCTCATGCCAGACAGAAGCGCGCGAGGGAAGTGGGCACCAGACGCAGGACAGAAGCTTGCAGGAAACGGGCACGAGGATTCTTGATTTTTGACTTTATATCAAGGAGTGAGCTACATAGGAGGGGGCGACGCGAGATCAACTCTGCGCCGCTCAGGCTCCAGCCCGTTTTTGGTTTTGATGCCGGACTCGTCGAGAGCCGGCCAGGGGACCCAGAGGAGAAAAGAGAGGTAGAGACCGGGGTGTGACCCAAAAGGGAAGTGAGGGGGCGTTAAGGCGTGTCTAGGATGGCGGGGCGTCTATTGTGGGTCGGGGGTCGATGGCAGGCGTCTAGTGGTGGTGGTACGTGCAACGAGTGGGGTGGGAGTACAACCCAATGAGGGAGTGTCGTGATAAGAGGGAAGAGAAGTGTCCGTGAGGGGGTCTACCGCGGGCAGACTTTTAGAAGAACGAGGCGGTCGAGTTGACGGCGAAGAGGTTGAACAGGACGGTCGCGTTAGCGGCCGTGGCGTTGACCTCGGCGGCAAGGGCGAAGGCCGTGGCGTTGAACTCGGTGAAGTTGCCGGCGAAGCAGATCTCAGTGACGTTGGGGAGGAGAGCGTTGATCAGAGCCGACGACGAGTTGCCCGAGAGGGTGTTGGTGCCGTTGAGCTCGGTCGAGTAGGTGCCGTTGAAGATGACCTCAGTGTTGTTCCAGAGGATGAGGGTGTCGTTGGGGCAGGTCATGGCCTGAACGTGCTCGGCCCAGGTGCCGACGAAGAGCGGGGCGGACGACTCCTCAGCGGCAGGGGCCGACCAGGCGGCAGCGGTCGAGGTCGACTCCTCCTTGGAGGACGACTCCTCAGCGGCCGGGGTCCAAGCGGGGGCGGCGGCCGAGGTGGTCGGCTCAGGAGCCCAAGTCGTCGTAGGCTCGGCGGCCTTCCAGGTGGTCGTGGGCTCGGGCTTCCAAGTGGTCGTCGGCTCGGGCTTCCAGGTGGTCGTGGGCTCGGGCTTGGGGGCAGGGGCAGGGGCCGAGCCGCCGTACGACCAGTCGGCGTAGATGACGCCAACGTCGTGGCTAGCGAGGGCGCCGAAGAGGCCGGTCGAGAGGTCGAGGCCGCCAGGGGGGCACGATGGGCAGGTGTCCTTGATGACGGCGGTAACAGTCTTGCCACCGTACGAGATCGTGACCTCCTTGCCGCAAGCGGGCGAGGGCCAGCCGCCGCCAAAGGCGTTCATGTCGGCAATGTTAAGGGCAACGGTGTACTCGTCGTTGCCGTGGTGCTCTCCGCACGAGCCGAGGCCGACGGAGGTGTCGTCTGCAAGGTCGGGAGGAGGAAAGTCAGCGACAGCCGCAGCGACAGAGAAGGAGAGTCAAGACGCACAGTAGGTCATGCGACCACCCGAAGCGCGACCGGCGAGGGGGGCAGCGACAGGAGCGGCAACAACCGACGAGGCGAGAAGCGACGAGGCGAGGAGGGCGAACGAGGCGAACATCTTGTCAAAAGAGCTGGCGAAGAGAGAAGGAGCCGGGAGAAGGGGAATAGAAGAGAAGAGAGAAGGGGGCGTTGGGATGGGTGTGAGAGGGAAAAAGACCCTTCCGCTGGCTCTCGCTGCCACTCTTGTACGCCAGCTGGAACAGCAGGCGAGGGCTGCGCGATGCATGCTTGAACCTCGAAAAGGTTGTGCCGGCGGGCATGGCCGGGACAAGGGTGCCGCCGCCCTGCTGCGCGCGCGAAAGGGGGTCGAGCCTCGATCGGGCACTTCTACCTGCCCATTTCAGCCTCGGAACGGCCGCTTCGAGCCCGCGTGGAGACCTCGTCCGTCGCGGCCCGGGCAGCCCGGACCCAAGCCGCGAGAAAAATCCAGCGCACAAAAGACCAAGCACCGGTGTTCGCCCCTGAGCAATCGGGTGTGCGGCCTTGTCTCGCTGTCATTATCGCGGACGCGCCTGGCTGCCGGGACGCGACCGGCGGGGAACGCCCAGCAGGGTTTTCTCGATGAGCCCGCTCGCCGCCCCGGCAATAAACCCGGCGGGAGAGAATTATGCTTGCGCCCTTGAAAGTGCAGACGGCGGCAGTCGCCAGCCTGAGGCAGCGTGCCCATTTTGCGTTTGCGCCCCCAGCCAGCGAACGAAGGCAGACGACCGCACCGGCGAGCCGGGTAGCTTGCCCAGCCAAAGCCCGTCCTTTCGCCGTCATCCCCCGGCCTTGGGAAGAAGGGTGCAGCCCTGATTCGCCGACGTGCAGATGCGTTCCTGAGGGCATCATCGACCCTGCCCTCAGAGGGCGCGCTGATCCGCTGACGTCGTCGGTTTAGTGCAGGAACGCACAAGAGCCCGCATACGATCACCAGACCCTCGCTGACGATGAAGGCTCGAAAGGTTGGGTTGGAGCTGTGAAGGCGGACGCCTCCGATGGCAGGGGGGATCAGGAGACCCTTTGAATTGGCTCGTCGCGTGCGGCTGCTCGCGCGACTGGCGCCAGGCCACGCTGACAACCCGTCATCGTCTACGCCCGCAGATCGCGCGCCTCTTCATCATATTTTCAGAATGCGATCTCATGTCAGGCTGATCGTCCCGGAGGGTTGCATGACGGCTGGAAGGCGCCCTGCCCCTTTCTCGAGACAACAACGACCCTGACACGAGCCGCGCCGAAATGACTGCTGCCGCCGGGTTGCGGGCCGCGGCGGCTCCATCTATCACTGCCTGTCTCTACGCTTCACCCCTGACTCTTGGTCTTGCTAACAAGACAGCCCACTCGCATCGGGACTGGTCGTAGCTTTGCGCACTGGCACAGTTTGGCTCAGCTTGTCCGCTCCGGGCAACGCCAGCTGATGACTTGAGCAGATCGCGCTCGGTTGCCGCCCTCCTTCCAACTTCTCTCGCTTCCCCTCTCCGACAAGCATCTTCTTCTTCCGCCTCTCGACTCGAGCTCCTGTCAGCGCTGGTTCATGGGCTCGGCTCAGCAGCCTCATTGTTCTCGACGTCTGTGGCCTCTGGTCTCCAGCCCGACGTGCGTCTCCTGTCAGCCGTCCAGTTCGGCCTACTGCTCGTGCTCCTGACAGCCTCGGCTGCCCTTGCTGAGACACTCCCTCGCCGGCCGCTCTCCCTCGCCTCCACCAAGTTGCGTAGCATCGCACCCGAGATGACCTTGACAGACCTGAATTCGCGATCAGTCACTCTAGTCTTGACACCCATGCGTCCGGCAAAGCAGAGGATCACTTTGGCCCGATCGGTAGCTCATGAGATGAGGGTGCGGCCCGTCACAAGTTTAACTCCGCCTGCCTCCCTCGCACCAGCCTTCCGGTCAACCCGCATCCCCGACCTGTGCATTCCGCCTGTTCTCAGCCTCTTGCGAAGCTACAGATGCTGGATTGGTTCTCAAGGTCCGCGCGGGCTAGTCTCTACCCTTCGACCGCGTTGTCTGAGCTGACGCAGAAGTTTCTCGGCTACATCTCGGCTACAAGCCCCACCCTACCCTCGAGCTTAGCCTAAAACACCGCGCCGTCCACCAGTCGAGCGACCGAGCGACGTCTGTAACGATGCGCCCAGTGTCCACCCTTTACCGCCTTTGCTGCCCTCTACAATCCTAGTCGAGCGCCACCCCTACGAGGACGCGTACGACTATAATGCGGTTGAATTGAACCCCTTACCAAGTCAAGCCTGCCTCGCCCGTCAGGCATCGCGTATCAGCGGGCCCACACTGGCTCGGCGAGATCTAGCGGGTCCGAATGCGCCAGGTCTCATGACCCACCCTTCCTTCGTCTCAGTCCTGCCGCTCTCGCCCAGGCGCATCCCATAAATTCATCATGTGCCCTCACGAAAAGCACACTAGACCACCTGCCCGCTCTCCCAAGTCCTCTTGTCACCGACTCCCTCCAAGCTTTCTCTTCCTCCGCGCTGGCCACCGCAGAATACCATGATCACTGCTCTGACTCTGTCGACGGCCTGCTCTGATACTCCGAACTGCCCTCGGCGTCCCTCAGTATACGGGGCGGCTTACGCATCCGGATGCCCGAAGAGGCGCGGGCGGGACTCATCCGTTGCTGCCTGTCGCGTGCCCCTCTAGTGTGCTCTCGGCCGCCCGTACAATTTCGATGCTCGATCGCTCTGCCCTGCGCCGGCGTGGGCCGAGCAGCGGAGAGCTGCCGACCTCTTGCTCCGCTTGCTCTTGTCCCCATCACGCTCACATAGCTCTCTCCGCTCTTTCTCGCTCCTCGTAGACCGCTGTTGCTGCTGTTGAGGTCCCGGACTAGCTGCTGGAAAGAGGAAACTCGCCCGCCTGCCCGAATCGGCCCACCGGAGCTCGCCCGCCTCTCCCTCCACCCTTGTCCTCGACTGCGACCGACCTTAGCAGCTTCAGCATGGCATCGACCTCTGCCGCCGCCTCCTCCTCGTCCTCTCCGGCGGCTGCATCGAGCTCAGCGACGCCCAAGCCGCGGCCGACGCTGTTCGGGCCGTCGCTCGACCATGCAGTAGCCGGCCTGCTCGCCGGCTCCGTCACGACTGGTGCGTTGTCGTTGCTGCGACACTTCCGTAAAGTCGCACTGGCTCTCCGTCTTACGCAGATGCTGACCGCTCAAAACCTGTCACCCTGCCTGCTGATTCCCGCTAGTGGTCATGCACCCGCTTGACCTCGTCAAGGTCCGCTTTCAGATCGCCGACAAGGGCAAGGGCCCTTCGCGCGGGCCCTCGGCCGGCTTTGGACGCGGGGTGTACGGCGCCATGCGCGACGCCGTCACCAAGGATGGCTGGCGGGGGCTCTACCGCGGGCTCAGTCCTAATGTTGCGGGCAATGCGAGCAGCTGGGGGCTTTACTTTCTCTTGTGCGTCGGCTTAGCGAGGCCTTGATTTCCGGAGGCACGACCTCTTGTGTGCTGCAGCCTCTGATCGTCTCGTCCTCTGCGCCATCGAACACTCATCCACAGCTACCAGGAGATCAAGCGGCGGAAGCAGGGCGGTGACCCGCAGGTTCGCTTGACCGCGACGCAACATCTCCTCTCGGCAGCAGAAGCCAGTGGGTCGATGTGCTTGCCTGCGCGACACGCCTCTATGTTCACTGGGCTGACGACTGACCCCTCTACCCAGGTGCCATCACAGCGATGATGACCAACCCGATATGGGTCGTCAAGACGCGGATGTTCTCAACCTCGGTCAATGATCCGGCGGCGTACCGAGGCCTGCTGCGTGCGTCAACCGCTCTCCATCTTGTGCGCGCGGGCGTGCGCACCCAGCTAATTCACTTTGCGACTGAACTCATCAGACGGTCTCCGGACGGTTTACTCGCAAGAGGGCTTCCGCGGTCTCTACAAGGGTAGCCTGCTCGCCCTCGTTGGCGTCACCAACGGTAGCATTCAGTTTGCCGCGTACGAGGAGATCAAGCGGAGGCGGTCCGACATCAAACGGGCAAGGATCGAGAGTGCCGGCGGGACATGGAGGACCGAGGACGAGATGCTCGTGCGTCCGGGCGTCGATTGTACCCACTGTCTGTGGTCGTGATGCTGACACCCCCGGCTGTGCTTCCTGCGCGTCCAGACCAATACCGAGTACATTCTCGCGAGTGGCCTTAGTAAAGGCCTCGCCATCGCTGTCACATACCCGTACCAGGTCGTACGGGCTAAGATTCAGGTGCGCCTTTCCCACTGCGATCCATCGCATGACGCCCGCTGACCTGCCCCGATGCGGACTCTCTCGTTCAGAACGCCAACGGCGGCCTATATCCTGACATCCCGACGACGATCCGGCGGACGTACGCCACTCAAGGCCTGCGCGGCTTCTATGCCGGCCTCGGGACCAACGCGATCCGCATTCTGCCGGGGACGTGCGCCTTCTTTGTCGCATACGAGAATCTCTCGTGGTGGATACGGACGACGGCTGATTCGCGGGCGGCGGCCGGCGACGATTGAGGGGAAGGGGTGGGCTGCCGTGTGAGAGGGGGGGGGGCGGTGTAATCTTGTCCATCCTCGGTGCGCGGCCAGGGCTCGCAAGCGCCGCATAGAGGGCGTCCGAGGCGCCAACTTAGATCCCTATGTAGACTAGCTGTCAAAGCCATCGGGGCGCACGGCTTGCAGACAGCAACGCCCTCGGCATAACGGTAGAGATACAGGTCATCCTTGGCCGCAAGCACGGCCGCTTGAGATTGCGTGCGATGAGACAGGGGAGCAAAGGAAGTGGTGGGACGGGGTGCAGCGGCGAGTAGGATACAGTCTCGAAGGGGCAAGAGAAGCAGGGAGGGGAGGGAATGTACGGGGCCGGCCTGTAGGTTTCGGAGGTATATCTATGGGTTCGGGATGGGCGAATCGGGGTATGTTGAGTGCAAGGGGTGTTTAAAAAGGCGGGGAACAGCGCGCGTCTGCCAGGTGTGCGGGACGTCAGCGTTGGCGAACACGGTCAAGGGGGAGCCGGCGAGCGTGACGACGCACTGGGTCTCAGTGAGGCCGGCCGGAACCGTATTCAAAGTGCGTCGCGCCCTCTTCGCCCTCCTGCTCGCCTTCGCTCTCGTCAAAGGCAGATGGCGGGACAGGCGATGAGGCATGCCGACTTGGACGAGTGCTTGTCCGCCAGCCGCTCCGCCGGCGGACGCTTCGGGTGCGTCGCCCTTGGTGGCCGGATGCAGCGACGTCGGAACCTGCGTCAGACCGACTGTCGCTCGAGTGACCGCCGCCGTCGAGGTCATAGTCGTCATGGTCATCTTCCGACTCGGACTCGCTCTCCTCGAGCACGCACACCTCCTCGGCGTAGGGTGAGCCGTCCGAGTCGCGGCGAAGCGCGAGCAGCGCGTAGGCCCGCTCCTCGGCCTGAGCGCGAAGCTCGGCGTACGACGTCTTGGTGACGAGGTTAGGCGCGGTGCGGATCGACGCTGTCGTCGGAGGAAATGGCTCGTGCTCGGGCGAGGCGCTGGCCGAGAGGGCAAAGTCGCCGTCGTCGGCGCCGACGACGAGCGGAGCCATATCCACCTGGGCCGTCTGGAGCGGGTCGAGGTCCTCAGGCGAGTGCATCGTTGAACTGTGGCCCTCGTCGCTGCTAAAGGCGGACGAGGGCGACTCGGCAGAGGGAGAGCCGGCGTTGAGCGAGAGCGAGAGCAGGTGCCGCGTCGCCGACTTCATCGACGAGCTGTACTTGCGCTGAGCAGGTGTGAGTGAAGGCCGGGGCAACAGGTGGAGGTGCGGGAGCCGCTCGGCTTCGGCGAGAGCCGTCGCAGCGGCGAGCTGCTCCTCGGCCGACATGACGGGTCCAGCAGTCAGAGCCTGGGCCAGGGGCAAGGCCGACGAGGCGTACGAAGGCAGCGGCGGAGATGAGTTGGGCGAGGGTCCGAGACCGGCCGAGCGGATGGAGGGCGACCGGCGTCGGACCACACCTCCCAGCGGCGTCCCATTGGCGCTCGCTGAAGGAGGAGGCGCGCCCCAATCGGTTCCGGCCGGGGGGAACGCTGGCGGGATAGCGAGCGCAAAGTACTCCGCAGCTTCGTCGCTCCCGTCGGAGACGCCGGCATGGCTCCCGGTCGGCAGCGGGTGATGGGGCGTGATCTCGACCTCGCCGAGCGAAGGTTTGAAACCCCAGCCGGTCGGCTGCTGCTGCTGCTGCTCGTCAGGCGGCGAGGGTGGGCACGCCAACGACGAGTACGAAGCGGAGGTTGCGTTGCTCGCCGAGCTCGAGTTGCGCGTGCGCGATGATGGCGCGAGGTCACTCGTCGGACACGACGAAGCGAGCGAGGTCATCAAGGCGGGGGGGAGCGGGGAGGTGAAGGGGTTTCTTTAGTTGTTGGTAGGTGGTCAGGAAGGGAGGAGGCGAAAAGAAGGTCGGGTCCTCGAGCGAGCGGCCGGCCGGTCGTCGGAGGGAAGGGAGAGCCGGGCGGGACAGGGAGGCAAAGGTGGGGCTCTGCGGCAGCGATGAAGATGGTCACCCGTCGGGTCAGGTCGGGTCAGCGTGCTTCGACCGATGACCTGTCGACCCCAAGCCGGCTCCAAGTGAGCGTCAAGGAAGCGAAAGAGACACGTACGATGAGGTCAAGAGGTTGAAGCAAGAATGGTCGAGAGCTGCAGGTCGGGCCAGGCAGGTGAGGATGGGTTGAGGCAGCGGACGACACAAACACGGAGGGAGCGACGGGTCCGCAGCAAAGCGATCAACTCTCTCCTCTCGTCCCTTCTTCGCGCGCGCCACCCCATTTGCCACGCGACGCACAACGACGGCCGAGCAGATGCGAGTGAGAGCACCCCCCCTGATTTTGTCGCGTCAAAATATTAAATCACCATCCGGGATAACTCCTGCCGGCGGCACACGATCGAACGCCTGGCCAAGCGGCAGCGACCCTCTGTGATAAGACTCTCGTCGAGGAAAAGGGCGAGGGCAGGCAAGGGATCGTGCCCAACCAGGCCGGGAGGGGTGTACGTCCCTCGGCATGTGTTGCGACGAGCTGACGCCTTGACTGACGACGTGGCCGGACGACGTGCGAAGCATCCGTCCGAGGCGGCTGCAAGTGGCATGGGCGAGCGCCGCGCGCCTTACTCCTCTTACTGCAGCATGCAGGACCAGCCTTTGCCGCCGGGGTGGTCGATCCGGTTGTCTCAGGCTCGCTTGGACGTCGTGGGCGCTGACGTTAGCGACGCCGCACGCTTCTCGCCGAGTCCAAGCCAGCCGGTCCACGGCTCAGACGCGAGACAGCTGTCATTCGGGGCACGACCGAGCGCCGTCGCTGGCGGCGCACCGGGCGCTGAGCTGTGGGCGTCGTCGCGGATGTGTGGACCAAGTGACCCGCCCGGCAGCGGCTCGATCGACCGATCGACCGAGGGGTCGTCGACTTGTGCGCGACCTGTGCGCTTGTCGAGCAGGCGAGTTTCGTGCGAAGGCATGATCACCGTCGACTGGGAGGGCACCTGAGAAGTAGGCATGTGGTCAGACACAATTCGGAAGAGTCATGAAGAGTGGGATCTCTAATGGGCACCTCGTCTGAAATGTACCGCTCGCCTCTCTGCAGCCAATCGTCGCCCGTCAACTGTCCGATAGGGTCGCCTTCGGCAGACCGCGCCTGCGCCTGGGACCTCAAAGCTCTTAGCAAGCCCAGTAACCTAACGCACTGAAGGAACTCATAAGTCAGCGTCTGGTCCATTGGCGGGGATGCCAGTCAAGCGCAACTCGCAGCAGAGGTTGAGGTCACCGGACGGGCTTCGCACTCGGTTGGTCGGTTGGCCGACCGACCGGCAGGCGACGCAACTTCTCGTCACCAATTTCGGCAACAATGACGGGGCAAGAGGAGAATGAAATGGTTGTCTGTGCAAGTCAGAGCGCTGAAGAGGAGAGGACACCAGATCAACAAGGGTTTGCAGGCATGAGAGAGCTAGGCACATTCGCACCCATAGATTCTCTTCGCTGCCGATGGGCGACGGATAAGCCGATGACGAGCAATGGCCGGCCAGCGAAGTCTCGGCAGGCGCCGAGCGGCAGCGAAAGTCGGCTCCGAACGTGGGTATTGGAAGCACTCGATCGAACGCATTAATCATGGGCGAGGGGTCAGGAGCGAAGATGGCTCTCGAAGGCCGCTCAGAAGGGTCTGACGACGGCTCAACGGTATTTTCTGCAGCCCTGGACCAGACGACGTGCTCCGCATCCTGGAGTGGAGCGTCGATCTGCTCGTCGAGTTGGTTCTGCTGCAAGACGCTGATGGACTGCAGTGGCGGCTCGGGTTCGACCGAAGACACGCCCAGTAGCGCATCGAGCTTGTCTTCGATTGTGTTGAATCTCGCGCGAAGTGTGCTGCTGAGTAGCCATGGTTTGAAGAATGGATGGCAAGGTGGCCAGTGTCAGCATCGCTTCCTTGAGAGGAGGATAGTCGTGCCACGCGCAAAGGCCAACCTGCATGCGCGTCAACATAAACGATTTCCTCTGCGTCCTCGTCGACCTTTGCGCGGTCGTTGTCGTCCAGACCCCGCTCAGAGTCGGCTGCATCCTGCAGGGAATCTTCGGACAGAGGGTCGTCGCCTCCGCTCGGAGTAGTCTCGTCTGCAGCGCCGTTCAAGAAGTCACCGCCGGGCCGATTGACCACGTCCACTGGAGGGACGAGCGTCGCACGCGATTTGCGAGCGAGCGCCGATAGGTTGATCTTGATGCTCGTTCCGCTGCCGGCCGACGAGGTTCGGTTTGCCACACCTGTGACGGCAGCGGTATCAGCAGCGCCAGTCTCGCTCTCGCTGAAGCCTGTCTTGACGCCCGGCCACCGCTCTTCTGACTCGGGCGAGGGCGCGGGAGGGTGGAGACCGAGGTTGTTGGTGCCTGGCCCAGCGGTAGGTTGGGCGGATGCGCAACCGGTGACGGCAGAGCAGTCGCCCAGTCCATCATCATCCGAGTCGCGCGAGGCCTCGCCTCCCTCGTCATCAGGAATGGTGGCTTGACGGGCGCTCAACCGCAGTGAAGGGTGGGGCTGAGCAAAGACTGGGAGGAATACAGGTTGCGCAGCGGAGTCAGCCTTTGGAGGTATACAGTTACATCTGCAGTCTTAGAGAACACAGCGGACTTCCTCCTAGAGGAGGCTGAATTAGATGGCCTTCGCTCCGGTATGACCCCTCGACCTCGATCCACTCAGCGATCCGGCCTCGGTCGAGTGCCTTCTGAAAAGGTTTGCACGTCCGGATGGGACTTTTGAGGGCGCCGCCGCGAACGAAACCTTTGCTAGTGAAGTCAAAACCGGCACCGCACTTGAAGGTGCCGTCAGTAGCTCGTCGAACCTCGTAGACTTAGAGAGGACGGATGATCCGCGCCCGGTGCCATTGATCAGCTGCTCGGTTCGAACCGTCCACCCGTGACCATCGCATCGGTTGGCACGCACCTCTGCCACCGAACCGCACGTGATATCGAGACCTGTAAAACCTTTCCTGGTGGGCTCTGAGCTTATGCTCAGTTTTGCAGGACAGACCGCACTGGTCGCAAATGCCGCGTTGAATGCTAGTCATGATGGCGAAGATGCCGTCGGTTGAGGAGGCCGGGTTGAGATGACGCGACGGCGCAACAGGAGGAGAGGCAGACGACTGCTGGCTTAATGAGCTTATCGGTCAAGGGTCGGTCGAGAACTGGACGGAGGGAGTGACTGATGATTATGGTTGGAGAGAAGGTAGCGGCCGAGCGAGCGACGTGTCCGCCCAACGCCAAGGACGTCGCGTCGCGTCCAGGGGAAGCATGCGCAGCCAAATCGCCCCTTTCTCGACCCTCGCTCACGGACCCCATCGACCCCGCGTCTTCCTTCGTGGACGCAGACATCCAAAGGCAGGCCTTTGCACATGAGAGGGGTAGTGTAGTTGATACAGCAAGGGAAGCAGGGCGGCTCCGAGGCCTTTTTTAGATCTCGCGGTTGCCTTCTGCTTTGATACAGCCGTGACCAGGCACGCCGCGTGCCTACGCGGCGTGCCTGAGCAACCGGCCGCAGTCGGCTCCTCGGAGGAGCGTGGGTGCATGGCTAAGAGTCAACGCTGCAAGATACAGACATGGCAGGCTGTGTCAGCGAATCAGGCGCCGGCGACCTTGACTGGAAAAATTTGAAAGGCGCACTTAGTGCAGTTCTAGGCAGTCGGCAGCGGTTTGTTCGACTTGAGCGCGGGCGAGGGCTCGGCCGAAGGCGCGGTCGAGGGCGGGGCCATCAACCGCGGATCGGGCACGTCAGACGTATCGAGGTTGAGAGCGTAGTAGCGCGCACCCTGGAAGAGGCGGGAGGGGTAGATGGATCAGGCTTCGCCCATCAAGCAAAGTTCAGCCGAGCGGCATGGTCCGACGCACCTGCAGCGCAAGGACGCCCGTTAGCGCGACGGCGCTCAGCGCATGCTCGAGCGCGAGCTCGCGCAGCACGCTTCGGACATTGTCGTGCGCGGACAGGTAGGCGAGACCACCGACGTCGTCGTTCGGGAGCGAGGCGTACGAAGGAATGATCGAGTAGGCCGGGTTGATCGAGGTGAGATGGTGGACGATCAGAGCCGAGAAGAGGACTGTTGGAAGGGAGTGCGAGAAGCTCCACACGTCAGACCAGGTACTGGGCGATAGACACGAGTGAGAGAGCGCTTTGGCAAGCGTTCTCGCTGAGGACGCACAGAGCGAGCCGCCGTCAAAGAGCCACTCTCCGCCGCCGCCGCGGCCGCCCCAGCCGAGGATGCCCATGGTGACGCGGCCGATGAGCGCGCTAAGCGCAGCCAGGCCAGCGATACACCACGCAATAAAGACGTGTCGCGGAGCCGAGACGAAAGAGCTGTAGTAGGTGAGCGAGGTGAGGAAGGCGTCCGCTGTCGGGGGCGAAATGTAGAGGACGTCGTGGTCCGCTGGAGGACGAGGGTTAAGGGCGAGGGCCAGGGTCAGCCTAAACGCGCCTCGAGCGATGAAGAACATCCGAGCGCACCGATCCAGTGAACGTAGGTCGTTCCTGCGAGAGATATGAGAGTGATCAGGATCAGCCTCTAGGGATGTCGTGGCGGCAAGTCATGAGGGCGAGGGCTGAAATGTTCGGAGGGTTAAAGGCGTCGAGGCACGAGCCAGCGACCCCTCGACGCGCCTGTTGCTCCCTCGTGCCGCCCGATGGTCGAGGGAGATTGGGACACACCAAGCAAGAAGCCCGTCGCGCAAATGATCATCGTCGTGAAGACGCCCATCCTGAAAGTTGTAAGGACGGGAGGAAGCAGTGAGGAAGATTGGAGATCGAGGTCGACGTTTGGACTGTGACGCGAGCGAGCCAACGATCTCACGGCCAAGGCTTGAGGTCCAAGACGAAGCGCTGACAGCCGCTGGTCCACAACCCTTCAGACGAACACACAGGTTAGCGGCACAGCAGCAGCGACAAGCAAGTCCAAGGTTGCTCTCCGTGCAGCTAGTTTGCACCCTCCCTGCCGCCCAAGGACGGACCACTCTCTTGGTCTCGATGTCGTTGCCCTCGCGCGCCCTCCGCCGGGTCCAGCTCGGCCAGCTCGCCAGGGTCCGACACGTTCTCGCGGCAGCCCTCCCTGTTGGGCTTCCATCGCAAGGGCCGTGCGTCTTGCAGCGAGCGCCGTCTGCTGCCTGTCGATTGAGAAACTATGCGACCTCGCCTTTTGCGCCCTCATCGTCGCCCGCGCCTCAGTTTCCGGATCCGGCCTCGTCCGACCGTGAGCGCGAGCACGACAAGAAGGGCAGCGAAGCCAAGGGCGAACGGCGCTCGGGCCCGGGCGGCATGTTCCCATCGTTCACCAACTCGCCCGCGCTAGACGCGGCCTTGACGACGGTCGTCGGACTCTTTCTCGTCTTTGGCTCGGGGACAGCCTACCTGGCGTGGTACAAGGTGCGCCTGACGGCACTTGCCGGCCCGCGGGCGGCCCGCAGCAGCAACTCTCTGTTGGGAGACATATGCCTCACAACGCATTGAGCAATGGGCTGACCATTTCCTCTTCGACGGCAGTTCATCACCCTGCGGCGCATCGAAAAGGCTTTTGAGCCCGTGCGTCTCGCCATACCCCGCCTTCCGCGACTCTCGCTGACCTGTCGACCCCTCTTCTCTCTCTTTCTCCGTCCGACACCGCCTTGCGCCAGGGCTACGACCCAGCCCTCGACCTCTCGACGAATCGGACTCGACGCTCGCGCCTTCACCAGGCCCGCGGGGTCTACGCAAAGGGCGAGGACGACGAGGGCCACATTGTCCGCGAGGAGCAGGAGATTGTCGACCGTATTGTCCGGGGCGAGGAGGTGGGTGGGTACTACGTCCTGATGGGATCCAAGGTCAGTCGCTGTGTATAGAGCGCATCATGAACCTCCTTGCGTTTTGCTGACGCCGATCACGTCATCGCGCTCATCCCAGGGCACCGGCAAGGGCACGATGCTGCTGGATGCGATGCGCGCAGTCGAAGCCGACGGCGCGGCTTTCGTCGAGGCCCACCCGGACCTCGAGGTCTTCCGCCTCCGGTTTGGCAAGGCGCTCAACTACGACTTCTTCGAAGACTGGCAGGGCGGGCTCTTCTCGCGCGCCGACCCGCGCAACGGCGGCCCGAGCCTGGACATTGGTGCGCTCCGTATCGCCGTTGGCCACCCGGGTCACAGTGGCCATCGTAACTGACAGAAGCGATGCGCCCTTGTTGAATGGGCTGACAGAGCGCGCTTGCTCCAAGCTCGAGAAAGTCGGCCTGCGCTACGCTAGAAAGCGCGGACGGCCGCTTGTCCTCATCTTCAACAGTCTGTCCAGACACGAGCCATGTCCGAGCGCCACCGAAGAAGGACCTTGCTGACGCACCGACATGCTACCAAACGCCTCCTCTCATCAGACATCCACCTGTTCCCGAACGACGACGAGGGCCGCAAGCTGCTTCACCAGCTCCAGCAGCGGGCCGAGGCCTGGGCCGAGGCCGGTATCGTCACCTGCGTCTTTTCGTCGGACGACTTTTGGCCATACGATATGATGCGCAAGAACGCTAACCGGATGAAGATTCTCTCGGTCTACGACCTCCCGCACGCCTCGGCTCTGCGCGCGTTGACCCTCTTGAGAGAGGATGTTGCTCCAACGGCGCCGGCGCTTGATCCAGAGGTCGTCTCGGAGGTCGTCCGGCTTGTCGGCGGCCGGACGGCGTACCTAAGTCGGTGTGCGAGGGCCAAGGACCCGCTCGCCGAGGCCCGCTTCATGGTCCGAAGCGAGCGCGAGTGGCTCATGTCGCAGTCAGTCCGCAGGGCTATCGTTCCTGACTTGGAGCTGTCGGGGGGCAAGAGTCATCGCCGGCTAACGCTCTCTGCCCGCGGGTATTCTCGATTCTTCGCTTCTTCAGGATTGGGCTCATTCCGGACGTCGATGACGACTGCATGGACGAGCAAAAGTGGTGCTCGTGCTCGTGGTCCGTGCTTTTGCCTCTATCTCGCCTTTCTGCTCGCAGTTGCCCACTGACCTTCACCTCGGCCTTGCGCCTTTTAGGCTCCTCCTTCGCGAGCTTGCCTCGCCGACGACGCTCCAGGAGCCGGCCGGTCAGCCCTTGACCTCATCCGGCCCGACGACGCTCGCCCAGGCGCCCGACGACGGGGCCGAGTCGGATGAGCGCCAGCTCGGCTACGTGACGTACGGCCGAGCGAGGGTACTCATGACCCGGGCGGACTTCATCATGCCGCTGGATCACCTCAACATTATCT
Source organism: Cystofilobasidium macerans (assembly GCA_014825765.1). Lineage (NCBI taxonomy): Eukaryota > Fungi > Basidiomycota > Tremellomycetes > Cystofilobasidiales > Cystofilobasidiaceae > Cystofilobasidium > Cystofilobasidium macerans. Next base: position 150,155 of record MVAP01000005.1, on the reverse strand, counting down.
CAGTCGATGTGCGTTGCGCGCTCCTTCCCCCTGCGACATCGAACTCTTACTCTGTTCCCCAACCTGTCCTGTGCGATGGCTCTGACATCGCGGCTTCTCGACCCTCCTCTTTGGCAATCCCATAGGTTAATCACCACGTCCGGCCCGACTCGCACGTCACGCTCAACGCAATCCGATCGATCGTCTCTGAGGAGGGTACGTTCCGGCCCCGTCATGCCTGTCGTTGCTCGGCGGCGACCCAATGCCGAGACCCCTTTAATCAGCGGCGCTCCCTGTCGATGATCCTAACCCTATCGTCCACCCCCCTTTCCCTTTTCGCAACCCGCACCCCCTTCTCATCGATCACCCGATTGCCCCGACATGTCCCGCCCGCCCTCGGTACCGACCCGACTGGAAGGCTTCGACGACCTGCTCGACAATGTCCGCGACCGGATTGACGAAATCGAATCGCTCCACCGGACGAGAGAGAACACCGTCAAGGAGCCGGTCCGCGTGCGTTCCTAGACCTCGTCACCCCCTCCCCTCCTTCCCCACCACGGAACACTTCTTTTGGCGGTCTTTCGCTTGGAGGGAGACCGGAAGGACTGACCGCCCTCATCCTCTCATCCTTGCCTGAAACCTCCTCCCGCCCCTTCCTCTCCCTCACTCTCTCCGCGCTCGGCGAACGGTCACTCTTACAATTAACCCATCAAACCTTGACTGAAACCAACGACGATTATAATCCCGCCCTTCCCGGACACCCGGCCGGGCCCTCCCCCCTCCCACATACACATACATTACCGACGCTCAAATCGCATCCCCCCCAGGTTCGGCCCTGGAAGAAGGGCCGCCAGCGGGGAATCGAGATTGTCGGCCTTGGGTCCGCCTCAGACCCCGACGACGGGGAAGGGGACGACGCGTCTTCAGCGGAATCGAAGGCGTCATGGTGGCCTTTCGGCCGCGGGTCCGGGTCGTCATTGTCGACGACGCCGACGACGACAACGTCGGCGGCAAAGGCGAAGGCGAACACGATGGAGGCGGAAGACTGAAAGGAGGAGGAGAGGGAGACGCAAGGGGCGCGAGGGAATGCAAACGGCCGACGAGCCGCCGCTGCAACCCTCGGGAGAGAGTGGCCGGCGAGGTAGGGAGGGAGGTGCGAGGGCGCAAGGGATGGGGACGGGCGGCAGGCCCGAAATTGACGACGGATTTGGTTACTTTGAGCGCTTTTCTAGATGGAGACCTACTCTAGGGACAGAGAGATGAGAACTGGGAATGCATGGTTGCATAGATTGGACCCTCGGAACCGGCGACTGGACGGTCAGGTGAGGGAAAGGGACGGCGACGGGGAGGTAGGCCGGCAGACAAACATCAATCACTGCCCTCCGTGCTCCCCCCCCCCCCCCTTCCCTCCCCTGGCTTCTCACCTCCCTTTCCACTCTCCTTTTGACTCAAGACTCCCTCACCCAATAGTTTTTTGATCCAAAATCTCCGAGCAACGGGGCAGTACAAACGGGAAAGAAGGACAACAAAGAATGGGATCTCGGGCGCAGGCGCGTTTGAGGAAACGTCCAAGGTCCGGACAGTGACCGGGCAAGAAGGGGGAGGGGTGTGTTGGTGTTGAAGATAAAAGTCGACCCTGACCGCGACAGCCTCGCATCCATAAGCCCCAACTACGTTCGAAGCTGGGGGCCCAAGCGAGACGTCATAACCTCAAACTCACTCTCCTCGTCATCTTCTCCTCATCCCTTTCCTCCCTTCGCCCCCCTCCCGGCCTCTCTTCCCTCTTCAGTGGTGTGTGAGGGGGGGGGGGGGGGCCACTTCCCATGAGAAGAACTGAAGAAAGACCGGAAGAGGACGGTGGGTGTTCTCAAGGTGTACCGCCCTGCAAGTTGGCTGGCGACCGCACGGCCAGTGAGGGAGGAGCCGTCGTCATCGGCGTCGTTGTCGTCGGCGTCGTCGGAGGGGTAGAAAGGGCCCAAGGTTTTCTCACCCCTCTTGCGCTCCTCTCTTCGCGTCGGCCAGACCGTCTGCTCGGGCACCGTGTGCGCCGAATGGGAGTCGGAAGGTGAAAGGAGAGGGGGGCGATGCAAGCCCTTAAACGAGAATGACCGCGAGAAGGAGCAGGACGAGAATGACCATGAGGCCGACGATTAGCCAGCCCGAGCCCTTCTCTGCGATGACATGCCCCGTGACCCGAACGACCGCACCGGGCCGAGCCGAGCCCGAGGCCGGGAGACGACGGATGAGGGGAGGGAGGGGGATGGGAGCGAGGGGGCGAGGTGCAAATGTTTTGGGGGGAAGGGGAGGGTAGGAAGGGGGGGGGGGGAAGGAGGCGGAGAGGGCGGACGGACCGATCGGAGAAGGGAGCGGGCCGGGAGGGGAATTATTGAGCGGTGAGAAGGGGAAGGGGAAGCGAAGGGGGCAAAGAAAACGAAACCAGAGGTGTAAGGGAGGAGGAGGAAGAAGGCAGGTGTCAACGGTCCGGGCTTGGCTTCTCTCTCTCTCTTTCCATCGTGAGGGGTGGGCTAGGTGGAAGGGAGCGGGAGGCAGGCAGGGAGGAAGGGAGGGCGAAGCGAGGCGTGCGGTGCGGTGATGAATGGCGCGAGCGTCAAGAGAAGGGCAGACGATGTTAACGGGAAGAAGGGGAATGGTTTGAAGGGGCCAAGGGAGAGAGTGACAGAGGGAGAGCGAGCGCGCGCGTCGAGGAAGGGAAAGAGAGAGAGAGAGAGGTTTGGGACGCACCTTCGGCTCGAGAGAGAAAGCGTCCGATCTGGCGCTGGGCCCGAGCGAGCCTGTGCGTGGTCCGGTCGACCGAGCCGTCCAGATCGTCGAGCATCCTTTTTGTTGAAGAGCGCGCGCACGTGTATGTTGGAGGAGGGGGGGGGGGGGGGGGGGGGGGGGGGGGGGGGGGGGGGGGGGGGGGGGGGGGGGGGGGGGGGGGGGTGGGGGGGGGGGGGGGGGGGGGGGGGGGGGGAAGGGCCGGTCGGTCCGTTCGGTCAGTGACGGACGGTCGTTTCGAGAAGTGTGAGTTTCAGGTCGGGTAGGAGTCGAGGTTTTGGGGTCGTTCGTTGCGAGGCGGGCCGGGCGAGCGAGGGAAGAGACGAGGGAGGGGTGAGGAGGGAAGGGAGGGAATCCGCAGGATGACAGACAGGGTTGAGCGAAGGGGATCAGTCCATCTGAAACAAAGGGGAAAGTATGAAGAGTGGGTCGCGGAAGGGGAGGGGGGGGGGCGGGTTGTCTTCTCCCTTCCCACTGCTTTCGCCGGGAACTCTAGCTCCCTCTCTCTAGCAGCTCCTGCCCGATCGCTTCCCCCCCCCCCCCCAGAAGAAAACAGATCCTTCCCTAGGAGAGGACGAGAGAACCCGCCCGGCTCTCGAGGAGAATGCGTGCGTGCCTCCTCGTCCGTCGGCGGCTCGCCCGCCACGCGTCGAGGGAGGACGCAGGGATATGTGAGGAGGGGGGGGGGGGGGGATTCCCAAAGCGAGCTGAGCAGGTTAGGGAAAAGGAAGAGTGTGGCCTCGAAGGGGAAAAGGAAGGAGAGGGTCGTTTACTCATCTCTCTCGGGCGCTCCCTCCCCGTCCCGTCGCTCCTCCCCCCCCCCCCCCTCCCTTCTTCGTCGGTGTCCTCCTCTCAGAAGGACGCGACGACTTGGAGGGGTGCGACCACTTGAAACAGGTGCGACGTGACGACGCCCGCCCCTGGCCCTTCCCCGCCCTGCCTGGCTCTCGGGTGTGGCTAATGGGCGGGTGCGTGTGTCCCCCCGTCCGTCCGCTGTTCGTTCGTCAACGTCAACGTCGGCGGCGGCGGCGACGGCGGCGGAGCCGCGAAGGGGGGCAAGGGAGCGGGGGTCGGGGAGCGGACGGGGGTCTGGGGATCGACGTTCGGGGAGTAGGAAGGGCCCGGGGGGGAAGAGGAGCGGAAGGGAGGGAAGCAAGGGCGGGGAGCGAGAAGGGGAGGAAGAAGATGGGGGAGGGTGTCCAGTGGGGGAAGGAAGGAAGGGGGCAAGCGAGCAAGCAGGCAAGCAGGCAAGCAGGCAAGCAGGCAAGGAAAAGGAGGGAAAGGAAGAAACAGACCCCAGCCTCCCAGGACCCTAACGAAGGGGTCTTCCGAAAAACGAACGGCAAGCGAAGGGGTACGAAAGGAAAGGAAAGGAGAGAGAAAGAAGAAGAGGGAAGAAGACAGGAAGAAAGGCAAAGCAAGGCAAGAAGAGAGAGAGAGGGGGGAGACCCAACTGACCGGTTTTGCTCGCCGACTTCCCTCCCCATCACTCGGGCCTGGCCCCCAAGGGTCCCGAGCGTCCCTTCGAGCGAAACGAGCGTCGCGTCCTGCCTGTCGAGGAGGGATTGCTGCTGCTGGTGCTGGGGGAGGAGACCGTACGAGGACGACGACGACCTTCGGCCACTCTCGTCGTCGTCGTCGGCGGCGGCGGCGGCGGCGAAAGAGGAGGAGCGACCGAGAGGACCGAGCAAAGGATCGGAAGAAGGAGGGGGTCGACGACCGCCGATCTCGACAGCGGCAGTAGCAGCCCCGCCGACGCCGACGCCGGTGGGGAGCTCTTGATCGCGGTACGGCTTGACGGGACGATTTTCGAGCGGGCGGACGGACGGGCGGGAGGGAGGGCGTTGCGAGTGGACGAGCGGGTGAGCGAGAGGGCGAGCGGGCAGGGGTGGAGGGAGGGAGGGCGGGCAGGCAAGAGGGAGGAAGAGATCGAGGGAGGGCGAGAGGAGAGGAAGAGAGCGAGCGAGCGGGGGGGGGGGGGCGGCAAGGAAAGAGAGCAAGAGAGCAAGCGGAGGGGGGTCGACCGGAGAAAGCGAGAAGCGAGAAGCGAAAGCGAGGGCGAGAGCGGAAGGCAAAAGGGGGGGAAGGGAGAGACAGAACAGAACGAGGGTCAGTTTTCCAAAGGCGCCCGAGCTCGTCTCGTCTCGCTTGACGTCGCTCCCCCTTCTCTCTCTCTCCCGCTTTTTTCTCTCTCTCTCGAGAGAGCGCGCACGCGTCGCTCGCTCGGCTCGTTCGATTCGTTCGTTCGGTTCGATTCGATTTGATTTCGATTCGTTCCTTTGGCCGGGTTGCTCGCTCGCTCGCTCGCGTCCTTTTCCTCCCCCCTTCTAGGAGAGCGAACGAGCGAGCGAACGAGCGAACGAGCGAACGAACGAACGAGCGAACGAACGAACGAACAAGCGAAAAGGACGAGCGCAGCGAGCCCCTTTGCCTTGCTGGATGGCATGGCGCGCCCACCCGACCCAATCCGACCCGACCTGACCCGACCTGACCGTTCTCTCGCGGCGTCGGCGTGGGCGTAGGTGCGGGTGTGAGTGCGGGTGTGGGTGGGGGTGTGGGGTGTGGGGTGTGAGTGCACAAGAAGACGGTCGGTCGGTCGGTCGGTCGGTCGGTCGGGCGGGGTGGGCCGGGCCGAGCCGAGCTAGATGGAGGGAGGGAGGGGAGGGGGAGGCGGAACGTAGAGGTGTTGTGTTCCATGGCTCGTTCGACCCCCCATCCTGAGGCGAGGCGAGGCGGGCCGGGCCGGGACGGACGGGCGGTCGAACGTCGAACGCCGAACGAGAGTCCAAGCGACCGACCGACCGACGAGAGACGAGAGACGGCCCCCCGGACCCAAACCACCCCGACGTCCGTCCGTTTCCATCCGAGAGCGCGAGCAGACAGACGCGAACGCACCTTGTCCATGAAGGCTAGCGACCCGAAAGTAAAGAAAGGACCATCAGACTCAGACTCAGACTTCGGACTGCTGCCTGCCTGCCTGCCTACGAGGGAAGGAAGGACGGACGGGCCATGTCGGAGGCTTTCTTTCGGGGGAGGGGAGGAAGGAGAGAGGGAAGGAGAAGGTCGAGGTCATCGCACACGCACGCGCATCTCGGGCGGAGCCGAACAGAGAGAAGAGGGAGGTTCGGAGGCTGAAAGTGACGCTCGCCCCGGTTGAGGCCGGTTCGCTGACGGTCCGGTCCAAATCGCCCTTGCCCCTCTTCCTTTCGCCCTCTCGCAGCCCGCAGCAGCCCACCTCCCTCACTCATCAAGGGAGAATGCTCCCGACCCGCAGCAGCAGCATCCGGCGGTCCTGGCCCTCGTCGTCGCTCCGAGGGGGAGGACGGCTGCTGGGCTCGTCGTCGTCGAGCGAGAGCGCACGACCTTCTTCCTCGCTTCGACCACCTGGCCTTCTCGTCGGCGCCGGCGGCGGCGTTGGTCGAGGTGGTCCGTCATCGTCGTCGCTTCTATGGCTGCCCCTTCTCTCCCAGCAACAACGTCGGTCGTCGTCGAGCCTGACGACGGCCGACGTCTTCAACACCTCCCACCCGGACCACCGTCCCTCCTCCACCACCACCTCCTCCACCTCTTCCTCAACGCTCCTCCCCTCCGACCTCGCCCACCGAAACCGTCTCCTTAACTCCCCCCGCCACCAGCTCGCCTCCTACCTCGTGCCCGAATCGGACGACCCCCTCCGGAGACCCGAACGGAGGAGTCCCGCCTCGGCTTTTGGAGCGAGGAGGATGCCGAGGATCAGCGTCCCGGCCGAGTTGGAGAACAAGCTTGAGCGACTTGTTGGACGTGAGTTTTGTGTTTTTCCTTCCTTTCTTTCTCCCTCTCTCTCTCTCTCTCTCTCTCTTCTTCCGAGCTGGAGGCGTTGGCGTGTCCGCTTCGCTCGAGCTTTCGTTTGAGGGTATTCTTGGACGCCCCCCCCCCCTTTTTGCTTTCGCTTTCGCTCCAGGACCGTCCCTTCCTTCCTGGACGACAACCCCCCCCCCTTCCCCGCCCGCCTGCCTTTCCCGCTTTCCTGTCCTTCACTTTCTCCCTTCCTGAACACCCCCGCCTCGCCCAGCTGGCTGGCCGGCCACGGGCGTACGTTTTGGCGGTCGTCCGTCGTCGTTCGTCGTCGTCGTCGTCAGTCGTCGTTGTCGGTTCGGCGGTCGTCGTCGTCGTCGTCGTCGTCGTCGTTCGTCGTCAGTCGTCGTCGTTCGGCGGTCGTCGTCGTCGTCGTCGTCGTTCGTCGTTCGGCGGTTGTCGTTCGTCGTCAGTCGTCGTCGTTCGTCGTTCGTCGTCGTTCACCGGTTGTCGTCGTTCGGCGGTCGTCGTCGTCGTCAGTCGTCGTTCGTCGTTCGGCGGTTGTCGTTCGTCGTCAGTCGTCGTCGTTCGTCGTTCGTCGTCGTTCACCGGTTGTCGTCGTTCGGCGGTCGTCGTCAGTCGTCGTCGTTCGTCGTTCGTCGTTCGTCGTCAATCGTCGCCGTCGTCGTCGTCGTCGTCCAACGCCTCCTCCTTCTTCATCTTCTACTTCTTCTTCTTCGTCGACCGACCGTCCCCGTTGCGTTCCCGTCCCGTCGCGTCTCGTCGTCGTCGTCGCCCTCTCGCGCGGGCGGCCGTCCCCGTTGCGTCCCATCCCGTCTCCGTCGCGTGGCGTCGGCCTCTCGCCCAGACAGACACAGGCAGGCAGGCAGACGGACGATCGCTTGCTTCCTTGCTTCCCTTCCCCTTCCCTAGGGTGGAGAACAAGGGGCGGGACATACATCACATACGTGCGCTCGCTCGCGAGCTCGTTTGTTCGTTCGTTCGAGGCTCGGTAGGGGGGGCCTGGAACGGAAACGAGGAAGGCCACGACGCGACGCGACGCGAGCGCAGGAGAGAGCCGCCCACGTGTCTGGCTCACTCCTCCTTCTCGGCCCTCGTTCTCGCCCTCGTCGCCCTCGTCGCCGTCGTCGTTCGTCGTCGTCGTCGACCGACCGTCCCCGTTGCGTCCCGTCCCGTCGCGTCGTCGTCGCCCTCTCGCGCAGGCGACGGTCCCCGTCCTCGTCCCCGTCGCGTCCCCGTCGCGTCCCCGTCGCTTGGCGTCGGCCTCTCGTACAGGCAGGCAGGCAGGCAGGCAGGCAGGCAGGCAGGCAGGCAGGCAGGCAGCCAGGCAGGCGGGCAGGTGGCGACATGGCATGGCATGCACGTCATGTGAGGAGGGCAAGAGGGGGGGGGGGCAGAAGAGCAGAGGAGGAGGAGGGCGTTTTGGAGCGGACGGGACGGAGCAAAGGGAAGAAAGGATTCCTCTTCCTCCCCTTCCCTTCCCTCACCGTCCTTCTTCCCTTACCTTTTCATCACCGCCCTCCTTTCCTTCCGTCAACCTCTCGCTCGCTCTTTCTCTCTTGTGAGCGGGCAGGCGAGCGGGCGGGCGGGCGGGCGGCAGGGGGACGACCTTTGCGTCTTCTGCCTCTGCGTCTGCAGTGTGGGAGGGGGGGGGGGGGTGCAGGCCGACGTGCGCGAGGGGCAGAAGAGGCGTGCGTCAGTCGGGGGGAGACCCTTCCTTCACCTGATCGGATGAACGGGCGGTGTTCCGCTCGACAAGGGGGGACCCCTGCGTCGAGGAGCGCAATGCTTGCCCGTCTAGAGCCCCTTGCCGAAAGGAGGAGGTTGGACCTCCCCTCCTACCTATCCTCTTCTTCTTTGGGTTAGCGACTGCCCGACCCCTATGTGCCGTAAACTGACTTCCCACCCCTCAACGGACTTCTCCTCCCTTTCCCGATTTTCTTGCACCCTCCTCCAGAGCAGGACATGGCCCTCACCCGACGGTGCTTCCAGCTCTTCCTCCCACCGGCCGACGGCCCAACCCGGCACCCGCAAGCGCTCCCGCCGCCCAAGAAATCGGCGGGGACCAACCTCGTCCCGCCGTCTCCCGCGGCGCAGAAACGGACCTCGCCTCAGGGCCGGGTCCTCGACCTGACGCGCCAGCCGCTCAAGCTGATGCCCCGCCAGACGACTCCCGAGCTCGTCTTGAGCCACGCGAGCGCCGAGCTTCCGAGTCAGTATGCCGTCCTCCGGACCGTCATGCGCGAGCTTCAGAGCCGACTCGGCTGGGACGGCGGGCCTGCCACCGAGGGTGGGATCCAGCTCGTCGATTTCGCCAGCGGCTACGGCGCCGGCGCCTGGGCGGCGGCGGCGACGTGGCGATCCCCCCGCGAGCGGCGCAACGGCATGGTGCTGATCGAGCCGAGTCCTTTGGTCGGCGCGCTCGGTCGGGAGCTCCTCAAGGTCGACACCCCCGGTCCGCTCGCCCGATGGCCGACCGTCCACTTTCGCTCGTTCGCCAAGTACCTCGCCGCCAGTCGATCGCTGACCGCCCCGCGGCTCCAGACCGACAGGAGCGTCGGGCTCCTCGCGTTTGCGCTGAGCGCGCTCGCGACACCGCAGGAGCGGCGCCGCAAGCTCAAGGAGCTTTGGCACTCGGGCGTCGAAACGGTCGTCGTCGTCGAGATGGGCCACCGTGACGGCTGGACCGCTGTCGAGGAGGCGCGCGAGTTCTTACTTGCCCTCGGGAGGGAGGAGCGAGAGAAGGGCCAGCGGCAGGCTGGCGAGTGGACCGGCGGCGGCGGCGGTGGCGGCGAGGAGGATGCCGACGCCAGCGCTGAGCCGGCCGTCAAGAGTGGTTCTGAGGTGGCGCCCGTTCGGACGCGAGGTCGACGCCGACCGGGCGAGCCGGTGCGGGCCCGGCCCTCCTCGTCCATGGCGACGACGACGACGGGGTCGACCTCTCGGACTGGGGAGAGCGCCGACCCTTCTTCGTCTTCTTCCCCTTCGACGACGGTCGCCAGCCACAGCACCCCTCCTGCCCCCGCGGCCGATGGCGGCCTTACCCTACCCCCGCGTCGTCAGCCCGAGCGCTTCGTCTTCAACGGGGTCGAGTTTGAGGAGTCGGATGCCGGTGCGCAGGGGTTGGCCGAGCAGGAGCGCCGCGGCGCCTCGGGCAGGGAGGAGGTCGTCGAGTGGTCGGCTGACGGGAAGGCGCTCGTCCAGGGTGGAAGGGTCCTCGGGAGCTACGTCCTCGCACCGGTCCGTTCGAGCTTGGCTCCCCTTCACCGCTTTATCATCTCTACCTGTCCAGGACGTCTCGCTAAACACCCCTCCCCCCCCCCCGCGCATCCTCTGTCTCCCTCCTTACTCGCCGCCTCGGATTTGTTTGGCCTTTGGCTACCCGGCGACCTTATGCTGCTCCTTACACGGCAACGCTCGTTCCCGACCTCCTTCTCTCGCGAGGGCGCCTTACTACATGAATAGTGCCCGCACGATCAAAAGTGTCCGCTCGCCTCGACTCCGACGCCCTGCGCCTTCAATCAGCTGCTCGAGACGCCCGTCGTCACCCGGCTCACCAAGGGTATCAAGCAGGACCAGGCTCGGCTCAGCTTTTCCTACGTGATTCTCCGCCGGGGCGCCCGGCCCGAGATCACCGAGGCCGACCGGGGTGAAGGTCGGTTGGGCGAGGTGGCGCTCGAGCTCTTGCGGGCCGAGCGCGAGAAGCAGGCCACCGTCGCCGTTAAGGGTGAGGACGGTCTCTTTGCCGTCCCAGAGACGTCCACCCCGACCAACGAGGATGGCTCCTCCACGGGGACGGCTGAGGGCGAGCCGCGGCCCGAGGTCGATTACGACAAGCTTCGGCGTGAGATTGGCGAGTGGGGGCGAGTCCTTAAAGCACCGATCCATCGCAAGGGCCATAGCGAGGTGGACCTCTGCACGGCGGACGGTCCGTCCCTCCAAAGTCATCCTTCTGGAAAATCCGCAACGTGGACTGATGCGCGATCCCCCTTTCCCCATAACCTGCTTGCTTCATTCCGATGCCTCTCCTTTCCGAACGAACGCAGGCACCGTCCAGCGGACGACCTTCTCTAAGAAGCTCGGCAAGCAAGTTTGGTACGATACGGCCCAGATCCAGGCCGGCGATGCCTTCCCGCACCGGTCGCAGATCACCCAGGTCCGCGAGCGCGGGGTCGACCACCTGAGCCCTCTCCACAAGACCAACAAGGTCTCGGTCCGGTCCGGCGTCGTCTCGGGCCTCGACCGGCTTTCGTATGTCGAGTGGAAGGAGGCGAGTGAGATGTTGGCCGCGATGGGCGTCCACGTGCCCGACTACGAGAGCGGGAAGCGGCCCAAGAACAAGCGTTGGGTCGTCGAGTACGCCGACGAGAGGGAGCAACCACGCGAGGCCGGATGGGAGGCCGCCCACCGGCCCGAACGACGGATCGACCCAGTCGCCAAGGCGCAGCTAATCAAGGGCATTCTTGCCGGCGAGGAGGACTTTGAGGGCGTTACGTTTGACGACACCGCCGCCGAGACGGGGTGGCGCCAGACGCGGCCGGCGACGGACAAGCACGAGAACGATGACCCTGCCAGTTCCTTTGGAGCGGCCGAGTTTGAGCCGACGCCGCTGGTTGGCGCGCGCGAGGTTGTCCCCTCGTCCGTTCCGACGTCGTCGTCGTCGTCGGCATCGTTGTCATCGTCGACGACTTCCCCGTGGGCCGCCACCAACACCGGCATGACCGACCTCCTGGGCGACATTATCGCTGAGCAGCAGGCGACGACGACCACTGCCGGCGCACCGGCCCCGCGGTCGTCCAGCGGGGGCCTTAACCTGGCCGCCTCGACGCGGGTCAGCCTCGCCGGCCTCGGCGAGGGCTGGATGGAGGAGTACGAGGCCAACATCAGCCCGGCCGACCGGAGGGCGGCCGCCCGTGATCGCCAGCGGACCTTCAGCCAGATGGGTATTCCCGTTCCTGACCTGGTGTGTCACTGCCCCCCTCCCCCTAACCTCCCAAATCTGCGTCGAGCCCCCTTTTGAGCGCAGAGGGAGGCTGACTTCTGACCCGGGCTTCACCCTATGCTTCACCCTCAGGGCCGTCCACGGACGCTCCAGGACGATTGGGAGCTGCTTGAGAGTGCGTCTTGGCGAGCCGGCTGGGCGTGCATCTCGAGGACCTAGATGTCTCGTGCTGACCCCCCCTCGTTTCTCGTCCCGATCAGAGTGGGACGGCGTCGCTGACCGGCCGGTCAAGCCCAAGCGCAACGCTTTCTGGAACCGGCGGGACTGGCGACAAAAGAGTCCACGGAAGAGGGAAGCAGGCGTCGGACGAGAATGATGACGTCTTCCAGTTCCTACTAAGCCCGTTCGTCGGGCCGCGCGCGCGCCCGACATTTTCCGTCCTGTCACTCGAGAAAGGCGACAACATGAAGCATTGGCGACAGCAGAGATGCAGGAAGGAGGAGCGACGAGCGGGTCCGGGGGGCGAATGGCGGTCAGACGTCAAGACGCGTTGCGTCCGATAGTCCGTTGAGACGGGGAAAGGTTTGAGTGGATTACAGAAGCCGGACAAGCGAGGAGACTGGGCGGGCGAAGCCCTATGCAAAGATCGGGCCAAAGGTGGCTCGGCCTGGGGATGGGGAAAGGTGAGGAAGTGTACAGGTGTGGGACGCATGCAGAGGGTGGGGGTGAGGAATGGGTGAAAGACGACGAGAGGCGTCGAGGGCGGTAGATTGGAGCTTTCTCAGGCAAAGCTGACGTTCCAACCGAGCTCACGCGATAGCCGGGGCCAGTCGACCCAGCGCTCGCCAAAGTCGTTGCGGTCCCAGATGGCCTCGAGGAGCGCGTAGGCCGTCTGGATGTTGCCGATGCGGCAGCTGAGAGGGTGGAGGGCAGAGCAGAGCGCGGGTCAGTCGGCGGAGGACAGAGAATAATCGGGGCACAAGGACGGGCACGCACTTATTGTCGATGACGAGAAAATGGCCCTTGATGATCTTGCGGTCGCTCTCGGTCGTCGCGTCGACGCCGGTGATGAAGAGCGGGAAGAGAAGCGACGACTCGGCCGGGGTGCCGACGACGTTGCCGATGTTGGCGAGGAGCTGGTTGACGAGCAGCTGTGTGACGAGCGAGTGGGCGTTGCAGTGGCTGACGACCTGCCGGAGGTACAGCCGCGCCGTGAGGACAAAGCATCGGAAGGCAGCGAGGTGATACGAGGTCTCGGGCGTCGTCAGGTCCTCTGAGGGTGGGAACTCAGGGTAGACGGCGTCGAGCCGGGCCTTGAGCCGAGCGTCTTTTGCCGCCAGCACGCGCAGGGCCTCGATCCGCTTGTCGCGGTCGCTGTGGATACAATGCGCGGCCTCGACCGAGAGGCGGGAGGTCTCGGCGAGAATCTGGAAGACGATCATTGACGGGCCCATAAACGACGAGAGGCCGCCGCAGAGGATGGCCGCGTACTCATCGGGCTCAAGCGAGGGCCCGTCGAGACAGTCGGTACTCGAGAGCAGCGAGTGGTACGCCCAATTCTGGAGCAGCCACTTGGTGTTAAAGTTGAGCTTGCGGATCTTGTCGGCACCGCCGATCCGTCGGATGACCTGCCGCGCCATGATGAGCGGCCGGTACCACTTGGACGTCGAGCCGCGGCAGATCTAACACGCATCGACACAGAAGGGTCGTCAGCTTATGCATTCTCGCCTCCCGGGGATTCCTCTAGCAAGCAGCTTCGCTTCGGACGCACCTCAATCTCACTCAGGGCGACAAGGCTCGCCAGCATCTCTTCGTCGTTGATGTGGGGGCCCTTCTTCTCCTCCCAGGCGATGAAGGCGTTCTCGACTCGGTCGACGAGTTGCGTCCGCAGGAGGTCGGCAATTTCACGCCAAGGCTCACCGAGCTCGTGCAGGTGCATTGACGACCAGCCTAGAACGCTCAACAGCTGCAAGACGTCGGAGAGGTCAGTCCATGCACGAGGCTCAGGTGGGAAGGTTTGGGGGGCGCACCATTAGCTTCGACTGACTTGCCATTGGCACAAAGACTGAGGCTATGTCGCTCCCGCCGACGAGGGAGACGGACGCCGGCTGGAAAGCGCCAGCATTCTTGCGCGGGCTGAGGACCGAAATGAGAGGTGAAAGCTTGCGGACAAAGTAGTCGATGAGCAATGGCGCCTGATCCGCGATCATCTGCGGCAGCTCGGGCAGCTTGATCGTGATGGGCGGAGCGAGTCTCGACGAGATGGTCACCGATCGGTTCGGGCCGGCCCGGACGATGGGGGAACCCGGGCCCGTTGTGCCTGCCGTCGACGGCCGACCGTCCGTGTAGCCATTGATGAAATCTCGAGTATCCGAGTCATTCTCGTCCGGGATAGGCTCGATAAAGGCCGATGGCCCGTAGCCCGGGTCAAGCGACTCGTTCTGCCAAGCAGCCTCGGGCGGCGAGACGTGGTGTTGCGAGCCGCCTCCGGTGCCGTGGCTCGAGGTCGCGAATGACCGCCCGCCCCCATTCATGCTAAGACCGCCCGCGGCTGATGACCCTGGCGCTTGCGGCGGCGACATGCGCTGCTGGCCGGTCGTCCGCGGCGGAGCCATGACGCCAGAAGCGAAGGCATTACCCACTCGGCTGCCATTGAAGTCGCCGAGCTGGTGCTGCGGCTGCTGTGACGAGCTCGTCGCGCCATTGGTAGGTGGCGGTGGATGCAGCGGCGTCTGCGACTGGTGGAGTGGCGACGACTGGAGCGCGGGGTGGAGATGGCTGTGCTGATAGACGGGCGTCTGTGACATGCCGAGGTGAAGAGACGAGGGCGCCGGTGAGGGGGCAAGCCAGGTCATGGGCGAGTCGGCTGAATTGCTGCCAGCAACGTTCGGCCGGAAGCCGTTGGCCTCCAGGCTGCTGGCGCCGACCGAGCCTCCGTTGACCCCATTGGGGCCAGACTTCAGCGAGACGTCACCGCCGAAAATCTGGCCAGGCGAGTCCATCGTGTCGCCGAAGCTCTTCATCCACTCGCTGAAGCTCGGCGAGGGCGCCGCCGTCGGCTGCTGGAAGCTCTGCTGGAATTGGCGATGCATCTCCTGCAGCATGCGATTGTGGGAGTCCGGGTCGTTACCGACGGCCGTGCCAACCGCCGCCGAGAACGGCGAGAACGGCCGACTGAAGAGGTCAGGTGTGCTGGTCACATGGACCTGAGAGGGTTGTGGAGGCTGTTGCTGCTGTTGCTGTTGGGGCTGCTGCATTCGCAGCTGTTGGGTGCCCGACGGTGCGTCGAAGGCGATGTTCGGGACGCCCGTTTGCATGGGCGATGAGCGCTGGGCGACGAGATGGTCAAATCGTTCGCGCATGCTGCCTGTGCCGCTGTCGGACGAGGTTTGATAGCTGTGACCGCCACCGCCGTTGACTGACAGCCCGTCGCCCGCGGTCGAGGCCGGCGTTGCATGTGAGATGGCCGGAGGTCCGCCACCTCCGCTACTGTTGGCGTCTTGAGCGAGGAGCGACGTCGGCAAATTCGGCGAGCCTTGCAGCTGGTCCGGATGATAGTTTTGCCGCAAGGAGAAGCCGGATGATGCCGAGCCCTGCGACGAGCTCGACATAGCCCTCGGTTGGAGGAAGTGCGACTGGCCGTCGCCAAGCGGATAAGCATTCCCTGGATGGCCGCTGTTGCTTGCATTCGTCTGAAAGACAGGCCGGATAGCCTGGTCGACACCCGACGAGGTCGTTGAGAACGTCCGGTGATGGCTTGGGGGCTGCTGAGCAGCAGAGTCGAGGTAAGCCGATGCAGGATACGAAGTGGATCCGCCAACCCCAGGGCCGCCGCCGTTTGAGCCGCTCGCGACGTTACCCAGCGATGGCCTGAGGCCGCTGCCGCTCTGGCCGGCTCCGCCTGACGTCGACGCGACCGCCGAAGCCGAAGGTTTGACCGCCGGCTTGGCTCCGAGCTGCGTCTTGACCCGCTTCTTGACATCAAGCGAGCCCTCGCTCTGCTTATCTGCGCTGTCGCCGGCAGCCGCGGCCGCGCCGCTGCGGTCCTTCTTGCGCTTATTAGGCTGGCGGACGGTGACGAGCTGGCCGTCGGCGTTGACAATCTGAGGCGGAAACTCGCACGTGAAAGAGAGCCGCGAGCTGTGTGAGCAGAGGAGCAGGGGAGAGGGGGACAGAGAACGACGACGCTCGGTCAGCTAGGTGGGCAGTGTCGACGCAGAATGCTTGGCTCCCCGAGGCTGAGGAGCGCTTAGCACGAGAGGGACGCACCAGCTGCCGCAGATGGGCCGGACCTGGTCGCACTTCTTCCTGTAAATAGCACAAGGACAAGGCGCAGAGGATGGCGGATAGGAGCGTCAATTGTCCGCCGCACTAAGAGAGATGTCGGGTCGGGGCGACCGACGAACGCACTTTCGGTTCCTGCAAGTGTAGCAACCTTCGCGCGTGCGCTTCAGCTTGCCATCCTTGTCGCGGGTGTCCTCTGAGCCGTTTGCCGAGCCTGGGCCGGCCACGGTCTGAAGCAGGGACGTCGAAGGGCCCGCGAGCGGCTGCTGCTGCTGCTGAAGCTGCTGCTGCTGCAGGACGAGCTGGTGTTGCTGCTGTAGGAGGGCGTCGGCCGAGACCTCGCGGTACACAGGCTCGGACGACGACGACGAGCCGGGCGAGGGCATGGCGTGCGAGCGAGCGTGCAGACTCTGAACCAGAGCGAAGGATGTGAGAGATTGGAAGGCGAGGGGACGTGATGGTCGGGAGGGCGGCGCGGTGGGCGGCTCGACAGGTTAGGTTGGCTTCAGGGGCGGCGTCGTCGGCAGCCGAGCGGGTGACCCAGGTTCGATCGTCCACTTGCCCTCTGCGTGGGCTGAGCCTTCCCTCTGAGCCAGTCGCTAGCGCCTGCATCAAAGGGCGAGCCGCATAGGCTCGACTGCTCACTCGTAGCCGACCACTCTGCAGCACACTCTTCGCACTTTTCCTATCCGCCAGCTCATCCAAAGCATCTAAGCAATTTTGAGGGACGAGTCAAACGAGCCGAGCCGCCCGTCGGTCGGGGCGAGAGCCGACGAACTCGCTGCTGCCAGCCACCAACGGCGCGCCGACTCTCCTCTCCACGAACTGGCGAGCGGGACCATAATAATCACGCCTCACGACCCGCAACGCCGCCGCAGCAACACGCGTCGCTTCATTGATTGAGTGAAGAGGTGTGACGTGATGAGGAGGGGCTCACTGGAATCCCAGCTGCGAGCTAGAAAGTAAACAGATCTTGCCCTCCGTCCGTCGCCGTCAGGTCGGCGAGCGGCCGGCGGAGGGCGTCAGAGTCGACCTTGCTTATCCCAGCAGGAAGTCGCTTCCGGGAGGAAGCTCCGTCTCGCGCATCTGCAGCCTGCCAGGCCCGAGGCACCAAGACCCTGACCCGACCGGACGTGCTCGGCCGTCGGGGAGATCTGAAGAGTAGTCCACTCGGCAGCAGGTTTGACACGCGACAACCGAGAACAGAGAGCCCTTGGCGGGCGCATGAAATGCTCCTGCTTGCGAAGCGCTCAGTCGGGCAAGCGGAGCCGTCAGAAGCGAGATAGGATCGCGAACTTCGAACCTACCGCGACCTCGCAACGGGAACCCTTCGACTGCAGACTCTTGATGGCCAAAAGCTCAAATGAAAATTCCGCTATACTCTTACTCTCTCCTCAGAATCTCTTCTCAAGAGGGGCGACGCCAACAGTTGGAATACGGAGGCAGTAGCGTTTGGACCAGCCCATCATGAGCGGTCTGGTGGCGCGTTGCAATGAAAACATGCTCGACGCTGCTGCTGCTGCTGGACCGTCGCGAACAACTACCGACTTGACTCTCGCTGGCTAAATCGGCAGACGGCCAGACGCGTCACGCCGATGACGGCGGTCGATTCTGACTGCAGGCGAGCGGAACGCCTGATAATGCTGCCGGGACAGCTTTGCTCAGCGTCGCGGTGGCAACCTGACGAGTAACGGGCGTGAGCATACAATGGAAGCCGCATGGGCGGCAGAGTAGCTCTCGCCGGCGCCGTCAGGCTCAAGCGTTGGTCAGTGCGATGTACGTCAGCTGGGCGCCCTCATACAAGCTCAGGTGCTGCCCCGGCTGTACATTTCGCGAGGTAAAGGGAACAGTTCGTCGGCGGGCAGCTGAAGGCAGTCAAGCATGCGGGCCGCGCAGACAGGGGCGCAGCCGTCGGTCGGTCGGTCGCTGAAGGAAGGAGAAGCCTCCGAGCCCGGATCGACCTTTGCGATTTTTCCGGCGGAGGGGCCGTCGGTTTTCGCGAGGCGCCGGCCCTCGCCCGCCCGCCCTTCTGACCTCCAGTGTAGCGAAGACAAAAGTACACAGTACGTCCCTCTTCTTATCGTTCGGGCCCTCCTGGCTCTCTGACGATGGGGCCGCAACCGGTTGTCCTGCTGCCGCTGCTGCTGCTCTGGTGTTCTCGGGGTCACCCGAGCGAGGACCGGCCGACCCGTCCGACCCTGACCAGGGTCGGGCTCTCTTGCCGCAGGGAACTCGTCCGAGGAGCTTGAGGAGCCGGTCCAAGGGTCAGGCTGCCTTTTGCCCGAGGGTCTGGCACCTCCTCAGCGAAGGATTGCAGCAGCACAGCAGCAGCATTGCGGAGAGGCGATGGTCGCCTTGTCCCTATCGTCCTGACCTCGCCTGTGGTTCCCGAAGGCTGACCTGTCGCTCACCTTCCGTCGCCCCGCAGACAAGACAGACAAAATGGCTGCCTCTACCCCCCTTCCCGCCGCTCTCCAGGCCACCGAGGAGGACATCCAGATGCTCATCTCGGCCCAGTGCCACATCGGTTCCAAGAACTGCGAGAAGGCCATGGAGCCTTACGTCTTCAAGCGTCGCGCTGATGGTCCGTTTGCTTGTATCTTCGTCTCGGGATCCCACGAGACGACCCTCCTGACGCCCCTCTCGCTGTTCTCGTTCGCAAAGGTGTCAACATCATCAACGTCGGCAAGACGTGGGAGAAGATTGTCCTTGCCGCCCGTGTCCTCGCCTCGATCGAGAACCCGGCCGACATCTGCGTCATCTCTGCCCGTCCCTACGGACACCGGGCTGTCCTCAAGTTCGCGTCCACCACCGGTGCCTCGGCCATCGCTGGCCGCTTCACCCCCGGAAACTTCACCAACTACATCACGCGGTCGTTCAAGGAGCCCCGGATCATCATCGTCACCGACCCCCGCGTCGACCACCAGGCGATCCGCGAGTCGGCCTTCGTCAACATCCCCGTCATCGCCCTCTGCGACACTGACGCGCCCCTCAAGTTCGTCGACGTTGCCATCCCGACCAACAACAAGTCGAAGCACTCGATCGGTCTGATGTGGTGGCTCCTCGCCCGTGAGACGCTCCGCATCCGCGGCACGCTCCCCCGCTCGGAGGCCTGGTCGGTCATGCCCGACATGTTCTTCTACCGCGACCCCGAGGAGGTCGAGCGCGAGCAGCAGGAGGCCGCCGCCGCCAAGGCTGCCGCCGCCGAGGAGGCCGCCCCGGAGGCCGCCGCCGCCGACTGGGACGCCTCGGTCCCCGCTCAGCTCAACGTCCAGCCCTCGACTGAGAACATTGACTGGTCCGCCGACGCCCCCGCCGGCGACTGGTCCGAGGAGGCCGCCGCCCAGCCCACCCCGGCTGACGCTGCCACCTCCGGCTGGTAATCTGGTGCGGTAGTGTTCTGACGGCAGCCTTTAAGTTGTCGTCGGTATCGCCTCCGTTCCCTTCTGCCTGTCTTTGATGTCTCCTTGCGCATCACTCGCCTGCGTTGTTAGACTCGCCTGCGTTGTTAGCCGTTAATCGAAGAGAGCAGGGCTTCAGCGAAAATGGTCTCATCAAATGCCAGCCATGCCAGGCGACGGGCGACGGCTCCTTGCTTGTCGGTCGCGCTCGTGTCTGTTTGTGCAAGGCATGCCGGCGGCTGCTGCGCCGGCCGTGTCCAGAAGGCTCGCTGCGCGGGAAACTCAAACACGCCTCCCGCTCAGCCGGCCGGCCCCCTCCTGTTCGCTCGCTCGTTCGCTGGCAGACCTTTTGCCCGTGGTCGCCTCGCAACAACAGCCCCCACCCTCGTTCTCTTCCCGTTACGTCTGCTCGTTCTGTCCGCCCGTCCAGTCTCTTGCCGCAGCCTGCTGGTGTCGTTAGCCTCTCCGCCGTCGCCGCGACCTCGTCCCTTCCGACGCCATGGCTCCCGGCTCGTCGTCCCGGCTCAAGCAGCGGCGGTCGGCCGCGTCCCAGAGCCTGAACCTCAGTCTGCGGTTCGGCTGGATCGTCCTTGTCATTTGGTGCGAAGTAAGGCCGTCCGCACTTATTTTCACAGTGCAAGCCACGAGACTGACCTCTCTATCGTCCCTTGCAGATTGGCGAGGTGTGTCCTCCCTGTCTCGCCGACGCGCAGAGTCGATCGACTTGCATCCGGCAGGGCGGCCAGTCCCGCTCGCGTCTACTTAATCCTGACCCTTCCTGCTCTGCTCTACTTCCCGTGTATCGTCTGCTCTCCGGCGATAACAGTTCTTCTGGCAGGCCTCAGCGTGTCAGTGGTCGAAGCTCGAGCGCCGGTTGCTCAAGGTGCGTCCTGCCGGCGGGGCTTAGCTCGGAAACGCGCGAGCTAGGCGCGCCAGCGAGCAAGGGCGCTCACATCGCGAACCCCATCGTCCCCACCTCCAGTCATCGACCAGGAAGCTTCGACCGGCGCGCTCGACCCGCATCCTTGTCCTTTCGGACCCGCAGGTCGTCAACTTTAATGCACCGACATTCGTCCGCCGGCCGGTCCGGTCGAAGATCACCCAATTCATCCTCGACACTTTCCTTCGCAAGAGCTGGATGGTCGCCAAGCGCTTCCGGCCCGACGCCGTCTTCATCACGGGCGACATGATGCACAGCGGCCGCCAGGTGGCCTCCGAGGGAGAGTACGTGATTGCGTCTTGTGGGCGCGCAGCGGCGTTGAGCGCAGGTGAGGCGCGCTGACATCTGCGCCCCTCTCGTTGGCGCCTTGCTGTAGGTACTGGGCCTACGCCAATCACTTCAAGGCTATCTTTGAGACGGCCGACGCACCGCCCATCTTCTACGTCCCGGGCAACCGCGATGTCGGCCTCGTACCCGCGCGCCAGTTTGATACGCGCGCCCGCGATCGCTACCGCGAGGCCTTTGGACCGATCAACTACACGCTCGACCTCGGCAACCATACCTTTGTCATGCTCGACGCGCCCGGCATGATTGAAGAGGACTACCGACGCTATGCAGCTCAGGTCCGCTTTGGCGAGTGGGCCGACACCGAGTCGGGCTCGATCAAGTTCGTGCACGATCTGGGCGAAAGTGAGTGCCGCTCCCGACAACCCATTGACGCAGCGGTGCGTTGTTTCACCCGAGACTTGTCGCTAACCGACTATCTATCGTGCTGCCTGACCAGCCGAACCGGAGCATCCGCGCATCCTCATGTCACACGTCCCGCTTTACCGGCCGGAGCGCGTAGACTGCGGCCCGAACCGCGAGAAGGGCTGGATGACGGCCGACGCTGGCCTCGGCTACCAGAAGCTCTTGTGCGTCGCTCGAACCCCTTTGTGTGAACGCCTGATGCTGATCGGCTTTGTCCTGCTGTTCCTCAGCGGCCAGGAGACGAGCGACTTTATCATGAACAACATCCGGCCGACACTTGCCTTCTCGGGCGAGGACCACGACGTCTGCGAGCTCACCCACTCGAACGGCGTGCGCGAGGTGACGGTCAAGACTTTCAGCACCGGCATGGGCATCACCCACCCGGGCTTCCAGATGCTCTCGCTCGTCCCGGCCGACCCGGCCGCTCCCTCAGCGCCGACGCACGCCGACATGAGCTGCAACCTGCCCGACCAGCTTGGCATCTACTCGCAAATCTACCTCCCCCTCGCCCTCATCACCCTCGTCGTCCTCTTTGCCGTCAACGTCCGCCGGTCCTTGAAGCACCGCAAGCCGGCCTATCTCAACCTGAGCGGTATCAATGGCAGCAACTCTGGCGGCGCCTCTTCATCAAGCGCGCACAGTCCCAACCCGTCTCGCCGGCCGACGATGGTTGCGCTCAAGTCGCCTCGGATCCCCGGAACCGGCTTGATGGCGATGGGAGGCATGACACCGCTGATGGGACCGTCTGCCTTCCGCCGAGCCTCGAGTCGGTCGGTCCCGCCATCACCATTCGGCTCCCCGCGGATCGGCTATGTCTCCGAGCTGCCCGATGAGGAGAGCGACGCGGCCGCTTTTGCCGCTGGCGGATCCATTTACGGCGGCTCGATCTACGGCCAGTACGGAGGCTACCCCGAAGAGGCGAGCCAGTCGCCGAGCCCGATAGACGATGAGGAAGGCAACATGGGCTCGTCCTACTTCCTTCCGCTGCCGACGCCCAGCGCCAACGGCAGCAGCACGAACTTGCCTTCGTCCATCGGTCTCGGCCTCGGCCTTTCGTCCGGTCACAATGGCAACTCGCTCGGCCTCGGGACGTCGCGTCCAGGTCAGGCTCGCCGTGTCACACGCATGTCGGAGAAAGACTCGCGGGCGCTCTCGATTGCCGCAGGCGAGCGTGGCATCCTCAGCTCGCTCAGGGAAGATCTCCGGCTATGTGGCGGCGGCGACCGCGGCGGCAAGGCCAGCAGCTCGGTCCGCGATGGCCTCCTCTCGCGCTGGTGCGGAGAGAGCTGGCGCGTCTTTTGGCCCGCGGCCATGGCCTTTGGCCTCATCAATGTGTACTTTACCCTCTAGACTTCTATCCCCCGGGACTCATTCCTTCTCTCACGCATTCTTCACTCGCAATTCCGCTGTCGCATGCCCCTTCTTCAACCTCACGCCCGCCCGCATGGCTTGCATCGCTGCCGTCCTAGCTCTGTCGGCCCCCATCTACCTTAGACTGGTCCAACACCCTCCCTTGCTGTCCTCTCCCTCTGCGTCACCGACCGCGAACCTTGTACTCAGTTCATGCTCTTGCCATTGCGCCTCTTTTGACCACCTCGCAGTCAGAGCCGGGTGAGAGTCTCGTGATCAGGGCGGCCTGGCCGTCGCGTTTGATCCTCCGCTGCCTGCTCGCTCCCCATCTCCGAGCAGACCGCGGCGCTCCTCGCCTCCGCCGCCGGCCATCCACTCGGCCGCGATCTCGCGCCCGATCCGCGTCCGGCGCTCCTCGTCAGCGAGAGCGGTTGAGTCGCCGAAGACGGCTGCCATCTCCTCAAGCGAGACACCGCGAGTCTCGGGTACGGCGACCAGCGCAAACACAAGGGCAAGCGCGCACCATGCGAGAAAGAAGAGGTAGAGGGCGAGGGCCGAGAAGTCGTTCAGGGCGGGCGTCAGAAGGCCGACGAGCCAGTTCGAGGCCCTGCAAGTGCGGAAGGAGCGAAAGTCAGCAGGAAGATTGGTGGCGACTGTCAAGTCGGGAGATCAACGCGCCAGGTGGATGATGTGCTAAGGGAGACGCCTTTGCCTCGGCAGCTCGCAGGGAAAACTTCAGACGGCAGCAGCCAGGCGATCGGCCCAAAGCTAACGCCGTAAAACCCGGTGAAGGAGTAGATGCCACCGACGCTTGACCAGGCCGCCGCCTGATGCACGGCCCAGTCGTCGGCGTAGCGCCAGACGAAGATTGCGATGAAGGCGTAGGCGAGCGTCATGCCGCTCGCGCCGACAATGAGAAGCGGCCGGCGACCGAGCGAGTCTATGAGCAGGAGGGGAGGAATCGTGGCGAGCAGCTGAGAGGAAGTGAGCGTGCTCAGCAGTCGGTCTTGGGTTGGAAATGACGATGACGATGCACCTGAATAATGTTGATCATGCCACTGCCGAGTAGCACGGCTTTGTCGCCGGATAGGCCAAGCGACTCTAGCAAGGATGGCCCGTAATACCTGGGACGATTGGAGAAGGTTGGTTAGCGACATGGATACGCAAGCGACGACGGACCGCTAAAGGAGCGGTTCTCAGACTGACAGTAATGCATTTATGCCGGACATTTGTTGCAAGACACAAACGCCGCAGCCAACAAGCGTTCGCTGCCGTACGCCGGGCTCAAACAGCTCGACCCACTCTCGCATGTCAGCCTTGACATCAGCCCAGAAGCCAACAGCTTTGCCTCGCCGGTCAGCCTTTAGCTCGGCAGCGAAGCGGGCTTCGAGAAGGATGTCGGCCCACCTAATGTTGTGGGACAGGATCAGTCAATGCGGATCGGCGCATCAGCGCACCAGCGCGGTTGCGACTCACTCGGCCTGGACCTCATCAGAGTTGACTGCCTTGCCGCGCAGCCGACTGAGCACTCGAAGACCCTCAGCCTGACGCTTCGGCGACGTCTGAGCCGCAAGCCAGCGCGGCGAAAAGGGGAAAAAGAAAACGAGAGCCGCCAGAAGGACGACAGCTGGAACGACTTGAAGGAAGAGGGGGAGTCGCCAGGAGATACTCCCCTCCACTGTCGGAAGAAGAAGATCATGTGTGATCGAGCGTCAGTTGCGTTTGAGCGGCAAAATTCGATCAGAAATCAGTCAGGACTCAACTCGTCCGGGTTGCCCAACCTGTCCAAAACCCTACCACGACGCCGAAGACGATCGAGGCCTGCTCGAAGGTCATGACGGTACCACGCGTCTCAGGCGGTGAGATTTCACCTGATCAAGATGGCGCCGAGCGCGTCGAAGGGTTTAGCGCTGCTGGGTCCTGTCAAAGTTCTCGAATTCTGACTGACTCATGTACAGCGGCGTCAGGGTGCTCAGCCCTCCGATGCCGAAACCTCCAACAGCGCGACCGAAGGTGAGGATGTTGGCCGAGGTAGCAGCGGTCTGAACGGCCGAGCCGATGACAAAAGCGACGGCGTAGACGATCAGGGTCCGGTGCGGAGAGAGCGGCGCGGCGAGGTAAGACGAGCTAAGGGCGCCAAAGAGGGCGAAAAGCTCAAGGATCGAGGCTGCACGAATCAAGGTACGCCCGGATCCAAAAGGTCAGCCCGGAGCCTTTGCCAGCTCACCAGTCGGTTTCAGACTGAAAGGTCGCACTGAGCCAGCCGACCTCGACGGGTGAAAGGTGGAAGCGGGCGTCAAAGTCGCGGTTTGTGAGCACGTTGGCGATGACGCCCTGATCATAGCCAAAGCACATTCCCGAGAGCGAAGCAAACGAGCTATAGAATCTCGCATCTCAGGCTTAGCTCTCAACTGAGATAAGAAGGAGAGGAGGGCGACGGACGCGATGGCGAGGGTTGTGCGCGAGCGCAGCAGAAGCCGGAGCGACTCGCCCGAAGCGAGCCCTGCATTGGGCGGACCGGACCTGTCGTCAAGGGACATCAGTTGCTGGTTGAAGAGATCCAGACAGCCCGAGACTTCTCACAGCATGGCGTCGCCTGGGCTAGAGAGTTTTGCAGCTCTTGCGAGGCAGTTCCGTTGACAGGGCGGGCGGGAGGCGGGAACTGGAGGCGCATGCGTCAGGCAGCGGCTCGTCGTCAGCCCATATCGACCTTTGTGGCGGCATCACGGCCTGGGTCGTACTCACAGCAGGCAATGCTCACGAGAAGAAAATGGGCACAGAGCCAGCCTTTGGACCGCCAGAGCTTTCGTCGATGTCAGTCGTCGCGGTCATTGGCGAGCGTCAGGAGCTTACAGCCGGCTGATCGGAGCGAAGGGCCGGCAGCGCGAGTCCGCTGTTGCTGCGCGGCTGGCCGGCGGCGGGGAGTTCGGCACGAGGGCGAGCTCGGCACGACCTGTCGCTAGGAAGGGACGGCCACTTTTGTCGCCCTGACCACCACCCTCAACTAGGCGCCAATACTGGCAGTGCCCGTCTCCCTGCTTCAGTCCTCTGCGCATGGCTATCGTCCTGCCGGAGCCTGAATTGCTGAGTCCGACGTCCGGCTCGAAGGCAACTTC
Organism: Cystofilobasidium macerans; assembly: GCA_014825765.1. Taxonomy (NCBI): domain Eukaryota; kingdom Fungi; phylum Basidiomycota; class Tremellomycetes; order Cystofilobasidiales; family Cystofilobasidiaceae; genus Cystofilobasidium; species Cystofilobasidium macerans. Next base: position 124,820 of record MVAP01000005.1, on the reverse strand, counting down.
GCGGCCGGCCAACGCCGATGACCGTCAGCTCTCCGCCGATCCGACGCAGACTAGCGGTAGTGGCCTACCTCGCATCGTACCAGCAACGGGAAACGATGACACAGAAGGCACCGAACTGACATCTGTACCTGCGGAGAAGGACGTCGGATGTCCAGCGCTGCTTGAGTGGGCGGCCGACCCGGCCAACCCGCTCAACTGGCCTAGCAAGCGCAAGTGGCTAGTTGCAATGACCGTCTCGGTCACGGGTTTCCTATCGACGATGGGCAGCTCGATGGCGGCACCACTCGGTCCGCAGATCGGTCAGCACTTTGGAGAGGAAAGCGAGAAAGGCTGGTCCTCTATAAGCCTCGGCCGGCCTCGTCGACTGGGTGCTGACGTCGGTCGCTTTACGCTCTTCTCCGAACGGCAGTTCAGACGCTTTTGACAGCTTTCTTCGTCCTTGGCCTTGTTCGTGCTATCATGTTCGCACTGTGTTCATCGGTTCTAGCTGACTTACCTGCCTGCTGTACAGGGCTGCGGGCCGTTCCTGTTTGCTCCGACGGCTGAGCTCTACGGCCGGCGGAGCGCCTACGTCTCCTCAACGGTGCCTTACGCGCTTTTCAACGCAGCCTGCATCATCGCTCCGAATATGCCAGCACTCATCATCTTACGCTTCTTTGCGGGCGTGTTTGCCTCTTCCGGTCCCGCTCTGGGAATTGCGACCGTCAGCGACGTCTTCAGGTGCGAGCGTGCTCTCCTCGCTTCTCTTCCCCATCAGTCGTTCTGATGTGAGTAACTTCAATCAGTCCCCAGGAACGCGGCACTCCCATCTCGATCTATGCGACCGGCCCGATGAGCGGTGGGTCCCAGACTTGGTGCTTGAACCGCGCTTGCGCTGACAGCCCCCCCCCCCCCCCCCTGCCCGCACAAGGCCCTGTGCTAGGGAGCATGGTCGGCGGTTGGCTATCACTCGTCCATTGGCGATGGACGTTTGCCGTCCTGGCCATCATCTCGGCTCTCAATGGCGTCGCTATCGTCCTCACCATGTCCGAGACGTACGCCCCAGCGATTCGCTTTAAGCTCGCTCACGCCCATCAGGCCACTCTCCACCCACGAGGGGCCGAAGCTCGGCGCGAGAGTAAGTACGGCCGCTGGGGCTGGGTCGTGGGCATTGCAAGAGAGCGCGACTGGAAGGCTGTCTTCCGGAAGGCCTTCTGTGAGTAGCTCCGAAGGTAGCTTCTGCGACGGGACACCGCTGACGTCTGCCGCTCGTCGCAGCCCGCCCGTTCCGCTTCCTACTATTCAACCCTGTGCTCGCGTTCGCCGCTATCTACTACTCGATGATCTACGCTTGCATCTATCTCCTGATTGTTACGGTCCCGCTTCTATTTGAAGCCGAACGAGCACCAGCGAGCCCTGACGGCCTATTCAACTACGAGTGGTCGCCCGCCATTTTTCCGCTCTGCTTCCTGGGCCTCGGTACTTATCCCCCTCTCAGGGTTGCACACGATTCGCGACGCTGATGCTATATCAATTCACAGGCTTTGGCTTTTTGTCGGCCGCGACGACGGCCGCCAATCTGCAGAATCGCATCTACGCCTACCTCTGCACCCGTAACGGCGACTCGGGCCAGCCCGAGTATCGAGTGAATCCGACATTGTCAGACCCTCTGTTGAGCTTGCGCAGTGCTAACGCCTCTCTCTTCTGATCCCTCCCTCGGCGGCCGCGTAGCTCGTCCTGACGCAGATTGGCATGCTCTTCGTATGTGCCACTCCTGTCGAGCATCTCCACCGTCGTGGTCTTGCGCCCTGACGCACTGCTTGTTCCGTTTGCGTTGCAGTTTCCAATCGGCTGGTTCATCTACGGCTGGAGTGCTCAGGCCCAAGTTCACTGGATGGGCCCACTCTCCGGGCTCGCCATCGGGGGCTATGGGTGCGTCCTGGCCATTAAACTCCCGAGATCAGCCCCAGCGCGATAACACTGCTTTCGACGCCCTCCTGCCCTTCAGCCTCATGCTTGCGTTCAACTCAATCCAAAATTTCGTCGTCGACTACACGGCGCCGTACAGCGCGGCCGGGTCGGCGGGCATCACATTCTCAAGGTCGATCCTCGCTTGCCTCTTGCCGATTTACGGCCCCCAGATGTTTAGGACACTTGGGTGGGGCTGGAGTGGCAGCCTCATGGCATTCGTCAGCCTCGTCGCCGTGCCGGCGCCGTTGCTCATGTGGAAGTACGGTCGGCGCCTGCGTGCGGCGTATCCGATCGTAGGCTGAAGCTCTCGTAGACCGGCCTCTGTGCTGATAGAAGGATCACCTGTACTCATGACTCGAGGAGGACACCCTTACGAGAGCAAGCTGCTGAAACTTGGACTACATCACACATCTATTTCCGTTTAAGCGAGTGTCCTACTCTTGGTCCTCCTCGTCGGGTGCGAGCAAGAGCGGTTGGGGCTGGCGCGAAAAATGAACAAATTGAAGAAGGACAACGATGTCCAGGAAGACCGTGAAGCCTGAGCCGCTGCGAAGATGAAGGACGGACAGGGAGTCAGCGTATGGCATGCGACTGGTTGACTGAACGAGAGCTGCTCGTACCAGAGCCACGACAGGTTCGTGAGAAGATAGCGTCGCTCGGTGCTCTTGAAGAGAATCGAAGCGACATAGGTAACGTTGCCTGTGATCGAGAAGAAGAACATGGCGAGCGAGAGGCCGGCGCAGCGCGTCTTGTGGTTGTGAACGATCTGAGGCACGCGGCTGCCAATATCTGCAGAGGTGCGGGTCAAGAGGATGCTCAGCGAAGAGTGAGCGTGGAGACGGGCTCAAGAGTTCCACAACCTACTTACAGGTCACGGCCGACACCCAGCCGAGCGTCTGGCTCTTCCACTCCAACTTGGCTGGCAGGTCGACCGGCGTCTGCTCACCCGAGCCGTGACCCTCGTCACTCGCGGTCACCCACCAGGCGACGAGACCAAAGCAGATGACGAGGCCGAGCGCGCCAGCGAATTGAACCGTCTTGGTTGCCCAGCTGGTCGTCTGCTCGCTCGCCGCCTTCGGCACAAGCGGCCGCGTCTCGCCGTCCGACAGGCTCGCCGCCTGGGCCGTCAACCGGCGATAGTAGTAGACCTGGAAGAGCAGGATGATGTCGCAGACTGGGGAGCGTCGAGAAGTTGAGCTTAGGAGGTCAGCTCGGGTCGCCTGCGCTGGGGCACGTCGAAGTGTGGGGCTCACCAGTGTACCAGACGGCCAGCAGGACAAGTGACGGAATCAGGCCGACCATAGCGCCGCCGATGAAGTTGGTCAAGTCGCCAATCAGCCACACTGAGCTCAAAGAGGGCGAGCACGTTAGCGAGGAGCCGTAGCAAGGCCGAGAAAGGCGGGGCAGGAGCCAGAATAAGGTGGCACACGCACGGACGATGAAGGCGACCGAGAGGCCCTCCCCACTCTTGAGGAAGAAGTTCTCGATGATCTGCGGCGAGTAAACAACAATCCAGCAGGCAATGGAGGACCAGCCGAGCGCGCTGCTAAGAGCGAGCGTCGACATTGCGGCGAAGAGAGGCAAGGAAGGAGGTGAGGAGAGCCAAGGAGCAAGGGGTCGACGTCGGGAGGCGAGTCACCGCCGACGACGACGGAGGCCTGCACTTGGCCTGCGCCGGCGGACCGATCGTCTCCGCCGAATGGGTAGCTCAGAGTGGCAGCAAGAAGCGGCTTGCGACTGATACGAGAACTCGGTACGAGTAGAGAGCAGTGCATTGAAACTCTATGTCATAGTCATCGCGGGCGCTAGGTCGCATCAAGCGCACCCACTGCGCAGCCGCAAGGAGGGAGGGGCCACCAGGGCGAGGTACAAGCAGGGAGCCACAAGGGGTGGCGAGAGTGTTACATAGGACGATGCGTCGCGCATGCATGAGGTTAGGATCCGGTCCTTGACGGCCTCGGGCAGGGGCGCGTTTTGAGTGTGGGTCGCGAGGGAAGGACAAGGGTACCGTCTAGGCCTTAAATGTCCTCGTCGTTCTCGTCGGCCTCGAGGTCGCGCTTCTTGGCCCACCCCCAGCTGGCGCCGGAGCCCTCCAACACACCCACGGAGGTGTCGGCGAGCTGGCTGAAGAGTCCGCGCGAGAGGTCGACACCGCCGTCCGGGCAAGTGGGGCACTCGTCGGCCACCTAAGAAAGCAAATGGGCCGGTCAGCGACACGGTGATGGGTCGCAGCCTGCAAGAGAGACTTACCTTGGCCCAGAGCTTCTTGCCGTTGTAAGAGACCCAAATCTTGCGACCGCAGGCGCCCGAAGGGTAGCCGCCGCCGAACTTATTATAGTCCTTGGTGTTGAGAGCGACGGTCTCTGCAGGATCAGGGCCAGGGTCGTCCGTCAGCGACATGCCGCACGAGGAATGGGAATGTGTTCGGCCAAAACTCACTCTTCCAGTTCTCGTTGAATTCGCCGCAGGCGCCGAGTCCGACCTCGGTGTCGTACCAGGTGAAGCGGGCGTTGTTGCCGCGCTCCTCGATGATGTTCGAGCGGTCGCCGAGAGGCGCAGCGAGGGCCAACAGGGGTAGAGCGAGCGTGGAGAGGACGGTGGTGAAGAGCATGTTGAGAGACTTAGAAGAGAGCGGCGGAAGGGAGGCGCGAGGACAGGGACGGAACAGAGGACGAAAAGAACGAGATGGGCTGTCCGAGGCCGCTCTTAAGCCTCCCGGAGGAAGGTATCGCATGCAACCCGGAGCTGCTGCGGCCCGGCGGTGCAAGAGCGCAGCTGCATGCTTGTGCGCTTGTGCGCGATGCCCCGGCCCGGTCAGTCGTCGCCTCGAGAAACAGGGTCGCCGGGAGGACGTCCACGAGGTGAGCACAAGCAGGCGGTGAGTGCAAGGGCCTCGGACCGCATAGAGGCCGAGAGCCCTGAAGTAAGCGGGGCGATGGGAGCAGACATGACCCGAGACTGTGGCGCATCAGGATGCCAGCCGGAGGCCGCCCCGTCGAGCGGGAAGCTCAGGCCCTCCCAGCCGCGAGGGTGCGCCGTCGCAGCTCCTGAGCTGGCACTCGGTTGATCGTTGGTCGACCGCGAAAACAGGCATTAGCTCAATAATGTCAGCCAACGGGGCATCGCAGCGCTTCGTTCTGCTTTCCTGCCTTTCGATCAGAGTTTGTGCGCGGGCGGAAGGCACAATGCAAGGGTGCTTGTGGGGCTGGATCGATTGGCGCAGGGCCTCGTCGCCACCCCATTTCTACAGCCGCCGCCGGCCCGGCTCCGCGGCCTCGACGGTGAGAGCGCGAGTGCAGATGCATTGCCCAGTGGGTCAACCATCGCGAGAAGTCAGGCGCGTGCGCAGGCCGCAATGTCGTCGAATTGGAGGACAGACAACCCTTGCCTTTGCGCCAGAGCGACGAGAGAGACGAGAGAGAGGAGACTGGTTACGGTTGATTGTGGGAGACGCCGGTCCGAGCCCGACAGCGACGCCGCAGGAGTTGGGGGGGGGGGGGGGGGAAGCCCGCCTTACCAGTAACTTCAATTTCTAGCGCGTGGACGCTTACGAGGGGGCCCTGAGTTCATGGAGACGTACCTGGAGCCCTAGCCGATAGTCGTACTGGAGGACGCCTGCTGGTCGGGGCGAACAGTCGGACGATGTCATGTCGAGCTTTCGCAGGCTAAAGGGGACCGAAGAGCTCACCTGATGGACCAGATCTCGCGACGTCCCGGACATTATGAGCTCAGAGCGTCGAATCTGACAGCCTTCGAGGGAGCGGTGACTAGCCTCGCCATTGATTGGCCAGTTTGGGTCATCCTGGGCTAGAAGAGGCTTCTGAGAGGTCGTCGACGCCAGCCGGTGGGTAGGGCGCGGTGCCCGCAGCGAGACCGACCCCTCGATAACGACAGCTGCGGACAACGTCGTCAAGAGGGCGACCTGGGGTACTCCTGCGAGAGCGCAGGTCGGGTGGATCGCTAGGGCTACAAGAAGGGGTGAAGGGTGGTCTTGGGCCGAAGCAACCGTCGAGCAAGCAACGAACGAAAGCGTGGCATGTCAGAGGACGCGTGGGCGCCGGTACGCAGCAAGCCCAGGCCAGGTCGACGTGCTCCCTCTGCTGGGCCAGTATTGACTCAAGTACTGAAGAACATCGAACCTGACGAGGTGCAGGAACGAGCAGCCCCATTCTCCTGCTGGCGCATGGCCAACACATCTTGTAAAGGAGGAGAAAGTATCATGTGTCGACCGGGCCTCTCTCCCCCCCTTTCAGCCCTCCGCCTTGTCGAGGCGCCTCGTCATTGAGCCTGCAACCATCACCTTCGCTGCCGAGTCATTGCACACCAACCTCCCTGCCTTCGCGGCAGCGCACTTCTAGCAGCGCATGAAGGCCACCCCGTCGAACCGCCCGCGGTCTGCGCGCCCGTCGGGCTCGGGGACGCCGGCAGCTCCGGCGGAGACCCGCGCCTTCCTCTCGCTTGTCCGGTCGTTCGCGCCCTCTCCGCTCACCCCGCCGGTCATCCGGGCGCTCGGTGACCTCACTTCGTCGCTCCCGTTCGCTCAGCTGCTGTCAGCGCTCGACCCCCAGGCATTCCCACTCCGACTCCTCAAGAGCCCGCCGCGAGGCAGCAGGGAGGATAGCGGCGACTGGGTCGGGCAGTACAATGGGTTCCGGCGCGTGCACCGAGCGCTCGTCAGCTATGCCGGCGGGTCTGATGGTCAGGAGTGGAGCAAGGTCAAGCTCGACCTCGCGGCGATGTCCAAGGGCGATACCGACGAGGTCCTCAAGTTCTGTCGCGTTCTCTTCGCAATCGCGTGCGTCTGCCCGACCTCACGCTACGTTTAACATCCCTCCTGGGATGACAGGCTGGCTGACCCTGCTCGAGCGGAACAGGATCCAGGTGACGCCAGGCAATGAGCTCCTCATCGGCAAGATCCAGACGCTTGACCAGGCTGACCAGCAGTCGCTCATGGTAGCGCTCGAGCCGGTACGTCACACAGATGACAGGCCGTCCATCGCGCAGCGCCCTGTCTGACGTTTCGCTTCCCCTCGCCCGCTAGTACCTGCCGAAGGTGCCATCGTCATCCACCTCGTCGACGAAACCCGAGGAGTCGGCGCCTTTGCCAGCAACGAAGGACGTCAACGGAGCTTCTCAAGGCCAAGAAGAGTGGGAACGCCTGCGGCGCGACAACGAGACGCTCGAAGCAGCGCTCGGCAAGCTGTCGAAAGAGCGAGACGCGCTGCAATCAGAACTGGTGCGGATCCGTCTTATAGCTGAGCCTGTGACCACTCGTTGACACCCACTCACGCTCCCGCAACGTAGGGGGAGGCCCGCTCCGCGTCAACGACAAACCAAGCCTCCCGACACACAGAAAGCGAGCGCGACAACCTTCTGCTCGTGCAGGAGATCGACCGCTTGAAAGCTGAACTGTGCGTACCACCATCACGCCGCAAATTGGTAGCGCCGATTCTGATGGACCCTCCACAATGCCAATCAGGCGTCAGACAGAGGACAACCTCACGGAGGCTGAGTCGGCCCTCGACCGGCAGACTGGGACCGTCGAGAATATGACGAAGCGCGTGAGTCCGCATGGGCCGCCTCGTGTCCCGCAGCCGCACAATCTGAGCTTTCCCCCTTCAACACTCCAGATCGACGAGCTCAACACGCAGGTGAAGGAGAACGCCAAGCTCAGAGACCAGCTAGACGAGTAAGCGTCGCCGTCATAACGCTTGCTTGCTGTAAGCAAAGTCTGACCCGCCGCAATTGCGACGCAGGCTCAAGCATGCGTCTGATCGCCTTCAGAAGTCTGAGTCGGCCAACAAGAAGCTCTCGAAGAAGCTGGACGAGACGGCCAACCTCCGCCGGCAAATGAAGGCGCTCGAGGAGGAGAATGCCCGGCTGGTCGACCAGAACTCTGCGATGGAGGACGACTTCAAGAAGAGCACTACACTCCGGACACTGGCCGACTCTTACAAGTCTCAGATCGCCGAGCTCGAGAGCCGCGGGCGGGCACAGTTGAAGGAGCTGACGGGTGCGTTGCAGCTCGTCGCAAAGGTCAATCTGGCGACGTTGCTGACTGCCTTGATGCGGCCCGGGGCAGACTTACGCTTCAAGCTTGAGCAGACTCAGGATTCACTCCACCAAGCAGAAGAAGAGCTCTCATCTCAGCGAGATGAGGTTGATCTGACAAGAGAACACATCCACGAGCTTGAGACCGGCGGCGGCAGTCCGGAGGCAACGCAGGTTCGCAATTCATCCGAGGAGGCGGACGAGGCTCGCGGTTCTCAGGTTGCAAACGACCTGGACGAGGCGCTCAGCGGCCGAACGAAGACTGAGTGCGTCCCTGTACCTGAGTTCACATGTGAGGCTGTGCATCCTACTAACACGCTACCCGACCCTGTGATGCCCAGTCTCAAGCTTCAAATTCGACGGCTTGAGCGAGAGCTTGCCGAAGCGCGCTCGTCCCAGCCCGGTCAGAGCTCCGACGTGCTCGTGCTCACCAACCTACTCGAAGACGCCAAGCGAGCCAAGGAGCGCTACGAGCGGGAATATCTCGACGAACACAAGGCCAGCCTCAATCTCAAGGCGCAGCTCGAGCAGATTCGGATCGGCAAGGGGAGTGACAGGTGAGTCGACCTCGACCATCCTTCTCGTGCCTGCTCCTCCGGTGATGACCTTACGTTGCGTCTGCGACAGGTCCGAGGAGGCTATCGCGCTGCGCCTCCGGCTGCAGGAGGCCGAAACTGAACTGGACAGTCTCAAGCTCTCGCACGCTGCTCTTGAGGTGTGTGTGTCGACTGATCCGTTTTGCCTTGCTTTTCAGCTGACCTATCTTTCCTCATTCCTGAAGGTGAAAGCCCAAGAGATCGAGAAGGATCTCGCTCTTGCCAAAGCAGATTGTCAGTCGAGGCGCTTTGTGCCTGCCTCACGACGCGACCTGCCTGACCCAACCTACTTTCCTTGCCCGCAGTGCGTCTCGTCGGCAAGGATCAGACCGAAGTCTTGCGCTCCCTTCGAGCGTCGGTGGATGGGGAGAAGGCCGAGCTCGTCACCGAGATACGAGACCTCAAGGACCGAGTCCGCGACATGGTCGGCAGGGAGCGCCTTCAGGTAGACCGGATAAATCGGTTCATCCATGCACTAGACGTGAAGTCTTTCTGTGTGCTGCATGCTGACCGTTTCACGTCTTTCGCAGCCTTCTGATGGAGAAGGTTGATATGCAGGGCGACACGATTGCTCAGCGCGAGACTCAGCTCGAGTGTGAACGAGCGTTTGGCGACTTGCGCGTCTCGCTTGCCGGGCGCGCTCTTCCGGACGAGGTAAAGATCCGGCTACTCGACCTACAGGACGAAAAGCTCGCCCTGGCAGCTGAGGTCAAGGATGTCAGCGAGCGTCTGCGGACGTCGGAGAGCCACGTCCAGAAAGCCAAGAAGGTGAACCTGTCGCCCGCCATGCCGTCTCTGCCGCTGGAAAACTAACGATCGCTGCACGACTGCCGGGAAATTCAGTTTATCCGCGACCAAGATGCCATGCTGAAAGACGCCCAAAAGCAGCGCGACGCCGCCGGCACCGGCGATCAGTTCGCCGAGGCACGGCAGTCTTACGAGACAACCATCACCGACCTACGCGAGGAGATTGCCACGCTCAAGGTTAGTCTCGCCTTCGTTTCCTCGGAGCCTGTCTCGCATCGTTGAGTGCTTCTTCTGTATCTTCTCAGCGTAAGATTGAGGATCTCAAAACGCGCTATCGGCAAGAGTATCAACGCTTGCTTCTCGCGTTCCAGAGCCTGGGCAGTAAAGTGTCGCGTGAACACAACCGCGGCGATCGCAAGGATGTCGCACCACCGAGCAGTTGGCTTGGTCAGCAGCGTCAGAACGTGAGGCCTGTCAAAGCTCGCAGAAAAGCATCTTGAACTCACAATTGACGATCTCTCTCATCCCCTCTGTTTTCAGCTTGGCGGCAGTCTCCGACGCTAATTTGTGTCCGATTCACGCCGACCAACCCTCTACCTTCCCTACACTCTCGCCCACAGAGTTCGATATGACTCGCCCACTACCCTTCCCAAACTCATACCCATGACCTTGCGACGCAAAGAAGGCCTGTTCGGCGGAATGAGTGCGGGCGCATTACATAGTGACAAGGCCTACGACTCGTCTTCGAGGTCTGATAGATCGGACTCCAGGCGATCGAGGGCCTCCGCCTGGCCGTCATCTTCTCCTCCCCCGCGCGTCTCCATCTGCATGAGCCCATCCTCAAGCTCGACCTCCTTCTCGAGCTCAGCCTCTGCTCGAGCGAGGTCGGCGCCGGCCTTCTTACGTCCACCGGCTCTGGCACGCTTTGGCTTGGCCGCTGCGACTGCCTCCTTCTCAGCCTTGACTGCGGCACGCTCGGCAGCCTTCTCGGCTTTAGCCACCGCCTTCTCCTCGTCAATGATCTTCTTCCCGGCTGCCTTCTCAGCTCGCTTCTTGGCGGCAAGGACTTTCGCTTTTGCCTTTGCGCGTTTAGCCTGAAGGCGCGAAAAAGGACTGGTCAGCCTCCTTGCCGCCTGGACTAGCTTGTTGGCAGCGACGCACCTTGGCCATCGGCGTCAGCACCTTGCCTTGCTTCTTTGCCTTGCCTAAGATGGGTTCACCATCCTCGTCGCACTCGGCCGCGCCCTCATCCTCGCCGGAGTCGCTCGAGTCGGGAAACTCTGGCTCCGGCTTTGGGGGCAGGTATGAGCCACGATGAACAGGGCCCAGGCCGTACAGATTGAAGAGGTGCAGGACAGCCTGCTCCTTGTCTAGCGAGGGGCACATAGGTTGGTCAATCTCCATCAAGCAAGTAGGTGATAATGACAAACGCACCTTTCGCCTCGATCATCAGATCGACGTCGTCCGGGAGGCCCATCCGGATGCCGAACTCTGGAATGACTCGTTCCTCGACCTCCTTGCCGTCTTCGCCGACAACCGAAATGGTCTGCGGCTTGGTGTCGGCTTCCTCCTTGACGGCGGAGGCACCAGTTTCCTCCTTGATGGCGGAGGCATCGACCCCGTCCATTCCAGCCGCAGGGGCTGGCGGAGGTGAAGACGCATCGGCAGCCGCTTTATCAGCGGCTTCTCGTTCGACGATGGCGCGACCCTCTTGAAGGCTTAGCGGAAGGCTCTTGCACCTAGAAGGAGTGGAAGCGAGTTGGTCAGCTTCAATCACAGAAAATGCAAGGGTCGGACCGGCCGACTGACCGATCAGCATGTCCGCGCTTCTCCATAATAGTGACCGCGCCCTTGCGTGGCTCACTCAGGTGCTGCTTGACCCGAACGCCACCGCGGACATTCCATGTTGCAAGAATCTCGGGCATGATCAACGGTGTCGGCAGCTTGGATGGGTTGATCCAGTCATGGTGGTAGTCCTGCAAGGTTCAGCATGAGACAAGTTAGTGATAGAGCGTCCAAGCACGGCGCATGTGAGACGCACGAAGACGAGCGGGATTTCGCACTCCCTGCAGATTGGCAAGAGATCATCGACCGAGTAGCAAATCTGACGATTGGGCGAGCACAAGGACGAAACTGTGGTCAGGGACTGAATGACACACGGCTGGAGCCAGCAAGTCACCAACGGACCTCGTCATTCTCGAGCACGAGCCGCTGCTTGACTTTGTCGGGCACCTTGGTCTTGTAATTTTCGACGAAACGGGCAAGTGTTGCCTCCTTGTCGCCATAAACACCGCCCTGCGGTGTGAAGCGACTCGATCGGAAGCGTCAGTCCCAATACGTCTTGTCGGCAGCCACGGTCCGTATGCAGACGAAAAAAAAAACGCACCATGTGAATGACCATGACGCCTTCGTTTCCAACGCCCATCGCGTCCAGCATCTCGCACTGATACTCAAGCTCGAGGATCGCATTCTCGACGACGACCTCGCGCGGACTCGCCAGTTGTGTCCACTGACCCGGGTGAACCGTGATGCGCATACTGTGCTCCTTAGCAAAGGCGCCGGCCTTCTGTAAGTTGGCGAACGCGATTGGCAAGGATGAGAGCCGGTAGCCATGCTCCTTGTGCGACGCAAAGGGGAACATCTGAAAAACGGATAATCGTCAGAAATAACGATCAGGCCGATGTATGGCGCGCTCAACGGACCTCGGACGACAACCGAAAGAGGTAGATGTTGTTCTTGGCGTTCCACTCGAGGATCGTCAGCAGATCAGCCGTGTTCTGCGCCGTCAACTCTACCAGCCGCTCGTGGCCCGTCTCGGCGAGAAATGTCGCCAGCCGCATCGTCCGCGAGCAGAAGACGGGCGTCGGCGCGTCACGGAGGAGCGAGTTGAGGCAAGCCTGTGATAGGTAAGACCTTCGTCAGCTCCGGTGAAGCGGTACTATGGTGGTTTGATTACGCACATAGCCGAGCCGGCCCTTGAACGTCGTCGTCAGATTCTCGACCTCAGGCACGTCGTAGACTACGACCTCCTTGACTTTCTTGCGCCCGCCTCCCTTCTTGGGCGTCTTGAGAACCACCGCACCAGAAGCGTCAAGCACAGGCTTTCCCTCGTCGTCGAGCTCGGGCGAAGGCGCCTTTTTAGGCTTTCGGGCGGCAGGTGTCCGCTTGGGCTTCGATGCGCTCGCAGGCACAGCAGCAGACGGAGTCGTGGCAGTCGCGCCAGCCGTCGCATTTGACGCCGGGTCGTACTCGTAAGGTAAGGCAGCCTCGATTGCTTCTAGCGTGACGGTGGTCTTCTTAACGGGCGTCCGCTTTGCCCGCTTGGCAGGCTTCTTCGACGGCGGGGAAGGGGGGAGGGAGCTCATGTCCGAGTCGCCTTCATCCACCTCGTCATCGGACGGTGAGGAGGGCCGGGCAGAGGATGAGGACGACGCCGAGGAGGCTAACGACGGAGGGCCATGCTCCTCGTCGCTTGTCGTCGACTCGCTCTCAGTCGTGCCAAGGGCAGCGGCCTTGCGCCGGCCGGCGACAGCTGCAGCGCGAGGCGTCGTCGTCTTGGTCGATCGCCGGCTGGGTGTCTCGCGTTGGTCGTTGCCACCGCTGGCGGCACCCTTAGCGGACTTGGGCGTCATTCGCTTACGCTTGCTACCTGTGGAAGGTACATCAGAGACGGCAGGCTCGTCCATATCGATCTCGTCTTCGACGGCGGTGGCAATGGCCGACGAGGCAATGGCCTTGGTCGCTGCGGAGCTCGCCTGGCGGGTCGGTCGAGGGGCCATCGGCGGTGTCTTTGCTAGGAAGCGGAGGCGGGTCGGTCGGATCGAGCTGGCGAAGGTGCGCTGGAGGAGCGAGGACGAGGGCAGGGGAAAGAGGGCCGGCCTGTGGAGCCGAACGAGGTGGTGGGCTGAACGGGCGATGAGTGTGGTGGTGGTGGTCGGAGTCCGGACAAGCAGGTGGGAGAGAAGGGCGAGTATCGTGCCTGAGTCTCCTGGTTTATCGGCAGGAGTGGGTCGTGTCGTGTCTTTCTAGATGGGTGCTAGTTGCCAGCAGCAGAGTCCAGTCGGCCCTTGTCGCTCTGAAAGGCAGGCAGGTCGAAGGATCGGGGCAGGCGCTCGGAGGCGCGCTCCCGCGCGGGGCGCGTCATCAGCCGCAGGCGATCGACCGGTCGGCTCCGAGCGTTCAGCCTGGCGACTTGAGGACAGCTCACAGCGACAAGCGCAGCTTGAATCGGGAGGCATGATGAGGGCATGGCATACAGCTTCGGAGTACAGAGGGCGCAGGAGAGCGATCAAGGGACCCCGAGCGGCAATCGGTCGGAAGGTCGGACAGTCGGGAAGAAGCGGTGAAGCGGACAGGAAGGAGGCGGGCAAAAGCACGTCGGCCGGCCGGACGAGTGGCTCAAGCCCAGGGCTGGCCAGGAAGCGCAAGAGGCGAGCGTCGTCCGTCGATTCGTTAGACCTAAGAGATGAGACCGGCAACGGATAGGAGATGGCAGCGCTCAGTAGCCCTTGGCGAGCGAGACGGCGCCGACAGCCTGGCCCATGAAGCCGACGCCGAGGTCCTTGAGCCGGAATGCCTCGTTCTTGCCGACGAGGTGAGCCGTCGGCGCGAGTTCGGCCACCTCGGCAAGCGTGTAGCCGACCTTCTTGTCGGCGGGGATGAGCTCGTGGATTGCCGTGGCATAGCCGGGCGCAATCGCGTACTGCTGGACGAGGTAGGCCTTCTGGACGATGGGGTCGGCATGCTGCGGCGCAGGTCGGCGAGAGGACGACCATCAGCATGAGCGAATCGATAAATGCTAGATGAACGCGTTTGTAGCGGCGGAACGCACCCGAAGCAGCCGAGCCGTGTTCGAGTGAAGGTTGTGGCGCTGCTCGTCCGTCATGACACGCGTGTAGAGCTCGCGGACCTGGTCGTACTCGGAGGGCGTGCCTTCGTGGCGCGAGTGACTCTTGCGCGAGAGGACGTTGCTCGCTAGCTGCATCGGCGCCTCGGCCATCGAGGCATCGCAGGCCGGGGCAGAGGTCGTCGTTGGCATGTGCGACGAGTAGACTGACGGCTGGTAGATTGGCTTGCCGGCCGCGTTGCCGTCGACGCGCATTGTACCGGCGACTGAGAGTACGCAAAGGGAGGAAGGAAGAGTCAGCAAAGCAAAGAGGTCGCGAGCGGGGGACTCGGCGGCCACTCACAGTTGTCAGGCGAGTGGTACGAGGCCATGAATGGGCAATTGACTCTGCAGGTACACGAGCAGCAAGGTGAAGGGTGTCAGCCAGAGGGGAACGATTAGCAATCGATCCGGAGAGCGGAAGGGCAACGGAACGGAATCTGGTGGATGTTGGCGCTGCCCAGGCGGTGCCTCTGGGCGTCGCGGTAGAAGAACGCTGAGTGGCGACGGTGATGCGCTGTCAGTCGAGCGCTGTAGCCTGGCGCTCCATCACAGCGAGCACTACTCACAGCGCCAGTTGAGAAGCGGGTCCGGACTTGTCTGGATTCCGGGAACGTAGGAGCCGGGCGAGAAGGCTGCCTGCTCGACATCGCGGTGATAGTCCTCCGGGTTGCGGTCGAGCGTGAGCTTGCCCACCTCGCGCATCGGGAACTGGGCCCGAGGCCAGACCTTCGTCGGGTCAAAGGGGTCAAAGGTGACGCTGGCCGCCTCCTCGGGCTTCATGATCTGTAAGAGAGAGAGGAGGGTGAGGTTGCGGGCCAGCAAAGGACTAGGTTCGGAAGCGTAGGTGATCAACGCACCTGAACCATCATCGTGTACTCTGCGACGCCGCCCTTCTCGATGTGCTCGAACAGGTCCTGCTTGGCAAAGTCGGGGTTCTCGCCGCTCTGGCGGATGGCCTCGTCGTGCGTGAAGCGCTTGGTGCCCTGCTCGCTGAGCCAGTGGTACTACGACGGGGGAAAGGGATTGAGGAAGAGAAGAGGGAGCGAAAGGAGAGCATGTCAGCTAGGCTGAAACAACGTTTTAGTGCGAACGGCCCACCTTGACAAAGACGTGCTCGCCCGCGGCGTTGACCCAGGTGAAGGTGTGGACGCCGTAGGCGTTGAAGAAGCGCCAGCCGACCGGGGTCGAGCTACCGGGGAAGCGTAGAGCAGGATGGGTCAGCGGCAGACGGCGAAGGTCGGAAAGGGATAGGCAAGGACGTACTGGTCCGACATGAGCATGAGGCCGGCGTGCTGTGCCTCTGGCACCATGGACAGGAAGTCGAACCAAGCGTTGTAGTCAACGAGGAACGACTTTGGGTTGCGCTGCTGGCTACGGATGACGTCGGGCCCGTGGAACGGGTCACGGTTCTGCCGGAGTCAGAGAGGCCGGTCAGCATCAGGCGGAGAAAGGAGAATCGCAAAGGGGAAATGCACAAAGAACACCGGGTAGTTGAGGCCGACGAGGTCGTAGTTGCCCTGGCTCGTGTAAAACTTGACGGCGAAGCCGCGCGGGTTGCGGGCTGAGTCTGGGTATTCGCGGCCGTATGTGACAGTCGAGAAGCGGGTGTAGGCCGGGGTGATCTGCGTCGTAGGCAGAGATCCAAGCGGGCGCGTCAGCCAGATCAAGCGGGGCGGAGCCTTGGGCCGCATGCACCTTGCCTGGCTGGAGGAAGTCAGCCTTGGTAAGGTGCGAGACATCCTGCGGAGGAAAGAGAGAGGACGAGTGTCAGCCGCGTGCGGACAGTCAGGCGACCGCAGGCTCATATGCGCTCGGGCGCGTAGCCGCGATGGCAGTAAACGCACCTGTGTCACCTCGAATCGTCCGAAAGCCGACGAGCCGCACGGATGGACAACACGCTCCACCGTCTTGCTTCGGTCAAAGGCCTGTTGCTTTTCGAGCAGGAAGGCGTCGCTCTGGACGGGCAGGCCGCCGACGTTGAGCGAGTGCGACGCGTCCGGCATGACCTGGCCAAAGTTGGACGTGTAGTAGGGCGAGTCATCCTTGGCGTCCTTCTTCTGGACGAGGCCGGCGATCCGAGCCGCCGTCTTGGCCGGGCCGTCGTTCATGCCAGCTGCGAAGGAGCGAGAGGTGGGTGGGTGGATGGGAGAGGGGCCAACGAGGGTTAGTACTCAAGTTCGGGCAGGAAAGGGAGGCCCGAGCGGCACGGACTGAAGAACTGGGCGCGCTGAGCGACGCGGGGATCGACGCCCGGGATATGAGTGAGGACCTCTTTGGCAGCTTCCATGTTGAAGGCTAGGGTTAGATGGATAGGTACAGAGGAGGGGGAGGAAGTGGAGATGGCGAGAGAGAGAGGGAAGAGGAAAGCTCGACCGCGTCTGGCCTTTAGGCTCGCCTGCCTGGGCTTGACGCATGCCATGAGGGCATCGGCACTTGCTGCGAGAGGCCAGCTGCAGGAAGACCGACCGTCATGACGTCGAGCCGAAATCTCGAGGAGGGGAGGGCCGGCCCCGGCCGCTCGGGAGTGGCAGCCTCTCGCCTCCCGCCGCGCAGGTCCGGCTGCCGGCTCCGGCCAGCTGCAATCGAGGATCGATATCGCAGTCGCAGCAGCAGGCAAACAGGTCAATAGATTCAGAATCCGACGGGGACTGCTGAGTAGGAGAGGCCGCAAGAGCGGCCCGATCCCGGCACAAACAAATGACAGCGGACTTCACAGCTGCGACGGTCAGTAGCCGGCAGGATCAGGCTGCGGCGACTGACGAGACGTCATCTTCGTCGAGCCGACCTGGCAAATGAAGCGTGGCGGCGACGCGAGTCAGGGTGAGCTGTTTTTCGGCACAAGACGGGCGGCCAGTCACGGGAGTCGTTGAGACGTTAGAGCTAGGTTGGTCGTCAAGGCCCAGCAAGGCAAAGGGGCCCGAAGGCCGTCACACGCATGTTTGTGCAGTGGCGCTATTATAATACATTGTTGGCAAGTCCGAATTGGTAGTCCTGATTAGCTAAGTGGTTAAGGCGTCGTTCTTATAGGTTACCTTTTAGTTCTAACGAAGATCGCCAGTTCGACCCTGGCATCAGGAAACTTCCACTTTTTGTGCGACAAAGTTCCATGGGTCGGACCGCCGCCTGCTTGGAGAGGGAAGCATTGTAACAAAGTTGGAGCGGACATTGGAAAAACCATTCCATGGCATGCCACACAGACGTTGGTCATCATGAATCGTGACGTCGGGGCCAGAATAAGGGCAGGGTCCGCTTGTTCCAGGAACGGGGACGGCGAGGTCACAGGTGACGACGCTGATACAGACGTTATAAGTCGTGCTCGTGAGAAACTTTGAACCGACGAAGACAATGCCGGAAAACTTTGGGCCAACATTTAGGGATGACCAGCTCTCGAGAGGCGGCCCACATGGCGCGCCGAGCTAGAAACCCCGTCACGCAAGGACAGGTCGCCTGAACTGCGCAGGTCGGTGATAGTGGCCGACTCGCTCATCTACATGTTTGTAACTGCCCCTGGCTACGTGCAGTCGGATAGAAGAGGATAGAGTGCTGTGCCTGCATACGAGCGTTGTGACGTACCTTGAACGCCCGACCCTTTGATTTCTTTTTCCGCCCTATTGCTTTCTTTCGCCCGCGGGCGCGCGTCGCGAGACGCGCCTGGCCGCTCATGGGCCTGCGCCTGCGCCCGCCTGATGCCGGCAAACACTCATCGACAGCAGCCGGCAGGACCAGCACCTATCTCCCTCACGGCCAAGGCATCCAACACTCAACGGCAAGAACCTAACCCGGCGTCACCTCCTCTCCTTAAGTCGGCTGACGGAGAGACCAGTGAGTGCGGTGCTGGAGCGCTTCGCCCATCGAGCTCCGTGTTGATCGACCCTGCTCATTCGCCTTGTTCTCCTCTCCAGCCCACCCTATCCTTTCGCGGCTCGGCTGCCTCTCTAACCTTCCAAGCCAGCTCAACATGACCGACTCTTTCAGGCCGACCGCTTCCGCCCCGCCGTCTCCAGCTCCTGTAACGGCCGTTCGGCCGACGCCCTCGCGGATACCGACCTCGACCTCGCGCGAGCACATCCTAACCGAGTCGTCCTCCGGCTGGTCGCCCCTCCGCATCGCCAAGCAGCGCCCTGCAGGCCCCCTCCGCGGCTGCTCCTCACTCGCGGTGAATGAGGGCCCGCTCGCTGAGGACCGGCCGCGGCGGACCAGCAATTCGTACAAGCACCTCAAGAGCAACTCCCTCGTCTCCAACTCGCCTTTCAAGCGGGACCCGAGCCCGCGCCTGTCTGGCGGCGGCAATCACTCGGACGGCGAGCCGTCGCCGAAGCGTGCCAGCGGTAATTTTGGACTCGGCATCGGCCTTGGTCAGAGCCCAGCTCGACGAAGCCCGGGCCGGCGTGTGAGCGGCTCAGGAGGGATCGAGAACGAGCCGCTGTCGAGCGGTGGGTCGTCCGACGACGACAACGACGTCCCTGGCGCCGTCGCTGCTCGGCAGGCGGACTTCCGCCGGAGGACCAAGGGCCGGCAGAGCGCTGGCCTAGCGAACCTCGGTTCCAAGGCCAAGGTGACCACCTCGCCCTTCCTCGCACTGTCACTCTCGCCGCCACCAACCGCGGCCGAGCTCGCGATCCTTCCGCTGCCGGCCCTCTCGCCTTCGAATGAGGACACGACGCCATCCTTGTCCGAGACGTCGAGCTTCCCCTCGCCCGTGCTCGAGGCGTCCTCGCCCTCGGATCGAAAAGATCCCGGCTCGCCACCCTCGCTCAAGCCGACGCCAACCAGCGAGCCGATCGCGCTCCCGCTCCTGGCGCCCCTGACCCCGACGAAGCCGCACTCGAACCTTCCGGCACATGTCGCGCCGGACGCCCCGCCAACTCCGTCGCCGAAGTCGTCGCTGAAGTCGCATCCACACCAAGCGGCGTCTGCTGGCCGGCCAGCTCGTCAGTCTGTCGTGCGTGAGCGGCGCAAAACGGTGACGTTTGACGAGCGGCCTGAAATCTCGGTATTTGAGCGCGAAGGCAGCGCCGAGTTGTCGTCGGCCGTCGGGAGTGACGATGGAGACGATGACGAGGATGAGTACGGCGAGCCTTTTCCGGCGGTCAGCCACCGGCAGGGCCCTCCTGCTCAAGAGCAGGAATACCTGTATGAGCTCTCGCCGAGTGTCCCGCAACAGGGTTCGGACGACGAGGCGAACGATCGCTCCGCCAGGAGCGACATGTCGTTTGAGCTCGACCTTTCTCCCGCAGGGGGGCTCGTCCGCGTTTTGGCCGACGCGGAGGACGATCCCCTTGGCAGCCACCGACTCGCCAACCTGTCGCTCGGATCCTACAGCTCCGACTACAGCCTCAATGAGCTTGACCTTGGCCGCTCGGCCGATGACGATGAGGACCCCGAGGACTTTGTCAACCGGCTCCTGGCCGAGAACCAGCTGCTCAGCCCCGTTCCCGCGACGCAGACGGTCTTTGAGCGTTACTCGGCCGACGCCGAGGAGGTTTTTGGCGCTGATGAAGAAAATGATTCGCTGGCTCTCGGTTCAATGCTCGCGGGTGGCAGTAGCGGCGGACGGAGCAGCAGCGAGCACTCGCCTGCCCTCCGTCACGTCGGCCTACCCCATCTTCGGGCGAGCGCAGCCGACCCGATCCTCATGAACGGCAACGTGCTCGAGCCATCCGCCGCGCGGAACGGTAGCAGCGGGCTAACCCGCTCGCGCTCGTCAAAAGCCAACCTGCTCGCCGTCGATGTCGGCTCGGCCTTCGAGGGAGGCGCGCCCTTGCCGTCGCCTCATGCCCATCAATCTGGTCCGTTACCCGACCCGTTCCTGACGGTCAAGACAATCCAGGACATCGTGAGCTCGCCGGCGAACGGCCGTCAGCCTTCCGAGGAAAGCGGCGTCCCCCTCGGCCGCAGTCACCACGCCGAGCGCCATCGAGCTGTGGGCGAGCTGCGCGAGGGTCTCGGATCCGACCGCTTGGCGCAGGTCCAATCACCAGTCAGGGTAGCACCAGTCATTGAGCGCGAGGGTGCGGACGTTTTTGGCGTGAAGCTTGCTGTGAGTGACACTCATCGCTCCGTTCTGCCAATTGTGACCCACCTGACGTCCCTCGCACCTTTGTCCAGCTGATCGACTCGCCTGCAAAGACAGTTCAGACGCTGACCGATCGAACGCTAGCGCCGCTCAGCCCCTACTCGCTTCCGTCGCTGACTTCGCAGTCGCCCCTGCTCTTTGGCTCGTTCGACATGGCTACGCCTGACCCAGCGGCCGGTTCGTCGGCTGCCGAGTTTGGCGGCGGTTTCCGACCCTCCTCGTCGCTCGAGCGCCTTCAGCAGGGAGAAGTGAACGGCAGCGTCGGTAGCTCCGGCGGCCGCAGCCCTCGACTGACGAAGGAGAGTATCCGTCGCCGGATGGAGCTGAAGGCTGCCGCGGCCGCTGTAGGCAGTGTTTCGGCCAGCAAGCCAGACGCCGCTACGAGCAGAGGGCTCGGCCTCGGTCTTCCGGAGAGCGCTATTGCCGAGGGACTGTCAACACCGAGTAGCGGTAGTCCTGTCAAGAAAGACACACCCCTCCTCCCCGCGCCCACTTCGGCCGAGCGACCGAGGCCGACAATCCTGACTAGCAGCCGCGCGCCGTCTGCCGAAGAGATCCTATCAAGGGAGTCGGCGCTCGGCAAGCTCGCCTCCCGCTCGTCGTCGGCTAGCCCGCTCGAAACGAGCGAGACGCTGGCGGAGGCTACTCACTCGCTCAAGGAGGGCAGCGGCAAAGACGTGCTGATCTCGCCAGTCTCGGCAACTTTCGCCGAAGCTTCATCAACGGCGGTTGAGGAGGCTTCTGCACCGGTCGTTGCGATCCCTCGGTCCTTGTCGCGAGCGACGCTCGACGCGCAGTTGATGCCGCCCCCGCCGCTGCCGCTCTCGCGAGCCCCGTCGCCGACACCCAATGTCATCCGGGCACCCTCTCCGGCCTCCTCCGCGCAGAGTCAAGGCGATGACGAGGGCGTAGCTGCCCGACAGGCATCCATCGACACCGCCTCAGTATCACGCCGGTCGCGGCCTCGAAGATCACTCTCGCATGGCGATGTGACTGAGGAGGCGAGCGGCTCGTCTTTGACTCAGTTGAAGGTCCGCGAGCGCAAGATGGGCCGACTCAGCATCGGACCGGCTGCCCGCAACTCGGCGAACTTGTCTGAGCTCAATAAGGAGTTCGAGCGGATCGGCACCTCAAATAAGGTATGCCACATCCGCTTTGCCTCGTGCCCTGCGAACTTGCTGACGGCCCGATTTGCCAGCAGCGCTACACCGTCATCGAGCACGAGCCGATCTTTGCGGCCTCGGACGAGAAGGTCTCGCACAGCGCGCGCTCAGGCGACCTGGATCGCGGGAAGGCGTGGCGCTCTGTCAAGCGGCCATCCGACATGGTGCATTTGCCGCTCTGCATCCGATCGAGAAGTGATCCGGCTGACATTCCTATTCACTCGTCTTCTCAGAACGAGTACGCCGACGAGATTCGTGAGATCCGCATGCGCGAAAAGCCCGGCCGTGCGCATGCCAAGGTCTTTGTCAAGAGTACGTCTCAAGGCGCTTTTAAGTCATCCCTGTCGGGGGCACTCTAACTGACTCACTTGCTGCACCTCAACCCCCAGTCGTCGGCATGTCGGACCTTACCATTCCCCTCCAGTCCAACTCGCAGTCAAGCTTCCGGATTGCCCTCAACAATGGCCTCCATTCGGTAGAGACCTCGTCGTACCCGCTACGCTCAAAGGTTGAGATTGGCCAAGAGTTTGAGCTGTGCGTTACTAATCTGGACAATCTATCGGAAGGTCTACGGCTGAATCCACTCTTTTCGCTCGCCTGCAGCCTTGGTCTCGAGAACCTCGAGTTTAGCTTGGCGATCAAAGTCAAGAAGGACAACCATATCGCGACTCGGCTTAAAGCACTCAACCCTCCCGCCCCCGAAGCGCCCGCGACGCCCAGCAAGAAGGAGTCCGGCTTTCGGAAGCTCATGAGCAGCCCGCGCCGCGCGCCCAAAGCTTCGCCCGTTCGACCGACGGCAGAGGAGCCTCCACAGGATGAGCTCGTTCGTTACCTCTCGCCGGATGGCACGCTCGCGACCGTCAAGATTGTCTTCAAGGATATCGCCGCCCGCTGCAACGGACAGCTGCTATCGCTCCATCTGCCACTCTCTGGCAAGTGGAACGACGATTCGCTCGCATACTCGTCGCGCTTTGCTAGCTCGGCCGCCGTTCGCCGGAGCAAGACGATTGGCCGGCTTGAGCTCCAGCTCATCATGATCCCGTCGCTGCCCGGCCTGACACAGGACCAGCTGCCTCAGTCGCTCGAGGACGCCGTCGTCGGCCTCCGCCATGTCCGCTGGCACAAGATGGACTACTATGCGGGAACGCTCACTCAGCTCGGCGGCGACTGCTCGGTGCGTATCGCGTCAGATGTATACATATTTAACCAAGTTGAGATGCTGATCGCCTGGTCTTCCGTTCAACTAGTCGTGGCGGCGGCGGCAGATGCGCATCGTCGGCGGCCTGCTCGAGGCGACGAGCGACATCACCGGCAAAATCACCGCCCGGATCGATCTCGCCAAAATGACGGCCATCCGCGATTACAACGCCGAGGAGATCACTGACGGCGATATCGATCGGCCAATGAGTGTCGAGCGGTCCTTCGGCCTCATCTTCGAAGACAGTGATGAGATCCAGTTCTTCGCTGATAAGGACCAGGACAAAGCCGACTGGTACGGTCTTACTTTGACCTTCAAACTAGCCGATCTGGACTGACACAAAAGACTTCTGTGGTGTCCCAGGCTCGCCCACCTGCATGAGCTCCTCGGCCGCGTGCCCTCACTCCCGCTCTGGTCTGAGTTGCTCTGGGTCAAGCAGCAGCAGCAGCAGCAGCAGCAGCAGCAGCAGCAGCAGCAGCAGCAGGCTGCCTCTGCCCCGGCCCGGACGTAACAGCCACCCGCCCAGCGCTGATACTGCTTTGCAGTACCCGCCACTTTCTCTCTCTCTCTCTCTCTCTCTCTCTCTCTCTCTCTCTCTCTCTCTCTTGTCTCCCCGATCCTTCGATCCCCTGGACACTACCTCTGTGCTTCACGTTCTCCTCCCGCTCTCTTTCGCCTTTGCCTTCCCTGTTGCATTTGCCCCACCTCCGCGCACTGCGCCCCCGTTCGAGTCTGATGCCTTTCGCCCCTTCGCTCTTTGCTCCTCACTCGTCCTTGTTTTGATGCCCTTTTGCGGATGATTGGCAAAGCGCCTAGATTGACTGGCCGCGGCTCGCAGTGTGGTGAAGATCGATCATGCTGTCACAATAGGCGCCACTTGCGCACAAAGAGCGCGTCGCCCGTCAAGTCAAGCAGATTGTCGCCGTCGAGGACGACCTGTCGGTGGGCCGTCGCAGCGGCCTGGATCTCGATCTGCAAGCCAAGACTGGAAGAGTCAGCGTTACCACAGACGACTCGGGTGTCGAAAGCAGACGCACCGTGTGGCACGACTTGAGATGCCGGACGTCCCAGATCTGTTGGAGGCGGGCAGCCATGTGTTAGGCGAAAGCGCCCTTGGCGAACGATCCGGTGTCGCGAAGTACGTACGCGCAGATTGCCGTTCTGATCCGCGCTGGCAAAGAGATTGTCCTGCCACGAACCGCGGACGTACTTGGAGCGACCCTTGTTGCCGCCTTCTGCCCCGTTAGCACTCCCGCTCTCGCCTTCGCCGAACATGATAGGCGTGCGAGACGGAGACGATCGGGTGTCGTAGAGGCTGAATTGCTGGTTGACACGATTGGTCTTTTTCAACGCGAACACGAGGAAGGTTGAAGGTCGAGGGTCAGCTTCGCCAAGTGACCCCGGCCGGCTAAGAAGCTGCGCCGCACCTCGGCCAGGAGCAGGGCTGGATGAGCCGACGACAGGTGCAGCTGGAAGACACCAGTCGTGCTTCTTGGCAGGACCCAATCTGACATCTTGGCCTTGGCAAGGGCGAAGCCGAGGACTGATTCAACGGCGATAGGAGCATCAGCGGGCAGTCCGCTCAGCGAGACAACGCGTCCAACTCACTGCGCCCATCTGCGCCGGCCGAATAGAGGACTTTCTTCTGGTCGTCCCAAATGAGGGCGTCGACGCGCGAGGTGTGGTCGAGTGAGTGGAGCGCCCACAGCTTGCGCCGGCCGTCATCGTCAAACTTCCAGAGCTTGACAGCGTGGTCAAAGCCGCCGGTTGCAAAGACCGACGTTGAGAGCGTCGTCTCGGCCGTGAGCGCTCTCGACGGCAACGGTGCGATGCACGCGACGCCCATTCCCGAATGCGCCTGGTCGTCGATGGTGCCCGACTGAACGCGGTGCGCCTTGTTCTGCAGCGGATAGGGCGTCATCAATAATCAGCGGCTTGAGCTATGGTGACTGACGGCAAGACGACGGACTTTTCGCAAGGTCGGTGTCGAGACCCAGCTGATCTGCGGCCGCATCTCATCCGCAGTCCTGCGCTGGCGACCGACGATCAGCCGGTTCCCGGCAAAGGTGATGCCTTCAACCGACTCGCCCTCGGCCATCTCAAAGCGGACAGTCGGTCGAGGTCTGGTCGTGGGACCAAAGTTCAATCAGCTGGAGTTCAGCGTGCACGGCCGGACAAAGGGTGACTCGGACGTACTCAAGACTTTGCTTGTTGAAAAACTCGACAACGCCCTTGTGGTAGGCGCACGCATAATAGGCGTCGCTGACGGCAATCCATCGCGTCTTGTTGTTGGGCAGCCGGAGAGCGCTGAGCTTCTTGGCCGAGAAGGTCTTGATCTCGGGCGCGCTGTACTTCAAGCGCTTCTCCTTGATCGGCTTGGACTCCTTAGCCTTGGCCGCCGACGATGCGGTCGGCTGTCGTTCGTCGTCCGAGCTGAGCGTCAAATCGACGACATTTTCGGATTCCTCCTCTTTCACGTGGCACGGTGGCTGCCGGGCGGGGCTCTCGACCCGTCGCCGCTTCTTTGCGGCCCAAACGGGTTCGTCAAGCGCCTCGTCAACTGACGTCGCCGACGACTGGCGCCGCCGCGTGTTGGGGTCGGTTTGAGGCGGCGGCGAGTTGCGTTGACTAGAGAAGAGCGAGTCATGAGGTGACGGCGGCTGCTGCTTGACCATGACCGGAAGCGGCCTCGCTACGGGCGAAGGGATGTCGGGCTGTGAGGGCGGGATTTCCGCCTCATTACGAGGCTCGCCGCCCTCCGTTCCTGCAGACAGGCTGTCGACCGGCTCGTTGACCAGCTCGAGATTGGAAGCAAGGTCCATTGCGATACGGTGGCCGGCCGTGAAGTCTTCATCAGAGAGCATGCGGACGACCTCAGACGCGTCGTGCGGATTCGAGAAGGTAACGAGGGCAAACGTTTCCTGGAAGTCAACGTGGGTGCTTCAGGCGACCGACGACGCAGTTGCTCGGGTCAACATTGGAAGCGCAAAGAGAGACTCTGAAAGCAAAACTCACACAGAGATGAGCGTGCCGCCGATAAAGCGCCGGAGCGCAAGCTCTCTGGTGTCGGGTGGGAGGTCGGAGAAAACAACTTGGGAGGAAGTGCCAAATGGCTGTGGCCCAGTGTCAACGTCCTTCGGCAGCGGCTCTACGTTGAGAGGGGGGGTCGGTGGCGGAGGCGGAAGCGCAGAGTGCTGAAGGGGTGGCGGGATAGGGTCGGTTGCGCTTGGGCCGCTTACGGCCGTTGTTGAGAGCGTAGGTGTCTTGGCCTGCAACGGCTGGACCGTGGCCGGACCCAGTCCAGGGTCCACAGAAGTCGTCACCGGAGCCAATGCCGGCGTCGAGGTTGCAGCTGACGCTGGCGCGGGTGACTGCGAGACCTCGCTTCTCTGCTCGCTACCAGCGAGCGACTTGCGCAAGGCTTTGAGCCGCTTCTTTTCTTGGAGCTCAGCCAGCTTTCGCTGGGCTTCGAGAAGCGCAGCTTCAACGTCGTCTTCGTCATCACTTGAGCCATCGTTAGCGTTTGCGGCCGCATGGCCATTGAGCGCAGAATCTGGACCTTGGGGTCCTGATAAAGGCAGTGGCGGAGGTGTCGGCGGCAGCGGCGGTGGTGGGACCGAAGGCTCGGGAGGCGCTGGCGGATGGACCCCCAAAGCCTTTGGCTCTTTAACCTGAGCAGGAGCTGATGAAGGCGCCGAAAATTGTCGGCCATTGGCAGCAGTGTTCTCCAATGAATCTCGAGGCTGTGCAGCTTGGGTGGCCGAAGGTGGTGGGATTGAGTTTGTATCGGCTGGAGGAAGGGGCATTGAAGGAGCTGAAAGAGCGGCTGCTGCCACGGGAAGAGTGGGCGTCTTAGTCAGCGAAGGCCACACAAGGCAATCCACTTTCAACGGTAGAACCTACTTCTTCTTGGCTGCTGCGCAATTTCTTTTCCCTTGCCCTTGTCGACGACGATATCTGCGGGCGTAGTTGAAGAGGAACCGTGCTCGACTACTGGCTGCCGCTTGTCATTTGGTCGCTCACTGTTGCGGCTGCTCGGTCGCGACAGGAGTGCTTCGTGCTCAGTCAGCGGAACGGCGTCGTAGACGGCCAGCCGTCCCGTGCTAGCACTCCCCGTTCCGCTTGGCCCGGCGCTTGTGCTACTTTGAGGTAGCAGCGGCAAAGGTGGCCCAGAGAGACCCGAACCTGGGTTGCCTGCTGCCGGCGACGACGAGCCCGAGCCTGACTCTCTTCTCACCATTGGGTAAGGAAAGGGCACCGCCGCTTTCGGCCCGGCCGCGATGTGTGGCCGCATCAGCGGAGGTCTCCATGCTGCACCGTTCGGTTTAGGAGTCGGCCGGACGTGGGCAGACCAGTTGGGCGCTGTACCTGATGAGGGTCCCGACTGGCTCGGACGCTGCAGCGGTGGCGCGCGCTCGAACGGAAGCGATGATTGGAGGTCGGGCGGAGGTTGTGGCGGAAGGTGGTATGGAGCGCGAGTAGAAGGGGTGTTGCTGGAGCTGGAGCTGCTACTGTAGGCAGCAGCAGGTGCAGGGGCCTCCGGAGGAGGTGGTCGCGCCTGCGCCGCCGGAGTTGGTCGTGAGAGAGGGGTCGACGGCTGCGTCGGCGGGCCGCGGTAGAACAAGGGCTCCTGAGGGCCGGCAGCGCTAGTCGGCTGCTGATTGCGTCTTGAAGGCTGAGTCAAAGTTGCCGGCGTGCTCGGCCGGCCGGAGACCTGAGCAGTAGACGACGATGTCGAGGTCATTGCTGGGCGGTACGAGCTCGATGACGAGGCGACGGCGTTGCCGCTCTGCGTCGCCTGGGCAGCTGCTCTCGACGGACCGGCTGAGCTGTTCGAACGGACAGCAGCAGATAGGCCAGACATTCCAGCAGGGGGCCTGAAAGAGCTTCCTCCCTGACCGTCGGCCGGCGTGATCCTGTTGAAGCGGATGTCCTTTGGTGGCTTCACGGACGGGGGCTCTCGCCTAGGGATGGCTGTCGGCTCAAGCGTTGGAGGGAGGTTGCCGGCCTTGAGCGCCCGTTCCGAGCGCCCGTCGCCCGACTTGCTGTCCGGCCAGAACAATGGGATGCCTCGCTTTTTGGGGGCGCTCATCCTGGGCACGCGAAGGGACGCTCGCGGCGAAGGTGAGGGTTCGAAAGGAGGCTTGGGCCTGGGCGCGCGCGCGGAAGACCGACGTCGACATTCACGAGGGGTCATGAGTACTCTCGCTCCCGCGCACATGTCACTCCAAAGTCGTCAAGACAGAATCTGTTGACAATCAAGAGCCAACCGGTGCAGCTGCTCATTGACTGATTGACAGAACTGAAGGTCGGAGCGGTGAAGAACGAAGTTGGTTTCGTTCGCACATCTGAGTCCGAAACGTCGCCCGCCCTTCTATACTAGCTTCATCATCCTCAAGACATGATCATCGCAGGGGCCAAGTCATCGGGACAATTGCTGGAAGACAAAGCGTCCCAGTGCAGCACTAGCTACGACACCTTCCTTGCCGCCAACGCAACTAGTCCAGAATGCCCACTCGTACTGCGCAAAGTCGCCCCGGGCGGCGAGATACTGGCGGTGAGTCCGATCACCAAGGGTTAGCTAAAAGGCAGACGTTTCAGCGATGACAATCCAAGGCGCACTGTAGTCTCCTCCTCGTTTGAGGCCTCGCGCAGGTGCACCTGAGGCTCTGGACTGAGAGCTCCGGAACCGTAGTTCGACAGCGCAAAAGTGGCGCTAGTCCCAGTCGTCAACCTAGGCTCTCCGAGCATACTGGGGCGGAGGCAGCTGCAGTCAGAGGTTGACTCGATGTTCCAAAGTGATGAAAGGTACGTACGCAGTGAGAAAGCTCTGTAGGTCTTCTATTCGCGCCGAAGTAGCTAAGATGGTGACAGAAGCGACGCCGACCGTCTTCGATGGGCTGAAACAGCAGTTGCCGTGACACGTCAGCTGCGCACCACCTCGAGTAAAGACGAGGACCTACTGCTCGGCCGAGAGCTCTGGAACCTGCTCGTAGGTCCACCGAAGATCAGAACCATGAGAGGGCGAAGCACAGGCTGCAATATGACCTACACGCCAGTCGCGAGGCGACACGTCGCCGCAGAAGAACGGCAGTCCGCCTCGGCCTTGAGCCTTGCCAGGTAGGGTGACCTCCCCTATGGATGCAACGCGAATCAGCGGCTGACAATCAGGCAAAGGCGAATGACTTCAGGACGCACACTCGAGTCGTTTGCCGTCAGGCCGGACTCGGCCGCCTGCGACCGGCTCCAAATAGGCGAGCTTGAGGTCTTCACGCTCGTCGGCGACCTCTTTGACAGCGCGTCGCTGGTCATCCTTTAGACCTCCAAAGAGCGCGTAGTCAATCGGACCGGCGACCTCTTGTCCCCACATGTGCGAGGGCGGTGGGGGGTTGATGTTGAAGGTGATGAGCTCGAGGTAGGCTCCCGAGGGCGAGAGTGGAATGAGGGAGTTGCTCCTGCGTGCAGCCGACGTCAGATGACATCTCGTCATCTCAGGCGACTGGATCGGAGCGGATGAGAACGTACGTCAGACCGTCGGCGTGTGTTCCGCCGGGCACGACTGTGAACCAAGGTTCAAGTTCGCGAATGGTCGCCTCGAGCGTGCCTGGATCTGAAAGATGAACGAGGTGATCCAGCCGGAGCTCGCGTTCGATTGCTGCAGATGTCATCGGCAATGTCGTGTAGTATCAGGTGGGCTACTTTGTGATTGAGCTTCCGGAGAGGGTGAGGTGAGGTGAGGCGAAGTAAGGCTAGTCAAAGGGTAGTGCGTTTCGCGGTGAGGGTTATAAGCGTCGAGATGGCCGGGTGCGTCGAAGGGGGTGTCAGGCGTCGGAGAAGGCCGAGCCGAACCGCTGCAATTCTGAGCGGACGTTGAGACTCTCCGCCAAGCATGTGGAAAGCGTACACAGAGGTTCAACGAGAGCTTCAACGATCGTCTAGACCGAGCAAGGTTCCTGCAACTCTTTTCTTTGCGGAGGGCGATTTCTTGCAAAGCAGCAAGTGGCTACGGGGAAGGCGTACGACTGCCAGCGGCGGCGAGCCAGCAGGCTACGGGAGTCCGGCGGATTTCTCGACGGCGCGCTCAGAACTCCGACAGCCAGGACAAAAACGGCCGACCGAGCCGCTTTTGACGTCGACCGTCACAGATTCTCACGCCGCGCAAGCTCTTCCGGGACCAGGTGCCGCAGTGGCAAAGGCGCTGACCATTCGATCGTTATTGAGACGGGGGCGACGCCCCGGAGAGGTGGCTTTGGGTGATGAACTGGGGCAGTATGCGAGACGGGGCAGCAAGATCGCAAGAAGAGCATTCCTCATCAGGTCCGTCCCATCTGCTTTCCCTTTTCTCTCCTGCTCCTTTGCATCTTCTTTGCCTTTTCCTCGCCGTCCCCCTCTACACTCCACCCTCGGCGCAGCTCTTAAGTCCTTTGTCATGGTGGACCTCTCCCTGCCCTTTCAGCGAGGGACGCTTGCCGTCTCTCGCCCGGAGGGACACAGAGCCACCCTCAGCCTACCAGTTGAGCATTGACTCAGCTCGGGTCATTACTGCGCCAGATTGATTCTGGTTCCTCGCCTTTCCCACGCCGCCGTCTTGGCGGCGAGGGTCCTACGCGCTGGCGACAGCGTGTGGGTCGGCTCTTCCTCTGGGGAGAGCCGGGGTTTGGACCGTCGCTACTCACTTGTCCGGCCTTTCCTCCCTGCGAGGGGGGCTGTGAGCAGAGAGGTCGCTTTGGGGTTGAATGGGCTCGGGAGAGTCCTCTCTTGAGGACTCGCCTTCCTGGCCGGCCCGTTCCTCCAAGGCTTTGCGGACACTTCCTCCCAATCTCTCTTTGTTTTGTAAATTGTCTGCTTTGCTGCTCTTGATGATTCGCCTGCCGATCCGATCACCTTTCGTACTCGCGATGTGAGCGAGCGATCAGGGGATGCTCCTCCCTATGAGCGAGCACACGAGTGAGGGAATGTGCCACGCATGTGAGTCCAGTGAGATCTGGCAAAAGTAACGAATCGAAGAGCAAGCACCGCTTGGGCGCTCTGACCAGATACACGGAGTGGCAAAGTAATCAAGGGGTGAAGAAGCGAATTGCGAAGGGAGACACGGAAGAGTCCAAAGGGGGATGAGGCCACGGCAAGAGAAGAGCGCCATCGATGCGCGAATGAGAGGGGTCAAGAAGGAAACAGGAGGGCGAGTGCGGGAGAAGGACAAAGTGTCGTCGAGAAGCGGTAGGACTGATACTCGAGACGGAGACGTCGTCCAATGGACGGAGGGGAATCGGGCGCACGCTTTATTGGGCGTGGTTCGGAACGTCAAACTGAAACGGCGACAATGGCAGGAGGCGTCAGCAGCGGCGCTGATCAGGTGCGACAAATCACGACACGCGGCCCTCACCATTGAACTACGGAAGGGGTTGTTGTCACCGACGGTGCTGCGGCGGACGTCCACCTGCTGCTGCTGACCACCGACGGCAGCGGCAATCGAGCCTGACCGCTCGCGGGCGTAAGCTTGGAAGGCGTCGTCTGGGCTCGTGACGTTGGCCGGCGGAGGCGGGAAGTACGAGGCGACGGTCGCGGCTTTCGTGAGCGGCGTCAGGGGCGTTGAAAGGTCAGGCGACATGGGCATGCTGTTGTCGAGGCCAGAGGTCGTGATGGCGAGCGAAGGAACTGCTTGGCCCGAGCCGGATGTTTGCGAGCCGTAGGACGACGCTCGCGAGACAAGCGACGCTCGATTCGTCGCGTCAGTCAGGACGCCGAGGCCTTTTGGAAGCCGCGGCAGCACAATGTCAGCCAGACGTGCCCGCTTAGCGTTGGAATTACAAGTCGACGCACTCTGCACGCCAGAGTAACGACTCGCCCGCTGGCCGGCCTTTTCTCCTGCAGCGTCGACTTCGACGAGGTTCTCCTGCTGCTCGCTCACCAAGCGGAAGCCGTCGACGTCGTCCTCGCCGAGAACCCAGGGCCCTGACGACTGATCGGGCGAGAGGACCATCTCGACGCTCTCCTTGCGTTGCTCGCCGTTCTTTGGCTGCTGCGCAAACGACGAAGAGGGTAGGACGTTGACCGTCGTCGACGAGGCGTTCGTGTAGAGCGATGGCCGTTGGCGGAGAGCGGCGCCCATCGCGCCCGAAAGAGACGACTTTGATCGCTGGTGGCCCTGCGAGTACACGGAGTTGAGCTTGGTGTTGGTCGCGCCGTCAAACTCGCTCGCGAACGAGACGCCGCGAGACTTGCGCTCGTTGGCGAACTGGGTGCGCGGCCGGGCAAACTCGGCGGCGGGGTCTACGACCTCGACCATCTCCTGCTGACCATGAGGGCCCGGGTAGTCGTCCGTCCGATGGGCGCCGTAGCCGGCGAAGTTCTCCGAGGCAGAATAAGTCGAGTGCATCGTCCGTCGGGCCGCTGTCTGCGAGAAGGCACCCGATTTGCGAGGCGTACCGCCGCCGACCGAGCCTGAAGGGCCATGGTGGGACGACGTCCGGTCCCAGTGAGACGAGATGACCGACATCCGGTTGTCGACTGCTTGGGACCATCTGTTTTGGCCAGGCACATGGAAGACCGATGGCTGTCAGGGCTGGGCACAAGTGTGAGGAGAACAGAAGCCCGTACCTCTGTCGCTTCTTGCTCTGCTTGCGACGCGTGTAAAGAACGTAAAGGACGACGCCGCCGACGATGATGGCCAGCGGGAAAAAGACGGCGGCAAAGATGGAGCCAGCAGGCAGGCCGCCCGAGGCCTCCTTGGTGACTACGGTGGCGATCGGATCGGGCGAGCCTGTAAGGGGATGGGCGCGAAGAAAAGCGACGTGTCAGAATGCTGGATCGAGAGGTGACGCTGTGACTGACGCACCTGTGTCAGCAGCAGCAGCAGCGACGGTGCTTCCTCCGACCGTGGTTGTGACAAGCTGGTCGGCTGGGTAAGTCACTTGGAACAGCGGTCCAGGAATAGGTCCGAAGAAGGGTACGAGCGCGCCGGACTCGGCAAGCTGAAAGTTCAGGTCGACCGTTGTCGTCGAATTCCACCTGTAAGAGAAGAACATCAAGGCATCAGAAAGACAAGTACTGCGAGCCGGCCCTCCCGGACACCGAGAGGAGACAGGCGGAGACTCACCACTTGGGCATCAGCGTCACCTCAAGCTTGCCGTCGGCGTACGGAACGGCCTCAAATATCTGAGTGGCATAGACAATATCGTTCAAGTCAGGATTTGCCAGACGTCTGAGGATGAATGGAGGCGGGGCACGGTCGATGCGGCTGCTCTCGCGAGCGCTCACGACGCGACTGCTCTCCGACGCGACTGACCTTGATGACCGAGATCGATAGGTGCGGGGCGTAGAGCGTGATGTCGACTTTGTTATAGGTGTAGCAGGTTGTGTCCCAAGTGACTTTGAGTGGTTTGTCCTTGCCGGCCGCAAAGACAGTGCCAGCGGAGGGAAACGTGTAAAGCTGGGTGGCCGAGCAGGCTGAGAAGGAGGATCAAAGGGGGCAGAGGACGAGCGGCCTGATCAGCCATCCGGGAGGAGGAAGCTGACCTCTAGTCGTGTGAAGTCCTTCTTAAAGCAACCATCCCCCAGCATGCACAGGAGAAGAAGCTTGCGGCGGTCGAGGGGCTCCCTGCTGGGCCTGATCCGCACGTCACCCCGATAGGAGACGCGGAAGGAGCATGACGCGACGCACCTCGCTTGGCGAGCGACCGTCGGCGCTCCATCTGCCGTTTTTCCTCAACCGGCCGGGCGGCTCCGTGACCGATGAAGAGGTGGGCGAAGCCCGGTCCAGTCGGGAACCGGTCGTCGGTCGTCGGGACGTTATGGACCATTGGGTGAGGGAGGGAAGGGGAAACTAGGGAAGGGAGGGGAGGGCGACGCGTCGGAGGAAGGGCCGAGAGCGCAGGCTGGGCTGTTGCTGGGCGCCTGCTGTCAAGCTTGCGGAAAAGTCGGTGGGAAGCGCGGGAGAAATAGAAGGAGAAAGGCTGGAAAGGAATGTCGGGGCGCCGGATGGGCAGCTGATCTGAAGGTTGGGAGGTCGTCGACAGGGAGGTGTGTCCCCTTGTTGACGTCGAGGCGGCAGCTCGGCGCAGCTCGGCACGCGAGGCCGCCGTAACCCTAGCTCCGATCAGAGGAAGCCGGCCGCGGTCGAAGTCAGCCATGGGGCCTCCCTCCCTCGACCTCATCTCGCCCGCTCTCCTACCCTGCCTCGTACACCCATGTCACCCGCACCAGCATCGACGAATTCCAAGGCCACTCGCTTCGCGCCCAAGCCCAAACCGGCCCGCCCGGCGCCGTCGCCCGAGCAACGCCGCACCTATCTCGCCAAGCGGCTCGCGAGTCAGGTTGCCGACGGGCACTTAGCAAAGGGCCTCAAGACGGTCGACCAGCGTGCGTGCGATTGGGCCCGAGACAATGAGGAAGCCGCAAGGACTGATACGATCCTGTCACTTCCGCTCTCAACTGTAGTCATCGCGCTTGGCCCATCGCCGAGCCTGACCGCGACCAAGCTCTCGTTCCTCCTCCACCTCGACCGCTACTCAGCCGCGCTCGACCTCCTCAGCTCGCTCGGTCCAGCCGAGCAGGCGACTCTCACTTTTGAGCGTGCCTACGGTCTCTATCGGCTCGGTCGGGAGGCTGAGGCAAAGGAGGTGCTGGACCGGGCGATCGCTGACGGCCACCTGCTCGGCGAGGGCGGCGAGTTCTTGCAGGCCCAACTCGTCAGTTCCTCTAGAGCTGCTTCGACTCCTCTTTGGAGAGCCAAGCTGGTCGACGCACATTGAGACCCGTCACAGCGATCGGCTTCTGACGGCCGCTCTCTACCCGCACTTGCAGGCCTACCGGGCGCACGACTACGACGCTGCGACGGAGCTCTACGCGAGCCTTCTGACGCATTACCCTGCTGTGCGTTCCTTCTCGGCCTCAGATCCGCATGCAATCGTCTGGCAGATGTCCCGGCGTTTGCTCCCGTCTGCGCTTACGCTGATGTCTTTATGGATGCTCTTGTATCGCTCCCTAGGACCACCCGGCGCACGCCGACCTCGCCCAGAATCAGGCGCTCGCCCAGCGCCGGTCCGACTTTGTCCACTCGGGCTATCTCGATGCCCTCGCCTCGATTGAGGGGGCCGAGTCACTTGATGCCGACTCGCTCGAGGAGGAGGTCCCGATCCTCCCTGCTGTCACGAACAGCAGCAGCGGCGGCCGGCAGATGAACGCCCAGGCGGGCCCGTCGTCTGCGGGCGGGGCAACGGCCAAGAAAGTCAAGCTTTCGTCGAAGGGGAAGGAGACGGCTGCGGCTGGTGAGAAGAAGCGTCGGCATGCGCTCCCCAAGGGAGTAGTCGACGATGGCAAGGCGTTCAACGAAGATGTGCGTCCCTTCCATCTCAATCGTCACCTTGGCATGTCTGACGCCTATGCGACTCGACGCTTGCGTACCTCTCCCAGCCTGACCGCTGGATCCCGCTTCGGGCGCGAGCGTCCGACCCCAAGTCGGCGAGCTACAACCCCAACTATACGAGCGGGACGTCCATGTCCAACATCGCTTCGTCAGGCGGGGCGCCCCCGCCGCCAGCTTCAAAGAAGAAGTCGGGCGGAGGTAAGAAGAAGGGAGGGAAAAAGTGAGGAGGCAAAGGGCGTGCCCTCCTTGACACTTCTCTCGCCTCTAAGCCACCCCCCCTCCCCCCCACGAGCGTGCTCGTAGCCCAATTGCCCCAATTCATGGCAATATACAAACAAGGCCCCAGTAGGCAGGGTTGGTCTTGTGCAGCTCGCCTGGATAACGTCACTCTGCGTCGTAGGTCGATGCGGGATGTTCTCGGAGAATCTCGAGCAGAGCCGACTTTATTCATGAGGGCAGTCGCCGTCAGCGTAGTAAGGGTCCCCTGACGACCAAGAGCTGTCATCTCGCTGGCACGATTATCATCCGCTGCCTTGTCCTGTGCGTCACCGGTCGCCGGCGGTGCGAGATCTCCTTCTCCATGGCAACAAGGGCCACCGTCAGCTCAGCCCGGTAAGTCCGGGCGGCTGAAGAGGCGCGCGCGTCGCGTCGGATGCAGAAGGACGTGCGTGTGCCGCCCTTGGCAGGTGACGACTGCCTCTGTGTCCATGGACACCTCGGTTGCGAGCCAAGCCGGTGTGCCCTCAAACGGCATCTTACCGAAGCTCCGTCAGCCTGCGATTTCAATCCGGATAGCAAGATCGTCAGCTGCCAAGCTAAAGGCCTGCGCCCAGCCTAGATGTGGGTCGCTGCAGCCTTGTTGCAATGGGTGTTGTCGTTGCAGCATACTCAGCGTACTAGAGGTCGAGAGGCTCAAAGTTCAGAAGACGCGTGCCAAACGCTATCAGGGGCGGGGCAAGAGCAACCTGCCGCATCGGCTCCCCATTCAGTCGTTCGGTTGCGAGCAAGAAAGAGGATAGCGCGGTGGGTCCGGCAGCGCTGGAGTCCCACGGCTTAGTCGATGACGACCGAGGTCAGCGGAGAGAGCTTGCTACGGTTCAGGAAGCGGTTGGAGAAGGTCTCCGGCGGTTGGCATCAGCCTCGTGAGCGCTGTTGACGGCTCGGGGGGATGCTGCGCCGGCCCGCGGGCTGAAAGAGGAAAGTAGCATGGCGCCTGCCTGATCCGCTCTTGTTCATCTTGCAGACCTGAGCACCTCCCCTTCCTGGTCGAGGCTGACGCGCCTGAAGATGACAAGGTGCTGATCGAGAACCATGAGGCCGCTCCCCACCTGCCGGGTAGCGCGCGGCTGTGTGCCGCTCGGCTCCCCGTCGCTCCCCATCGAGCCGGCCGGCTTGGCCGCGCAGGGGCGCCCGACCTGCCCGAACCGAGCAGCGGCGCCCCTTCTGGCGGTCCCGATGAAAGCAAGAAGTCCTCGTGTGCGCTCCACTCCCACGTAGTGGCGATCCGCATCCACCCCCAGAGGGGAAGGTCGTAGTGACTGACCGGGTGACAGAGTCCTTGCTCGCCCTGTGTCTCCAGTTGCCCAAGGGTATAAGATGCCGGACCTCATTCATCGCATCCATCCTTCAGTCTGCATTCCTCCTACCATCTCTTCCTTCTCTCATCATGCTCGCCGCTGCCACCGCCGCCCTTCTTCTCCCGGGCCTCGCCCTTGCTGCCCCCCTCGCTGCTCGCCAGTCTGAGGGCCAATTCATCCGCTTCCAGACCACCGACATTGTAAGTCCTTGTCTTGCGGCCTCAGCCCTTGCTTCCCTTGACTGACCGTTGTCTCGCCTCACCTCAGTGCTTGACCGTCCAGCCCGGCGTCAACGGTCGTTTCTCGAATGGCAACCTAGTCGTTTCGGGCAAGTGCGGCGAGGGACCCTTTTCGCTCAACGGACCCACACAAAACTGGGTACGTGCTCATTCATCACTGCTTCTCCAGTAAACCTTTCACTTAACCTTTCTGTCTCCTTTAGATCATCAACCGCGGAGCTGGCCAGGTTCGGCTCGCCGGAAGCAACCTTTGCCTTGACGCTGGTGTCGACCCTCGCAACAACATCGGCATGAAGGTGCGCTCCCATCGCCTGTCTTTTTGAGGGTCCTCGGTCGCTCAACCCCCTCCCTTACTGTTCCTCAGGTGTGGACCTGCGATGGATCCCTGCCCCAGCAGAACTGGTACTACACGGACGACGATCGCATTGCTGTCACCGGTGATGGTGCGTCAAGTCTCACCCATCGCCTGCTCATCCTTTTGGAACGCTGACAGCCTGCACGTCAATCAAACCTCAAAACAGACCAGTGCCTCGATCGGGAGGGTTCCGGACGCATCCAGACGTACCAGTGTACCAACGGCAACACGAACCAAGTGAGTCCCTCTTCAGTACCGTTATCCACGCTGTGTGCTGATAACTTCGCATCCTGCTAGATCTTCACCACTGCCGGATCAGTAACCCCGACCCCTGACCCCGACCCGACACCCGACCCGGAGCCGACGCCCGACGTCTCGCTCATCACCTTCCAAGACTCGAACTTCTGCCTGACCGCCGTTGCTAGCGGCTCCAACGGCTTCTCCAACGGCGACATCGTCGTCTCCAGCAACTGCGCCGGCGCCGCCCGCGGCTCTCAGGGCTGGATCATCAACCGTGGTGCCGGCCAGGTCCGCCTCGATGGCACCAACTTCTGCCTTGACGCTGGCTCCAGTACGTCGACGCTCGGTAGAGCCGAAATTTCAAAGGCTCACACGAACACGCCCTACCATAGACCCAGGCAATGGTATCCAGGCTAAGATCTGGACCTGCTACGACAACTTGCCTGCCCAGGTCTGTACCACTTACGCTTCTCGCTCAGATCCAAACAAATTGCTGACTATCGTGCCGATCGCTCGCCGCTATCTCGCACAGAATTGGTACTACACCGACGACAACAGCAAGTCCTCATCTTGACTTGCGCGAAAGCTGAGCTTTTTGACTAACCCTCACCCCCCCCCCCCTCATCTCAAAAGGAATTGCTGTCACCGGAGGCGACCAATGCCTTGATCTCGCCGGTGGATCGGGTACTTTCGTGCAGACCTGGCAGTGTAAATCCTTCTTGTTCCGTTCGCCCTTCCTTTCTCTCTTCATTGAAATACTGATATTGCCCGAACTTTCTCTGTTGACAGGCTCGACCGGCAACAACAACCAGGCGATTATTATCCTTCTTCCTCATTGCTCATGCCCCATTTACTAATCTTACATCGTCCTCCAACAGATCTGGCTTTGATCCGCCTAGTTTCAGTCAACCATACACCCGGCCGACCCTCCACATCTTGCTCTTGAAGGACGCTCACCCCGCCCGAATCTGTACATTCTCCCCTTCGCTTCCTGCCGAACCGCGGCGTAGTTTTTTCTGGCACTCTCGCATCCATCGTACTTCCCGCTGAGAACCCTTCTTCTTTCTCCGCTAGCTGTCTTGCCTGCCTCCATAGACAGACTGTATCCAAAGCTACCTCGACCGACGCGCTTATTTGCCACGATTGCCGTCTAAACGTCCCATACAGCGAGTTGTCGTAGGGGGCATACGCTTGTATACAAGGGCTGAGAATCGAGGCTTTCAGCGAGCTTTGATGCGGAGTGCAGGCGAACGGATGCCCAGAGTGCGTATAGGTCACGAAAGAGACGGAACTGGAAGATGCAGAAGGCGACAGAGTGGAAGTTGCGATGAAGGGGTCCTGAACGCGAGCCGCTGAGCGTGAGCGAAGCCGAGGACCGAAAAATTGAGTTGCGTGCGGCGGTCATGCAAAAGATCAGGGGCGAAGGGGTGAGACCGGGGTCGCCAGCCGGCGGCTAGTACATGAGCTGAAGCGACGAGGGGAAAGACAGCATCAGCTGCATAACGCGTTTGCTTTCAAGGCTGCCTTGGCTTAACGAGAAGCCATCAAGAGTAACGCACGTAGCCGATGGCGAGCAGAGGGAAACCCGAGAGGAGGCCGAGCCAGAAGAGAATGTTGCCGGCGAGAGGGTTGTTCTTCATCGCAGGCAGCCGGCCGGCCG
Organism: Cystofilobasidium macerans; assembly: GCA_014825765.1. Taxonomy (NCBI): domain Eukaryota; kingdom Fungi; phylum Basidiomycota; class Tremellomycetes; order Cystofilobasidiales; family Cystofilobasidiaceae; genus Cystofilobasidium; species Cystofilobasidium macerans. Next base: position 85,716 of record MVAP01000005.1, on the reverse strand, counting down.
CAGCGAGCGGGATCTGGGCCATCTGGAGGACGAAGAGGTAGAAGCTGACGGATGGTGAAGAGGAGGGAGTTGCCTGCCTTCAGTGTTGCTATCGACACCGGGAAAGTCGTCGACTGACGCACCGTAGCTTCTTGGAAACGATGAACATAACGAGCTCGTGGCAGCAGGCCGAGAGCAGGAAGGTCAGAAGCGTCGCCTGCATGCGGCTGACCTTGCCGGTCGAGAGACTGTTTTCAGCAGAAAGCGAACGTCAGAGATCCGACGAGAGCAGGGAAAGAGCGCAAAGAATGCAGGCGCACGAGGCTGTGTAGACATGTCGTAACAAGAAGGTCTGGAGGGGGAAGGTTAGAGAGTCAATTCGGCCCCGCATGTGCGCAGAGTAAGATGCAGATGAGCGTACGTGAACAGGGACGTTCCATTTCTTGGCAAACTGGTCCCAGGAGGTGGAGTTCCAGAAGTCTTCTGCGAAGCGTCGATCGGCGAAGCTGCGCAACAGAAGGGGCATGCAATGAGCGAGTGACGAATGGGAGATGGAAAAGTATGGACTGACTAGGTAAGCTCAGCAAAGCCGTTGCAGATGCATTCCTGGTGTAATTCAGGGGACATTGGTTATCAGTAAAGCTTTTAAGAAGAGCTTGGTCGAGCGAGCTCGGTTGACACTAACGAACTGCAAGGGGTAAGGGTCAGGCAGGCATCAGCAGATGGACCGTCCAGCGTATACAAGGTAGGCCGCACGATGATGTAGAACACAAGCAGGTAGTTGACCACCATTGGAAGAGCAAGGTTAATGAATGTGACAACCATCGAGTCGCCCTCTTTCGGCAGGGCCGGCACTGAGGGAAACACGCGTTCAGTTGATCTGCGTCCGACGCATGCCATCTCCTCGGCAAGACCACGCACTGATGTAGTGCTCCGTGACGACGTAGATGAGACCAAATGTTCCGGCCGTTGCGCAGACCTTCTCGAAGACGTAGATCGGGCGCATCCTGGTTGCCAAGTCGAAGGGGGGGGGGGGGAGGCGCAGGGGAGTCAGCTAGAGCAGTCGCGATTGCGACGTGACAGTCACCCGTGCTACGCCGAAGATGGGGACCCACTTCTCTGTCCTCGGCCATTCGAGCTCGTAGACCAGCGTCGGGACGAGCAAGTAGTCAATCCAGTTGACGACTGAGACGTTTGATGGCCACACGATCCTCTTTGCGCCGGTGCTTGTCAACTCGGCGCGATAGAGGTCAATGTTGCGGGACGTCGTCGCGATGTCATCGTTCGGATGGAAGGCGAGCGGGTGAGCTGCTGAAGGTCGAAGCGCCGGTTGGAGCTTGGTCGAGATCGGGCCGGAGACAGTCGTCGAAGCTGCAGTGGCGGCGCGCGTCGTTGATATCTGGGCAGCCGAAGCCGACGGCAAACTCGAGACGACGTTCAGCCGCTGCCGAAGAACCGTCTCCGACAAATGATGCGACTGCACTGGGTGCTGGTTGTCCGCTGGTGAGGCGGTGGTAGCCGTCGTGAGGTCGAGCGTTGACTCGCTCCCAGGCGTGCTGACCTCGCTACTCGCTCCAAGACCGCTACCCTTGGCGCTATCGACAAGTAGACCCGCGCGACGAGCCTCCTCCCGCTCGAGCTGGCGTCGCTCGGCCTCGGCGGATCGTTGGCCCTCGAGGGCCTCAGTCAGCGCAGCCTCGCGGCCACCCGGGTGGACGGCGAGCAGCTTCTCGAGCGAAGCTTCAGCCTGATGCTTGGCGAGTGCGATGTTGGCGAGATGACCGTTATGGGCGATATCTTACAGCGACCAGATCGTAGAGTTGGTCAGTGACCAGCGGGCGGACCGGAAGCCGAACTGGACGAAAAGGGCTATGCGCGAAAACCGAGGGACTTACAACTGTGGACTTTCATGAGCATGACCATAGCGTGTAGGACTAATGTGCCGCTCTGTACCCAGTACCAGCTCCTATAGAGCGCGGCGACGAAAGTTGAGTGGATAGCCGTTCAGCAGAAAGGTCCTTCAAGGGGCAATCTACCTGTGAAGTGCAGCGACTTTGGGCGACTGGAAGCGACGCACCTGTTGATGGTCCAAACAACGAAGGCCATGAGGTAGCAGGTCTGGACGATATGCTGAACAGTCTTGACGGCGTTGCCGTACGCCCACCAGCCGGCGCGCATGCCGCCGACAAGCGCGAGCGCGAACGAGGACGACAAGACAAGGGCGGCATCCGTCAGGGCGAGCATCCGCCAGTCAGCCGTAATGAGCCTAGCAAAGTCGGCCGACAGCAGCGAGCCAGTCCGTGAGTAGTGCTTGATGGCCGTCTGAACAAATAGAAGAAAGAGCCCGATCCAGAAGAGGGCAAAGAAGCCTCTAAACGGGTCGCTCGCACTTGGACCGGAGAGGTCGAAATGCGACTCTCGCGGCTGGAATGAGATGAGTGCCTTGAGGCTCTTGGACCCTTTTGCTCGGTAAGGCTGGACGCGGACAGTTCCTTGGTCGGTCTGGAACGTTGTTGAGCCTCCGGCCTTCGCCAGTGGGCGCGTACACGTTGGATGCGGCGTGGCCGAGGCTGCTAGGCCGTCGTCAGCTCTGGCCGTCGGCGTCGGCTGGCCATTCGTGCGGGAGTTGGTCGACGACACGGGCAACTTGCTGGACGACACGGGCAATAAGACGGGTGACGTGTCTGATGCTGCTGACGATGCCATAGTCGACGACGTTGACCTATCATCGCTGTTGCTGTCGGCAGTCAGCCGAGGCCGTCGTTGTGAGCAATTGACTCTAGTCGGGTGCGGGAGGGAGAAGCTGACAATAAGAGGGACAAGGCCGACGTCAGTCGGCTTGCTCGCAGTCGTCACATCTCTTGCGTCAGACACGTCCTCGCTGATGTCGTTTGGGGTGAGCTCGGTAAGACTGGCTCTCTTGGCGAGCTAGCGAGAGGGATTGAGCTCAGAGACGAGCTAAGCTAACGCCAGCGTCGAGGTGCTGTCGAGCTCCGGCCAGCAGCGAGCTGGCAGGGGTGGCTCGTAAGACATCCCACGAAAAGAGTCGACTAACCTGTCTGCCATCGTTTGAGAGTCTCCGAGAGGTCTCGAGGCCATGTTGGGAGTGTGGTCGTTTTGAGGCGGCTGACGCAAGGTCATTCGACGGGCGTACGACCAGGCTGAGAAAGGCGAAGCGTAAGCCCGGAGCCGTGGCGGTGGCCGCTGCGGCCATGACGCGGCCGCTAGCGCAGAGCAGCAGGACAGCAATGAGCCGTCCCAACCTTCCTTCCCTTGCCTACCAGGCCAAAAAGCGGAATAGGCGCCGTCGACGGACTTTCTCCTTGCGTATCGCTACAGGCTCTCGTGAAGCTGCCCGAACAAGTTGCTTGACTCAGCTCACGGCCCGTCACTGAACCGGGCCTGCCCCCGCGCGTCGCAGCCCCTTTGTCCGGCCGGATCCAGGACAAACGATGACCGCCTTCGACCGGTCGCTCACGCCTTCCCTTTCTCTCGTGTGCTCCGTCCTTGCGCTATGTCTCCAACGTTGATTGAAGATCCAGCCTAGTATCGCGGGCTGCTGCCTCTCAGTCGCGTCCTCCGACCACCACTGCCCATCACCAGCCAATATCCCATTTGCGTCACGTTCGTCACCTGATCGTGATCTGCGTCAATATGGCCAGCTCGCCTCTCGGCTATCCTGCCCTTTTTCTCATTCTGTCTGCGTCGATCCTCCTGTACGTTTGCGCTCCTTGTGGGGACCACCTTCTTTTCTTCACTAGACCAGCTGACGCACAGCATTCCGGCACGCTTCTCATATCTGCGAGTAGCTGGCTGTGCACCTGTGCGTCTGCTTTTCTCGAACAGGGACCCATTTTCTCCTCTTCATACCTGAGCTGACCATTCAATGGTAGTCTCCACGGCAGAAGGTTTCCTGTGGCGCATTTATTTTTTACAGAAGTGCGTTGCTTTCGCGCAACAGGCTCGTCAGTGAGAAGGTGGATCGCTGCCCGTCGTTAAATCTGCTACCCCTTTCCTGTCGCTGTAGCAATCGAGCAGATGGAGGCAATGCCCGCTTCGGCGTCTTCGGCTGGTGTGAGGCTCTCATGCTTTCGTCTTCGACGTCCTTCTGATGATAGCATCTCGACCGAGCATGGCAGGTGTGGCCGACTACTGCATCCCACGAAGGCTTGGCTGGCTTTGGGAGCCTCAGGTGACGAGCGAGCCGACCCTGACACGGACACTAGTGCTCGTGCCGATCGGTACGATGCCAGAGCCTGTTTTCGCCCCCCCGCTCGTAAGAGCTGACGAGATGACGTTTTCAGCGACCGGTTTTGCAACACTCGCCCTCTTCTGCCTCATTCACACTGTCCGCTCGGCTGGTGGGGCCGCCACGCCGACGCTACTTCTGACCCTGCTAGTCGGTCCTAATTTTACGGGTCCAGAGTGAAACTCAGATGCTGATCGTGGCTAAACTTGGATAGGCCCTGATCACAAGCTGCATGGCTGGCCATCGGATTCTGCTTTGGTCTATACGACACCGCACGCAAGCGGTTTTCGTCCGACGGCAGTGGCGTTGCCGCTGACTTGGGTCCGGCCACGTGGTACGTTTCGACGATCAATAGTTCATGTGCTGCTTTCTCATCCGCCGAACGCTCACTCGCTGCACGCGGCTACTACTCCAAGGATGCTCGTTGGTCCGTCCTCCCTGAAACCGGCTTCCTCCTGATCTTTGCTTGCTGACACCAAGGGCTTCTCATTTGCAGCGGCCACAGCCTCGCTTCTCATTGGTCTGATTCTCATCTACGTCGGCCCATATAAGCGCGCAGGCGAGTACGAGGTCGTCGAAAACAAGACGGGCGTCATCGTCACGCAGCCTGCTACGGCTTCTGTCGCTGCACCGGCCACCGTGGCAGCACCCGCTGTTGCAGCCGGGCCCGCAGCGAGCGGCGGCGGCTGGGCGAGCCGCTTCCGGAAGACTGAGCAGACGTATACCGTTTGAGGCGGCTGAAATTTGGTTGCTGCAGAGCCGAGGCTCCGCTCAGAAGGATAGAGAGTGTGCGCCAGCCTGCCACTCGGCGGATCCAAATGAAGATTCAGCTGCCGAATCTCGGACAGAGAACAGGTAGACTGCTCATGTGTATTCGATCATCCATGAGAATTAGATAGGACGCCAGAGTCTGGCATAGCCTTGCGTCCGATCATGAAGCCGAACCGAGGGTGATGCTGAGCGACATCTCGTTGGACACCGCGTTTCGCTCAGGGCGTTCAAACGAATCGGTACATGGTCTCGCAACTGGTTCCGTCAGACAGTGGCAGCGCGCACCCGCATATGCCGCGAAGCGGTGTAGCTGCGAGAGTGAAATCTCAGTTTTGATAGTGAAGAAAATGCCCCGAAAGCCGCCGCTTCTTCTGAACGACAGCCGAAGGTTGTCCTGCCGGGTTGAGTAACGTCTCTTGAAGTGTGCCCTAGCCCTTGAGACCGAAACCATCTTTGCGCTGCGACGGTCGCTCTCCAGCATCACCCCAGCCGCTTGACGGCCGAGGTCGACCGCCGTCCCTTGACGAGATTGGGCGACTGTTTCCGCCTGCGTAACCGGACGATCGGCCCTTGCCGGCCCAGCTGCTAGCCTGCTGTTTTCGCCAAGGAAGCGGATCGGGCTTGGGAATCGTCTCGTAGGCGGAGCGATGCCTGGGAAAGTCGGCGCTGACACCCTCGCCAAGTAGCCGGTCGAGGTCGGTCGTTCGCAGCTTCTCGAGCGCAGTGGTCGCCTCCTGTACTGACTTGAAGCTGACGTGCGCAAAGCTTTGCGGTCGTCCGTCATCGTCAGCGTTGCGAGTGAGCTGACATGGCCAGCCTTCGAGAAGCGGAACGAGAGCCTCAGTCAGCCGCTTATCGGTCACCCTGTACAGGCCGCCGATGCGGAGGGTCTTGCTCGGCGGGTTGACCTGGCGCTGCCAAGCAGCCATTTCGGCCTCATGCGCCGCTATTCTCTCGAGGTTCTGGGCCTTTCGCTTCTTGTGCTTCTCAAGTTGTTCCTCCGTCAGGGGCCTGCCGGCAAACTTGGCGATGAGCGGGCCGGCGTCGCGCGAAAGAAGCTGCACCTTGGCCATAGCCGCCTTGGCGTCCTCGGGCGAGTCGTAGTCGAGGAAACCGTGCGCCGTCACCGCCTTTGGCTTTGGGACACCCATCTCAACTTTGCTGGGGACAGGCTCGTCCACGAGCTCTCGAAGCCCTAAGAGCAATCAGAGCGAGGGCGATCAGCCCGTCATCCCGCGAAGACTGCCCTCGGGTAAAGGCCATGCGCGAGTTGGCGAACGACAGAGAGCGAACGAACCGTCCTCGGTGAAGCCCATGGGCAGATTGCCAACATAGATGCGGTCGTCGACAACACGACGCTGGCCGTCTTTTGGACGCAGTCCTGGCCACCGGGACGAGAAATGCCTCTCGCTACGGCCCGGGTTAGAACCCAACGAGCATGCGACCGTCGGAGCTGACCGCACGCCCCAAGCGACCGGCCGGCTGGCCGGGACAAAGCTGGCAAGGCTCCTACTGCTGCTGAGAAGCACGACGAGCCTCTGACGAGCAATGCGCGGTCCGGCCGCGACGGAGGCACGAGCGAGGAACATTGTGGGAGGGAAGGCAAGGAGCGCGCTGTGACATTGGAAGACGGGCGGAGCTCGGCCGCGCGGGGATGAAGATCGCAGCCGTCTGGTGGTGAGTCCTTCTCCAGCCAACACTTGCGACACTCCCCACATTCGACGCCATTGCTGAGGGATGTGAACAAGAGCGTGCAAAGCGGCAGACCATCAATCGACGCGATCTGACGCCTACGATTTGCCCGAACGGCGATGGCTTAATTGCCTACAGCAGGGCGTCGAGTAGTAATCCTGTTGACGACCGCCTTAGCCGCATCCTCACCCTTTGCCAACTTGAGTCGCTCGAGGGCCATCGCCAGCCGAGCAGATTCGGGCAGGCGGGCAAACTCATCGGCAGGGTTTGCGACGGGCTGTTGCCCGAGAGCCAGTTCGCGCTCAGCTGCTGGCCGCTCGTCAACCTGAAGGAAGCGTGAGAGAACATCCTCCGAGATAGGCAGCGGGCCGTCTCGACCCGCTGCTGCTGACCCGCTGCCAGCCGCCGCATCGTGCTCGAGGCCCTCGCCGCGCCAGCCACGGGACCAAAGGAGGTCCCAGATGCCCTTGTCGGCCTGAACCTCTCTCTCGAGCATGGCTCCAATGGACTGCTCGAACGGCCGTGTAGACCAGAAGGGGTGCGGCGCACTCAGCCGGGTCCAAAGTTCGGGTGTCAGTCGGTCGAGTGAATGCGTTCGAGGTTGCGATGGGATAATGGTCGAGGGAGAGGCGTCTTCGTCGTTCGCGTCGCTCGCGACTGGCTCTTGCGTGGCTGGTGTTGTTCGCAAGTGCTCGATGATCCACTCGGCGACTGTCGCCGGAACGTATGGCTTCTCGCTCGCATAGCGAGGCAGCGAGCTGCGAGGCCAGACAAAAGGTGCTGCGTCAGTCTCCCAGTCGACAGGCTAGAGCAAGAAATGAAGACACGCACGCAATTCGCTCGCCGATGTCGCCGAGCTCCTTGCCCTCTTCAAACCACTCCCAGGCCCAGCGGTTCCGCTTGCCGGTAAGGGCGCCCCGCTCGAGCTTCTTCAGCCGACGCTCACGATCTTCGACCTTCTTGGCCTCGAGAAAGTCGCGAAGCTCGAGTGCTGGGGCGGCGTGGATGAGGTCCTCAGCTGGCGGGCCGCAAGGACGTTCTTTGGCCGTCTTCCCATCGGATGACCGCTTGGCTTTTGACTTCTGAGAAGCACTCTTGGAGGTACTGACTGCTGGATCGCTTCGAGGCAATGCCTTGTCGATAAAGGCAGGGCGGCTCGGTTGGCCGAAGTCTTCGAGGTAGGAGTCTGATAGCTCGAGCTTACCTTTGCTCTTGACGAGCACCTTCTCAGCCCGCTTGGCCTTGCGCCGACCGTTCTTTGAGAGCGTGGAAGATGGTGCAAGAGTGGAGCTCGAGGCGACACAGCGGCGGGAGTTGGTCCAGATCGGCGAGGAAGGGACAACGGCAGTAGCCCCAACCGAAGGCCGGCTTGGGGTGCCGCTGCTAGCTCGAGCAGCGGCCGAGCGGCATGCTCGGGGAAAGAAGACCAGGTGCTGCATCCCAGGGGAAACGTAAGGGCAGGCTGAGCAGACTTTAACTCCAATGGTCGGAGGCGGAGGGTGCAAAGTGCGAGTCGACGTCCAGGAGAGAGCGGCCGGCGCCGGCAACACAAGGTCGCGCAGCCCGACAAGACGTCGTCCTTGACGGCTGACGAACGAAATGGCTTTCACGGACACAGCGCTGGTGATTCGGAGTTGAGCCGGTGTGTGATACAAGTCAGGGAGAGCGAAGACCCAGAGGAAGTTAGAGAAAGGCGTAGAGGTGGTTTTTGTGGTGGAGGGGGGCGTGACAACGAGAGGTATGAAGGTCGTAAAGTGAGTCTATGCAAGTGAGGTCGAGGATGAGCTCGTCTAAGGAGGCGCCGGAGAGAGTTCAGAGCTTAGAACTTGAGGGCCTTGGGGGCCTCCCAGGTGAAGGACTCCTCCTTGCGGCCGAAGTGGCCGTACGACGACGTGAGCTGGTAGATCGGGCGCTGGAGGTTAAGGTCCTTAACGATGACTCCCGGGCGGAGGTTGAAGTTGGCGTTGATGATGGCGACGAGCTCCTCATCCGACTTCTTCGACGTGCCGTACGAGTCGACAAAGACCGAGAGGGGCTCGGCGACACCGATGGCGTACGAAAGCTGAACGAGCGCGCGCTTGGCAAGGCCGGCGGCGACGAGAGACTTGGCAATCCAGCGGGCCGTGTAGGCTGCCGAGCGGTCGACCTTCGACCAGTCCTTGCCCGAGAAGGCACCTCCGCCGTGAGCACCCCAGCCACCGTACGTGTCGACGATGATCTTGCGGCCAGTCAGGCCGGCGTCGCCCTGAGGACCACCAATAACGAAGCGGCCCGAGGGCTGCATGTGGTAGACGGTCCGGTCGTCGAGGAGGTTGGCGGGGATGACCTTCTTGACGATCTTCTCGAGCAGCTCGGACCGGAGGTCCTCGGTCGTGATCTCCTCGGCGTGCTGGGTCGAGATGACGACGGTGTCGACACGGACGGGAATGCAGGCGCCGGTCTCCTTGCGGTACTCGACGGTGACCTGGGTCTTGGAGTCGGGTCGGAGCCAGCCGAGCGAGCCGTCGCGCCGGGCGGCGGCCATGGCGGCGTTGAGCTTGTGCGAAAGCATAAGCGAGAGGGGCATGAGCTCCTCGGTCTCGTCGGTGGCGTAGCCGAACCTGAGGGACAAATTGCGGCACGGTCAGAAACGAGAAGGACAGTCAATCAAAGCAGGAAAGGGACGTACATGATGCCCTGGTCACCGGCACCGTGGTTCTCGAGGTTGCCGTGGTCGAGACCCTGGGCGATGTCGGGCGACTGCTGCTCGATGGCAACGAGGACGTTGCACGTCTTGTAGTCGAAGCCCTTGTCGGACGAGTCGTATCCAATCTGCTTGATAGCGCCACGGACGACAGCCTGGAAGTCGACCTGGGCCTTGGTGGTGATCTCACCGAAGACCATGATCATGCTGCGAGCAACGTGCGTCCAGAGGAAAAAGCCAAAAGGTCAGCCTCAAACGCGTGCTGGCAGGCAAAAAAACGCGTTGCGCGCAAAAGTCGCTAGCAGGACAAAGCAAAACATACCCGGTCTTGGCGGCAGTCTCGCAAGCAACCTTGGACCAGGGGTCCTGGGCAAGGCAGGCGTCGAGCTGTGATGCGCGAGAGGCGGCAAGGAAAAAGAGGCCGGGCCGAACAAAAGGTCGAAAAAGAACGCGAGCATGTCAGTAGCCCGCACCAAAGTCACTGACAGCAAGCTGCCTCGCGCAAGGCATAGCGCACGCACGATAGCGTCGGAGACAGCCTGGAAAGGGAGGAGACAAGCGGATTAGCTTTAACGCTCTTGTTGTGAGAGAGACGGGCTAGCTCAGCCGCGGACGACACGAGCGAGGAAAGAACGTACGTCGCAGATCTTGTCAGGGTGGCCCTCTCCGACCGACTCGGACGTGAAGAGGAAACTAGAGCGACGAGGAGCGGAGAGAATCCCGTCAGTACTGGTCTCCTTCTCACAAGGGCGACTCGGCTGGCGACTAGGCGTTTAGGAAAAGAGCCCGGTCTGTCCGAGTGCCGATGAAACGCGCCGGGGAGCGGGCGCGAGAAGAAAGCTCAAACGCACTGGCCAGCGGGGAGCTTGGACTGGACGACAGCGGATCCGTTCGACATTTTGGGCGAGAAGAGCAGCGAGAGAGGAAAGGAAGGGGGAAGAGAGTGTGTTGGGTGGGAGAAGGGAAGGCGCCCCAAGTCGTTCGAGCCGCGTCGCGCCAGCCGGGGCGCGAGCCGGCGGAGGCCGATATTTTTTCGACAATGGCGTGAGGGGCGATCGAGAAAGCATTGGTCGCGCTGCCGGGCCGACAGACGACGTGCACATGTTGGCCTGCACGCGGCCTGATAAAGTCACCGTCGACGCGAGGACAGACTGAATCGGACTGCGCGAAGACGATGTACAGTCACGCCTTCGGACAGCTGCCAGTTGTATCCGCGCTTCACCGTGCACAAGAGTTGAACCGTTCACCTTGCACCGGTGTTGCTCTTCGTCAACAAGGGTGGGCGTTTATTAGGCATCCATCACCGCCGTCGCTTACGCTTCTTGACGGGCGTCAGCTCCTCACTCTCCTCCTCACTCTCCTCTGTCGCGTCGTGATCCACCTCTGCCTCCTCTTCCTCGTCCTCGGCCGCAGGCTCGTCCTCGTCCTCGGTCCCCGTCAATGAACTTCCGCTGTCGCCAATGAGGTCTCGCCCGCGCTTATTGGTCCTACTAGTTGAACCAGCTCCGGCCACCGCCGTTGATGCTGCTGATGCCCTGCTTGGTGGGTCCGAAGCAGGAGAACGAGATGTGGCCGAGTGCAGCCGGCGAGCGTCAAGAAGCTCATCGAACGCGCCCGTCAGGGGCAGGTGGAACGTGGTCGATGATAATGGGTCTCCATCGGCTGAAGGCGTTGTTGCCGAAGCTGATGAGGCCGGTGGTGAGGGGAACGGTGGAGTGATCTGTCCCGTGCGAGAAGGGAAGCGCAGCGAGAAGGCACATCCCCAGTCAGTCCGACATGCATGAGGTCGACGTCAATGCGGAGTGGAGACGCACGTCGCCGTTGAGCCGCTCCATATCCCACATTGACCTCAGCTTATCCCAGACCTCCGGCCCTTCGACGCCCTCACTAGAGCCGTCGGCGAGCTCAGCGAGCTGGCCATTGATGAGCGCAAGCAGGGCGGCCATTTCAAAATGCCGGCTGAGGCCTAGCGGCCGATGCTTGGCCAAAGCTTTGAGGAGAATCTGTGTTCGTATGGAGAACAGCGTTAGCGTGACATCGTCAGGGGATGCCTGCACTACAGCGACGGAGTCGTGCTAGCGACGCACGATCTCGCCCTGCACCGAATCGAGCACGCCCGTTGTCGCCGATGGCTGAGCCGAGTCGTCCCGCTCCCTGTTAGCTGTCGAGCCCTCGGCGTCCTCCTCCTCTTGCCGGCGTTCAGAGTCCGTCTCATCCTCACCCGAGACGGCCGACTCCTTGGCTGCGACGTCGGCAGCCGCTGCTGCTACCGCCTTGCGTCCGCGAGCCGTCGCCTTCTTGACGGCCATCTAAGTTGTTTAGGTTGCAGCAGATGGATGGATCTGAATGTGTCCTGTAGAGGTCAATCGTAGCTGTCGTATGAAGTGGTGCGCTTGAGTTAGGGGCGAGATGGCGAGGCGAAGGTCGTGGTCAGGAGTGCAGCAAGGGGCCAAAGGGGCCAGGCCGTCTCATCCTCCCGGGCGCCTCCAACCACGGTCCTCCCCTGCGCCATCTGCCCTCAGTCATCTCTCAGCTTCGGTCGCTCTTCAGCCGCTCCATGGAGGGCATTCAGACTGCCAAGGTCTGTCGTTGCAGTAAGTCTAGCCTGAGGTTAGGGACAAGAGCTGACCGAGGTCTTGTCTCCGGCCACGCGCGGCCAGATCGAGCAGGTCGGGCTCGAGCGAGATGGCCAGCGGACGACGGGCACGCTCTACCTCACGCCATTCCATCTGATCTTTCAAACGCCCGGACAGGACGACTATCGGGTGCGCGCTTACTGCTTGAGCTGTGGCTAGTCTCAGTCCAGCCGGCGACTGACAGTCGCTTGAGAACGCGCTATCACAGCTCGCGTATCAGCTCCTCAACCTCGTCACGAGGCTGGCGCAGACGTTCGTCGGTGACGTCCCCCTCGCGCTGAGGACGCGGACGTTCGAGTTCCTCACCTTGCTCTTCCAAAACGAGAGCGACTGCGCCGACGCTTTCGAGACGATCAAGGAGCTCACAGTGCTCCGTACGTCTGCCGAGTCGCCTCGTGTCGGGCCAGGACCCATCCCGAAGACCGTGAGACTCGCTGTGATTTATCGTCAGCTTACCTGACACACATGTCCTTTGATTTCTTGATTGCAGCATCCGTCGAGAAGCTTTATGCCTTTGCTTACCATCCGGACCCGCCGCTTCCGACGCCGAGCGTGCCTGGCTGGTTCTGCTACACGCCGCGCGATGAATACGCTCGCATGGGCGTAGGCACACGGACGAAGGCTTGGCGACTGACCGACATCAACAAGGACTATGCGGTGTGTCCAGCTTGAAAGATTCTGGCCACTGTTAGAAGCACTTCGGCGTGAGGCTAACGTCGGGCGCCGGGTACAGTTCTCGCCGACGTACCCCGCCAAGCTGGTCGTACCGGCTAAGATCAGCGACGCCGTGCTGGCGTACGCGTCTAAATACCGCAGCAAAGAGCGCGTGCCGGCACTGACGTACCTTCACTGGGCCAATTTCGTGAGCTTTCGTCTGGCATTGATTACCTGTTGGTCAACCCTGCTCACATAGTCGCACGCGCTTCGGATTTGCAGGCAACGATCACACGTTGCTCACAGCCAATGGTCGGTCTCAAGCAGGCCCGCTCGGTCCAGGACGAGAAGCTCGTCGAGACCATCTTTCAAACGCATCTCTTCCCGACCTCAGCCTATTCGCCATCGACCGACATTGTCTTTGGCGCTACGCCGACCAATCTCATCGTCGATGCTCGGCCGACGACCAATGCCATGGCGAACGTAGCAAAGGGCGCCGGGTCCGAGAACATGGACAATTACAAGTCAGGCAAGAAGGTCTACCTTGGTGCGTGCTGTCACCGCAAACATGCTGAGGCGAAATCGATGGACGCTGACCTCAAATCCTGTCGCCGTCTTCGCCAGGCATCGACAACATACACGTTCGTCATGCATTTTGGTTGGACGACGGTAGATCGATGATTCTGACACCCTCCGTCACCTTTGTCAGGTCATGCGCGACTCGCTCAACCGCGTTATCGACGCTCTGCGCGAGTCGGAACCGATTCCTGGGAGCGAGGTCGCGCCGCCACCGCTCGACCGGCAAGCGCTTCGTCGGTCAGGCTGGCTCAAACACCTGACGGCAATCCTAGAGGGAGCAACCTTGATGGTCCGCAATATCCACGTTAACGCTTCGCACGTTCTCGTTCACTGCTCGGACGGCTGGGACCGTACCGCCCAGCTCGCGGCTGTCGCCGAACTTTGCCTCGACCCGTACTATAGAACGATGGCCGGCTTCCAGGTGCTCGTCGAGAAAGACTTCGTCAGCTTTGGCCACAAGTTCCTTGATCGCTCCGGTCATCTGTCGTCCGACAAATTCTTCGATGCTAGCCAGAGCGACGGCGGCAAGGACGGCGCCGGAGATGGAAGCGGCGGGATCGGCGTCGACAACGATTCGAGTCCGGCCTCGGCCCCGAGCGGCGCTCAGGCATTCTTCGCCTCGGTCCAGAAGCAGTTCTCGGGAGCGATTGCGTCCAATGCTCACCTCAAGGAAACGTCGCCCGTTTTCCATCAGTTCCTCGACTGCGTCTACCAGATGCTTGTCCAGCATCCAAATCGATTCGAGTTCAATGAGCTCTACCTCCGCTCTATCTTCGAGCATCTCTACAGCTGCCAGTTTGGCACATTCCTCTTCAACTCGGAGCGCGACCGCCGGACGCCACCTGAATTCGGACCTAGGGGCTCGCGTGCACCCTGGGAGCGGACCGTGAGCGCCTGGGACTGGTTCGGCGCACCGGCTGAGGTGGACCGGTTCCGCAACCCAGATTATGACCCGTCACTGGACGACCGGGAGAGCCGCGCGGTCGGCGCCGATATGGGTGTCCTTTTCCTGAACCCGCGCGACGTCAAGTTTTGGCACCAGCTTTATCGGCGCGGCGACGAGGAGATGAACGGCCGGTCTCTCCCGCCGATGGTCGAGCCGCCACCACCCGAGGAGGGCGAGATCGATCCGGTTGTCCAGCACGTCGTCACGGGGACCGAGGCACTTGAGCACGGCCGGCCGACCGAGGAGGGTTCGTTTTTGACAGCCTCGATCCCGTACGAGTACCGCTCTCGTTCAGCAGAGGGGATCAGTGCCACGTCGCCTGTCGACGGCATCTACCCATCTAGTGACACCAGCGAAAGCCCATATCGGCCTTTCACCTCCACGTCAACCGCCATCTCAATCCAGCCAAGCGGACGACCAGCGCAAGCACCGTCCCCTGCGCCGTTACCCTTAGCCGCCGCACGTTCCCTGCTGTCCCCCTCACCGTCACAGGAGGCCATGCGTTCGACCTCCCCTGCCTCATTATCTCGGTCAACCAGGACTCTGTCACCGACGGCGACTTCGGGTTCCACCTGGGGTGCCTCTTGGGCGTCACTCTCAACCGGGGCGATGTCAGCCCTGAGCGGTGCGGCCAAGGAGGTCGGCCGTGCGGCGACCACCATCAGTGCTCAAGCTCAAGCGGCCGCAGCCGCACGGGCTGGCGGCGGCATCTTGGCTGGCAGGAACGGCGGCGGCGGCTGGCGACGCGAGGACGAAATGTCGTCGGCGATGGGCGGCTCTCCAGCAGCCTCGTCGTCAAAGATGACGATTGCGGCGGCGTCTGTCGAGAACCCTTGGGCTACAGTAGACGACGCGCCCTCCTCGCACCTGATGTCGACCTCGCCACCGCGGGCAATTCCCTCACCGACACCCCGCGGTGGCCTCACGGATGACGGTGACCCAATTCGGCCGGGCCTCTCGTCCTTTGGGGCGTCGAGCGTCAGTCAGCAGTGGAGCTTCATTGAGCCTCCATCGACGCTGCTGCCCAGCTCGCGACTCGGCCAAGACCGGCCAAATGGCTCGACGGCGTCACCCCAAGGCTTGGGCGGGCCCAGCGCCGGGCAAAGGGCTTGGCGGGGGCTTGAGGAGCTCAGCATCGACGACTTCAAAAGCGGCGCCGGCACCAGCGGCCAGTTCCCGAAGCGCGAGGTTCGGCGTTCGAACTACCTACCGGCAGCGGATAATGCCCCGACAATGTCATCACACGCAGTGCCGAAGACCAAGCCGCCTCTGCCATCACAGGAGTCTGCTTCGTTCGATCCGCTCGGCGTCGGCCTTTGAGACGCGACTGCTGATGCCATGCTGCGATCTCGCCCTCTTTCGAGCGACAGTCACTGAGAGCCAAAGACACACATGGTTGAGACAATGCGGGGGCGCCGAGTGTCGGCAGAAAACGTAAAGGTTGCGTGTGCGGGCTGAAGCGGGGATACAAGTGCTGAGGAGGGCCGTGCGATGGAATAAAGAGGGCGTGCGGGAACAAAAGAGGTGCTATTGGAGTTGTAGTGCTGGCTCAGCGCAGGAGCCGGACCTGCATCTCCTTGGAGACGGCTGCGAGCGTCCCCTCGAGCAGGCGTTGAATTTGTACGAGATCGACGTTGGATGCGCTGCCGATCTGGGAGAGATGAGGGCCAGTCGCATGAAGCAGAGCTAGCAGCTCGGAAGGCTCAGCCGGCGCTGTAGAGGGCGCGACAGCATGCCCGTTGATACCCTTGCTAGCCTGGGAGACAACAGTCGGGACCTGCGCTCCGTTGCCGCTGTTGCTTAATGTGCGCGTTCGGTTGGCTAAGGGCGACGCGTAAGCGGACACGTCGTCTGCCAGTTCGTCGAGGCTCTTCACAATCAGCAGCCACGAAACATGTTCAGGGCTGAATAAGACTGCGGAGAACATACCGCTGACGGGTTCAAGCGCGGGTGACTGGAGGACGGCCGGCTGCGAGACGATCTGCGATTGCGCAGGCTCTGCGTCCTGGCCGGCGACCGAAGACGTCTTGGGCTCGCCCTCGCCCTCGTCTGAGTCAGTGTCGACCATCTCAGCCGAAATGAGCGGCGCTCGACCGTTGCCCGGGGCGGTCAGTGACACGCTGGTGTCAGGCCGAGGTAGCGAATCGTGCAAGCGGCCTTTGGGATAATGAAACTCGTCAGAAGGGTTTGGCCGTCGGTCACAATAGTGCATTGACGTACGACGCTCGACCTGCCGGTGGGAGCGGCGGGCCGACTTGGGCGTGCCGGGTGTGTCATAGGGCTCGGTCGAACGATTGGCTGTGGATGGAAGTCAAAAATCTCATCGTCAGCGGCCGTGAAATGGGGAGCATCGAGTATTGGCTCGGCGGACCCTTGTCGTCTGACTCGGGCACGACATCGCCGTCATCCTCGTCGTCCCCGTTGACCATCGTTAGGTCAATCGAAACATTTTGGACAGGCACTCGAGGCGTGAAGAGGTCGTTCGGTCCATCGATTGGCTGCCAAACTGTTGTTTGGCCGTGCGCCTTGCTGCGAGTGACAAGCGTTTGCTCCAGCCGCTCCTTCTGTAGACGGCGCCAGGTCATCGAGTCCTTCTCCGGCGACGAATGGATCGAGACATCGAGCTCGCCGTCGACCGCCTCCTCTTCATCTTGTTGCAGAGCGGGCGAGCCGAAAAACCGCGGTATCCAGGACGAGACGGCCGAGACGAGGCCGCCGGAGGAGGCCGACTTTGTCAGCGATCGACGAGGTGTGTTGGCCTTCTTGCGCGCTGGGGTCGGAATCGCCGCCGCCGCCTTAGCGACAGGCGCCGGGTCCGGTATCGGTGGCTCCATCTCAATGAGATCCTGTATGTCGGCCTCGTCCGCAGTATCCTCGAAGGGTTGGGACGGCGTTGCGGGAATCACAGACTCTTCACTGTTGCCCCGTCGTCGCTTGGACGACCGAGGGATAGAGCGCGGCGCCGAAGGCTGCCGCCGACGCTTCTTTGAAGGCGTCGATTGGTGTTTGTCACGCTCGGTGTCCGACAGAGGCGCTGCCGGCGCGATGTCCCCCTCCTCGTCTGCAGCGAGAACGAGCGTTTCGCCGATGTTCGCTACCGCTTCAATCCCAGCCGGTTGCGGGTCGGCCGGCTCCTCGATGGCTATCGTCGGTAGCACTGAAGGTTGCGTTAGTTCCTCGTCGGGCTCGAGTGGGGAGGCCGATGAGGTGTCGGCGTCGTAGGCTGATTCGGCCGCGCTGCGACCTGATGCCTCATATAGGCTCGACTGAGGCTCATCCGGGAAAGAGGGCAGCTCGGCCTGCGGCTGCGTCTCCTCAATTTGTGGCAGCGGCAGCAGGGAACAACCTAGGCCAATTGCCTCGACTCCCATGTTGAGCTCACGGAGACCCTTGAGGAGCGCCTCGACATCGGCAGGGTAGCTCAGGCCTGGGGCGCCGTTGAACGTCGCCGCCCACATGTCGCGGAAGGCTAGGACAAAGCGTTCGTTCGGCGCTTGCATTGAGGCGACGAATAGGCCGCCGAAGCGATGGAGCGAGTCGTTTGTTGGTGGCATAACGAAGTACTGGCTGCCCTCGGGGGTCGTCGCCTTGACTGCGAGCTTCCGCAGGACGAGTTCGTAAACGTCGAAGACCTGGAGTGGAGCGGCGGTAGGAAACGTCAGCACTCTCACATGGATTGACTGAGCGTGGAAACGCACGGCTTCTATGTGGACGTCGCCCTGCAAGACCTGATGCTCGTCCTTGACCCAGACGCTGAGGGCCGGAGTCAGAGCGCTGACCGCGGCAGCAACGTAGCCGAGCGGGAGGCCCATCAGAAAGGCGCCAGTGCTCTTGAGCAGACCGACGGCCGAGCCGAGCATTTCGGGATGATGAAGCACCGTAGGGTAGGCCTTATCGAGCGCGAGCGCGAGAAGCTCAAGGAAGCCCTCCGGAAAGTATTTCATGAATCGCCGCGCGGCGAGCTGCGAGTCGTTGGTCGGCTCGTGGTCGCCCGGGTATTCAACCGCGAGCGCGATGAAGCGGAGGCAATCAAAAGTCGCCTGACAGGGACTGCGGAATTGAGGGCGAGCGGTCAGCACAAGAGCATGTTGTAGCGTCCGGACGATAAGAGCGCACATGTCAACCATGTCCACGTCGGTCAGACCGGCTGCAAGGTCCTCGACAACCACGATGTTTGGGTTCATGCCCTTTGCGACGGCCCGGCTGATTGTCGTCTCGAGCAGCGAGCCCCAGGTGGCGACGTTTGTCGGCGAGGCTGACGTCCAGAGGACGGGGAACCGCCGGAAGGGGTCGGTCAGGAGGTCGGTCAGAAGCCGAAGTGTCATCGAGTGGGCCGAGTCCATATCGGCGTCGGACGAGGGTACGCCGGCGGCTATGTTCGCAGAGGCGCTGCGGTCGCTGACATTCAGGTTGAGCGAGGCTGCCGCCGTACTAGGATAGAGTTCAATCCACTTTTCCGCTGCGAGGGGTTGTCGAGAAGCGACAGAGAATCAGCATGGCTAGGCAGGGTGAGATCAAAGAGACCGTACGCACCCATCATCTTCCACAGCGCAAAGCGGACGGCCTCCTCCTCTTCATCGTCGCCCGGTGCGAGCTTGTCGAGATTGCTTGTCAGGTCGCCGAGCAGGTTGAAGGCTAGCGGACCCTGGAGACCGGCATCAACAAGTCGCTGAAGTGTCGCGACAAAGGCCTTGCGGATCATAGGCTCACCGCCGAGCGGAGGGAGGGTCGTTCCGATCAGCGTCGTGATAAGAATGCCTGGTCATCAATGAAAGGGAGAATGTAGATGAGCGGAGACCGCACAAGAAAGAAGAGCGAGGGTAGCGTACCTGCCAGTGTCGGTGCCCCACTCTTGCCAGCGCCAAGGACCATGTCTTTTGTCGGGAGAAGGACACAGCCGAAAGCGTCTTCGCCGAGGATGTCGAGGGCAAGACCGACAAAATGATCCATCAGCCCGTACCGGACCAGGTTGAGGTTGGCCTCGAATTCCATCGACGGAGGCCGATAAGCCATGACGTCGAGCTTGAAGAGCGTACCGACAAAGGCTGCGACACTAGCGAGGCCGGTCTGGTACTCATGTGAGGGCTTCGCGCCAGCTGGCAGGAACCAACGCAAAGTACATCAGCGTTCCACAGCACCTGGTATCGTCTACAAGGAACGCACCTGTCGGCTGGAGTGAATTGAGCGCCGCGAGAGCGCTCCGGTAGGCGGCCGAGATGATAGTCGGCAGGATGCGAACACCCTCGGCACTGGTGACCCAGCCTTCTGCTCCGACCTCATCCTCATCCTTGAGGCCGCGGACGCCGATGACAGCCGCTCGGACGAGGTCGAGTGCTTGGCCGAGATGCCGGGCAACCCACGCTCGCGGCCACGGGGGGATTTCGGTCGGCGTGATGCCAGCGGCCGAGGCACTTGCGCAGAGCGTGCTGAGAACCCGCTGCCGGTCGGTTGCACCGGTCGGGAAGTCGACGGCGGCAATCGAACCGTTAAGGAAGCCTGGGCAGAGGAGGCGGTCAAGCCGCCACTGACTGGTCTTGCCCCTTGTTGGCTCCTCTAGTGGGGCGCCGAAAACGCGGACCAGTATCCGCCAGCCGGCGATCTTTATGCTGTCGATAGCGATGATTGGAAGCAGGTGACTGAGAAGCAGCGGCTGGATGAGAGAGTCCATCAGCGTCGAGAGGTGGCCTAGCTGGGTCTCGTCGACCGATACAATCGACACTCCGGCATCGATCATCTCGGCGTCATCATCGTTGACGCCCATGCTCAAATTTCGGCTGTCTTCGTCGTCGGCTGGCGTTGCGGGGACGAGGATGCGGCCTTGGCCAGCTTGATAGGGCGTTCCCATCGAATCAGGAGGCGCCTTCGATGGCCTCGCAGCGGGTGTTGGTGGAGGCGATGCCATGGGTGCGGCCAACCCAGCATTGACCGCCGTCGCTCGCTCTCCGAGGATTGCGCCCGAAAGCGCATAGACGGCATTGATGAGACCAGCCGTCGCGGCGAGCATTGCCTCCTGTCGTGCGCGGGCAAGCGCTGCATTCGCCGTCCCGACCCCTGCGTCGACCCGGCTAGCCCAGACCTTGCCTCCTCCGCCAGCGGGTACCGCCGGCGCGTCAAGGAGGCCAGGTGGAACGTCGCGCGCGAAAGCGCTATTGAGGTTAGTGAATACAAGGAATGTCCTCTTTGGGGCGAGGATCCACGGTAGATCGAAGAGGACTGGATCCGATTCAGCCGTCAGTGTCGGTGCGAGCTCTTGGCCTGGATCGGTCGCCGCCGACGATCCCCGTCGGGATGACTGCGAGATGATGCCGTGGAGGACATGGTCCCAACCTTTCTGGATCAGAGGCGCCATTCCTGCGATGCCGCCTCCGTTGGCCGGCGCCTTGGCCCCGGAAAGTCCGCTGCTGGCCGTGCCGCGCACAACATTCATGAACTCGAGCAGGTCCGAGACGTTGGTCTGGATGTTGCGACCGAGAAGCGTGATGACGACAGCCCAGGTGGCGAGCGCCCACGGCGCTGGTGGGTTGCTGATCCCACTGGTAGCCGTATAGCTAGCCCGGAAAGCCGACAGCAGCTGGAGAACGAGCTTATCTTCCCGGACACTGGAGCCCGGCGTGACCGGGGCCGACTTCTTTGAAAGGGCCTTGACGACCGAGAGGGCGACCTCCTCCTCGACGATCTTGCGCGCTCGTGCGAGGTCGTCGCCTGGCCGGGCGCGGTCGAGCCAGCTCCTACCGCCAAGGAGGACCGAGCCGAGGGCGGCGCTCGCCCGGATCTGAATTGCCGGTTTGGGGTCGAGCAGAAGGCGAAGCAGCTGGGGGACGAGCGTTCGATGCAGCGGTAGGAGGACGTCCGGGTTCGTGCGAACGAGCGAGCCGAGTGCACCGAGACACTCGAGCTTGACCTTGAGCGGCGTGTCGACCCCGGAGGCCGAGGTTGCATTCGCTGCGGCTGCTGCCGGAGGTTTCTTGATCGTAGTCGAGGTCGTTGGGTTAGCGAGTGGCTTGAGGAACGCGCCGAGCAGGTCGTCGGCGAGCGGGCCGAGCACGCGCGAGGGTAGGCTCAGCTGCGAGAGAGCGTGCAGGGCAAAGGTCACGGTCCGCTTCGACGCTGTCGGTGCAGCTGAGGGCGTTGGGCTTCCGTCGGCGGGAAGCGGTAGCCGAAGGAGAAGCCCGAGTATGCGTCGGAGGTCGTCGTCTGACGCCGAGCGAGAATGCAGAGAGTGAGCTCACAGTGACGTGCGCAGCAGAGCAGATGGAAAGTATGCGCACCTGTGAAACACGACCAGAGGGCGTCGTTCGCGAGCAAAGCACCAGCTAGCCGGATCGCGCCGTGCCCGGCCTGAACCTCCTCCCGCCGTCGCGTCACCTCGAGCTCGGTGAAGCCTTTGCGTAGCCGCCCGCCGCCCGTCAGGTGCTCGACATCGTCGTCGGCCGGCGAAGATTCGCGTGAACCTCTGCTCCTTCCGCCCTCGCCGCCGTTGACGTTGTCTGAGACAGAGGGCGTCGGACTGGTCGAGCTCGAGCCGCCGAAGAAGCGCCCGAGGTCGCGCACGAGTGCGTCGGCGAGCGCAGACGCCCGAGGGCGGAGAGAATCGACGGCGCCTTCAAGTACAAGCGCCGGGGGCGGTCGATTAGGACTCGAGGTAGCGGGCAGTTTGGCCTTCGCAGTTGAGGTCGTGCCTTTCGGGCTCCGGGTTGTGCTGCCGTTGGAAGATGTTACGGCCGTCGCCGCTGCTGCCGCGGTCGGTAGCGACCGAAAGCGGCTTATGAGCGCAGAATACGACTCGACGACATCTGGCAGCGAGACGGGCACGAATGGTCCGACTCCGTTCGGGCTGGCCGCGCCGCAGGCTAGGATGGTTCGGAGATGGGTGACGATCGACTGAGCCTCGTCGTTCACGCCATCGTCCCCGGCGATAGCAAGAGCAGCCGCTGCGCGAGCGGCTGCCGTGCAAGAGCTCTCGGCGAGGGCCGCCTCAAAGGAAGCTGAGCGGGAAGGGCCGGCAGTGGCGTTACTCGAAGTACGCGTGCCGATCGTCTGAGAAGTCGTCCTTGCCCTCGCACCGACCGTCGTCAGAGGTGTTGATGACGGTCCTGCCATTCCGTTACCGCCGCCACTACCGTCCTCATCGGCTACAACCGAGAGAAGCGAAGCGCTTCTTAGTCGACCATTGACACGTGTGCCTTCCTGGACGTCCTTCGCCCGACGGATCTCAGCCGAGCCCGTACGCTTAAGGATGCCCCTCTGCGGTTGCTGGCCAGCAGACGGAGGCGTCCCCGTCCCCGGGACCGTTGATGTGAAGGGTCCGACGCGAGGGGAGTTCGGGTCGAAGAGCATCGCAGGCCAGCCGTACGTCCCCTGCGCGGCGGCCGCTTGACCAGCAGCCTGCGGTGCCGTCGGCGAGCCGAGCGATCGACCGCCCTCGGCCCCGGCCTGCTGCTGAAGTGCGGCGAGCCGCGTCTGACGAGCGCTCGACGAGGGCGCATAGGGGTGAAGCGAGGGCGGGTGAGGAGAGAAGACGACTTGCCTTCGAGAGGAGGTCGACTTGCGCCGGGCGGCGGCAGCAGTGGCAGGGGGCAGGTCGTCGGTGGTGTTGATCTTCGTCAAGGGCGGAGCTGCCGCTGTTGCGGCCGCCGCCGCCGGTGCTGCTGGAGCAGATGCCGTCGCTGGGATCACTGACGAGCTCGGGCTGCCGCTGTCGCTAGCTGCGGCGGCGGCGGCCGCGCTGGACGAGCGGGTCGGCGGCATCGGCGAGCCCAAAGGGACAAGGAAGTGAGGTGCCGCGAGCTCGTAAGACGAGCAAGCTGAGGTGCTCGGGACGGTCCTAGGCGAGCCAGATTCTGAAAAGTGGCGTTGGACTCTGTGAGAGGGAGGAGTGCGGCGCGGGATGTTGGATGTCGAGGACGAGGCCGAGGGCTCGTCGTCGAGCGGCCAGAGCGCGTCGAGCCGCACAACGACGCGTCGGAACCCCTGGCTGACATCCTGTCAGGCCTTGGCTCGGCCCCTTTCCGACTTCCTGGGACTCTGCCTGCCTGGTCCAGTCATGCTCCAGTGTGCCTGTGATCTTTCCCTATTCGACTCTAGTCCTTCCTGCCCTGACCTGCGAAGGACTCGAGCGCTGCACTCTTCTGGGAAGGTCATTTCCGGCTACCCCTCGCGCAGCAGCCTTCATAGACCCTCCTTCGAGACGCGTGAGCCTGGGTCTGTGGACCTGCATCGCCTCCTTTGACCTGCATGTCGTTCGATCAATCGACAATCGACTTCGGGCCAGGAATTTAAAAACCCCGGCGACTACGGACGCCCTGCGGCCGCGCCCCGCTTGTCGACCCGTCGTTCGACCTTCTCAACCCTCCCACCAACACCCTCCTCTATCCGCTCGCACGATGGAGTTCCTCTCGCAGGTTATCCACAACACGACGGTTCCGGCCCACCTGGTCGAGGCCTCGGCCTCGTCTCCGCTGTACAGCTCGATCGACTTTGCCAGCCTCAACATCTTTGAGCAGCTCTGGGGTGCGTCGCGTCGTTTCCGGCCCCGGCGTTGTGTTGTCGTTGTGCTGACAGAATCCAACCTCCTTTCCCCGCTGCAGCCCGCTGGTACATGTGGATCGGCAACCCCGTTCTCGCCACCGGCATCATGTCGTTCGTTCTGCACGAGGTACGTAGCTGTCCCAGCTCGCGACAAGGGAAGGGGGATGAGAAGGGTGGCTGCGAGCTGTTGCCACCGCGCTCCTTCCCCAGCCTTCTCTTCCCGATTGTTCCAGCCCGTCGTCCTGACTACCTTCCTTTCTCGCGCCTTCCAGGTTGTCTACTTTGGTCGCTGCCTGCCGTTCGTCATCATCGACCGCATCCCCTACTTCAACAAGTGGAAGCTGCAGCCGGGCAAGGTGCCGACCGCCAAGCAGCAATGGGACTGCACCAAGCTGGTTCTTCTCTCGCACTTTACCGTCGAGCTCCCCCAGGTGCGACCTTTTTCCGCCCCCTTGTTGCTATCTGCTCCGCTGCTGACGACTGATCTTGCGCCTCTGTAGATCTGGGGCTTCCACCCTATGGCCGAGTACTTTGGCATGTCGACCCACTCAGTCCCCTTCCCGGCTCTGCGCACGATCGCCTGGCAGGTCGCCCTCTTCTTCGTCTTTGAGGACACGTTCCACTACTTTGCCCACCGGTGGCTGCACACTCCCATGCTTTACAAGGTGCGCTCTGGCGCCTGCAGCATCACCCCTCAGTTTCGGCGGGCTGACGTCTTCCCGTGGCTCGCTCCGTCCATCTAGCACATCCACAAGCTCCACCACGAGTTCTCGGCTCCCTTCGGTCTCGCGGCCGAGTACGCTCACCCGCTCGAGGTTCTGATTCTCGGCACTGGCACGATTGGTGGCCCGCTGCTTCTTGCCCTTGCCACGACCTACCTCCCGGCCTTCGTCAACGCTGGCGTCAACCTCCACATCATCACCGTCTACATCTGGATCATTGCCCGCCTGTTCCAGGCCGTTGAGGCTCATTCGGGCTACGACTTCCCGTGGGGCACTCGGCACTGGCTGCCGTTCTGGTCGGGCGCTGAGCACCACGACTACCACCACATGGTACGTCTAGTCCACTCCGTCAGGCTCAGAGCTCTTCGTCCAGATCTCGCGCTGACGCTCCCGCGTCCGTTTTCCGCAGGCTTTCGTCAACAACTACTCGACCTCTTTCCGCTGGTGGGACCACCTGCTGGGCACCGACGACAAGTACAACGCTTACCGGGCTCGCGTCGCCGCCGCCAAGGCCTCGGAGCGGGCTGCCGTCGAGGCCAAGGAGAACGAGATAACCGAGCGCGAGGGCATGGAGGCCGAGAAGGCGCTGCTTGCTCGGGGAGGCGAGCGCAAGCCGAAGAACGTCCGGCTCGGCGAGGAGACGACGGCCGAGCGTGAGGCCCCACGGAACGTCCTCCGCATGGCCGGCGAGGCCGAGGCCAAGAAGAGCAAGTAAAGCGGCGACGCTGCTTCAACTCAATCTCTTTTGCTTGACGCCTCCCTCTTCGCTTTCTCTCCGCCTTTGACCCTAGTAGTCCTTCATCTCTCATAGAGACCCTTATTCTGCCTTCCATCTGCTTTGCAACGCACCTACACAACATTCTTGCACCTGCACCCTCTCCTGCGTCTTCCAAGTAGAGCATCTCTTATGACTAGCTTGCCTCGTACCAGACTGAGCCCTCCTGCCGGCCTCGCGATGAGAGAGGGCTGCTTGACCAGCTCCCTAGGTGTGGAGTACGATCAACTCACGACGTCATCTCAGAGTGGAGCAAATAGTGGTCGGTGCGAGAGATGGTGCCTGCCGATGATGTTGATGAAACGGCGTGCTGGACGTCATGTGAGATCTGGGGCAAACGTGAAATGTTACTCGGCGAAGTTCTGGTCATTCGAGGGATGGCAGAGGGGAATGTCAGCACAGGTGAAGACGCACGCAGCACCGCGTACGCAGTCGTGCAGAGCCCAACGCAGATTGCCGTGTAGTCGCACCTTCTCAATCTCGGACAAAACTGTCAAGAACTCGAAGAGGTAAGACGAAATGCGCGCGCGGGCCTCGTCGCTGTCCGACGGCGGCGTCTCGAGAAAGGTGGCGGCGACAAAGCGAGTCTTTTGGACGAGCGACGGCCCGTTGACCTGAAGTTGACGATGATCCGTGTCAGTGGGCGGTCATAATGAAGGAAAGGAATTGGACAGTGTAGGAGTGGAGTAGTGGGAGAATGGATGACGCACCGCCAGCGACTGCATTGGGATGCTATGAAGCGTGTTGAGGAGATCGACAGCAATGACTTCGCGCGAGTCGTTCGAGCCCTCCAAGCTCGCGGCCATACGCTCGGCCGCTACGTCCAGAATTGCTTGAGTCAGCGATCCCCTCCAACGGTGATCTAGACGGACCCAGAGACTCCTGTGCGCACCTGTTCGGGAAGGAGTCCCAGGTTGGCCGCTGAGGCCGAGCAGCTCCTCGCGGTAGCCGACCAGGACAAAGCGGACCCAGGCCATCGTGACATGCAAGTTGCCTTGGCAGACCTGGTAAGCGTCCTTGGCGTCGATCTGATTAGGCGTTGGGTTGGAGAAATAGTCGTGCAGCTGCTCCATCGCCGCCTCGTTCCAGCCCGCAGCGGGTCTGCGAAAAGGAATACGTACGAAAGTCAGTTGAGCGGGTTGACAGTGTCAATGCCGTTGAAAGAAGCGGCTCACGAGTTACACGCTGAGTCGAGTTGCAGGCGGGGCCGAAAGGCCGGAGGGGCCTCGGAGATGATCGACGTTGCAGTGGAGAACATGCCGCCAATCTCGCGCAACTTGCTGACGATGACCGACGCTGAGATCGCGTAGCAGCGGTCGAGGAGAGAAAGATCAGCATCGATCAAAGCGGGTTAGTACCGAGCTACGCACGCTCAATCGGTCGAGGTAACCGTTGTACTGCGCGCTGTGTTTCGATAATCGTGCCCAAAAGGCTACAAGGAGGGGGGGGGAGACCAAGCACAGTCAGCTTCGTCGTCGACCGGACCCAGAGCGGCGGAATTGATCAGACGCACGCAAAGGTTCGCGTGCTCAAGTTGAAGCCAACAATGAGAGGCGTCTTGCCGGGCGGCTGAGGTAGGATGCAGTCTCGAGTGAGGCACTCGTCGTCAACCTCGAGGGGTAGAGCGACCGCGGTGATGTCCTCCCGGCGCAGGCTGATGACTCGACCGAGGAGGCAAGCCCTGGACGATATATAGCGAGCTTTAGTCAGAAGGACTTGACATGAGTTTCAGTAAAGTCCAGACGCACATCGACTTGTCCGCGTCGAACAGGAGGAAGAAGATGCGCCGAGCCATCTCGCGCTCGATTGGATCTGAGCTCAGGGACATGTCAGTGAGAGTCGTCGGCCAGACTAAGAAACATCACTGACTGAAATTGGCATACACCTGAGCAAGTATGTGTGACGTGCGAAATTGTTTTTTTAAGCTTCACAGCTGCAGATGGGGGGTCATAATGACATCTTCCACAAGACGCACGCTCTCGTTGTTCAGGCCTAGCTGGATGGCAATTTCGAGAGCTTCGACGTAAGATGTCGCTGCAAGGTCGCAGGGGGTTGACCGAAATACAATCAGCGACAGCTGCCAGTCGAGCATTCGCACGAACCAGAGCCGACGCACTGTTGGATCCGGTATTTCCCATTACTACAGGTTGTCATCAGATTAGTAGTAAGCGAAGAGCCGTCGGGCGCGCAGTTACGGTTGGACGTACCATAGTCTATGAGGATTGCAATCATTTGATTACGCAATCAGCGTCAATGACTACGCGCAAAGCGAGCGAGGCCAATAACGCACGGTAGATCGTGTCAAAGTAGCGGATAATGACCATTGAGAAGGCCGGTGGGTCGCTTCACGTCGCACGGCAGCACAGTCAGCGGTGACTACCCGATAAAAAGGCAGGCAGCAGACTGCGGGCGGACGCACTAAAAGTGCTGGCTGACACTGCGCGAAGCTCGGAAACATTTAGATGCGAGCGGTCGAACCTCCTCGGCTGGTACGGGGATCTGGACCTTAGGCACCTGCGGATTAACGTCGGCGGGGAAGAGATACCGACCAGTCGTCAGAGATAAGTACACCACCAACTGGAGGAGCGAAGTTTAAAAAACGCACCTGCAGCAGCGTACTGGCAAGCGTGCTCATGACGAGCGCATAAAACAGCGGGTCCGTCTCCTCGCGGCGATTGGCCAGGTCGGCAAGAAACGTTGGTTTGTGCAAGGCCGGCGTCAAGACCCAAACCTAAGCGAGAAGGGCAATTTGAAGGGTGTGTGGGGCATCAGTTGCGAGCGGCGCTGCGCGAAAGCGAAAGACGCACAAAGTCGAAAAAGAGCGAGATGACATAGATGGCGATGTCGCGCGGGAGGACGTCCTCGATTCGATGCCGGCGCGACGTCCCATCGCTGTACAGCGACAAGCTCGGACTTTCGGCCTCGCTCTTACCGCCGTCGATCGAACCTCCTCGGGTTGGCCCGCCTCCGCCGAGGCCAGGCGCTGAGGCGGATCGACCGCTGGGCCCGCCGCTATCGTTCCGCTGCTGTGACTCAAGCAGCGACGTCGCCTCCATCCAGTGCGAGACAGTTGCACTCCGCTCGTCGGAAACAAGCGGGTGGTAGCCGTGTGTCCCAGCCCCGCCCGGGGCAAGGTGAAGTGGCGGGCTGGCACCCGCAGGGGAGAGGGCGGATTGAAGGCCTGCCGGCCCGCCACCATTCGGCGAGGGTGCAGTGAAGGATGGGGAGCGACCGACACCACCGTAGGCTGGCGATGGAGCTGCATCGCCAATGAAAGAGGGCGAATGGCCGTGCGGGCTTCCACCGTAGGCTGGTGAGCCTAGGTCAACGGCATGGGTAGCCCCGCTTCCCCCACCGCCACCGCTACTCGTGTCCCTCGGCGAGCCAAACTCAGTAGTCCGGACAAGGGAGGGTAGATTCGGGCGC
This sequence comes from Cystofilobasidium macerans, assembly GCA_014825765.1. NCBI lineage: Eukaryota > Fungi > Basidiomycota > Tremellomycetes > Cystofilobasidiales > Cystofilobasidiaceae > Cystofilobasidium > Cystofilobasidium macerans. Next base: position 57,076 of record MVAP01000005.1, on the reverse strand, counting down.
GCGCCGCCATCGTACGCGTTTGAGAGCGATGTGCTGCTGCGCGACGGCAGCGTTGGCCGCATCGCTGACGACGACACGATGGCGAAGGGGGAAACGGGCGGCGAGGGTTCAATCGGCGGAAGTGTGAGAGCATTGAAGGTCGAGCTACCGATGGCACTGCCACCGTTGCCGAAAGACGTCGTGGAGAAGGACGAGAAGTGACGTGGCGGATGCGGATAGGAGTAGAGCGACGATGCCGCATCCGCTCCACCCGGAGGCGGCGACAGCCAGCTCGAGCCTGAGACGCCGCCGCCGCTGCCACCGTTTGGACCGTAGGGCGGGCTTAAGGCGGTGTCTTGCTCAAGCTTGAAAGACATTACCGGCGCGCCTGCTGCTATGGCACCCGGGCCAGCGAGCGCAGGCGAGAGCGACGACTCACCCGAACCGGCGGCCGACCCGCCCAGCCGTGATGGTCCTGCGGCATGGTTCTCAGTTTTCGTCAGCGGCGAGCCATTGGCGTCGGCCAGTTTCTGCTGTTCCAATTGAAGGCGCCTGGGCCAGGGGTTGAGGGATCAGCTCCCGCCGCGGGGTGGCAGCTAGCGCCTGTTCTGACGCGACGCGGAAGGGCGTACTTGAGATACTGATTCGGGGGGCCCCGCTTCTTGGGAACATAGGCGTACGTGCAATTGATCTCCAGGCTTGCACAGTGCTGACGGGGGAATGAGAAGCGGGTCAGGACGGACCTTCGCTTGTCAAAGGATTACGTCGCGCGAGACCGACCTGGCACTGCGGGACATTTGGCCCCTTGACGTCGAAACCCTCGGGCAACGCCTCGTCCCGGTGGCACTTGACCCTAGGTTGGGCACGAGGCAAGAGGGGTTGAATTCAGCGGGCTTCTAAGTCACTCGAATGGACGAAGACCGATGCTCACTTGCGGGCTCGGCAGGCGTCGCACGAGATGGCCTGCTTCTTCTTGGCTGCCGTGCCGCCTGCGCCCGACTCGCCGGCCTCAGCTGCGGCAGTCGGCCCGGCGCCAGCGTCGTCCTTGCGGACCGTCTTCTTGCGTTTCCTCGACGACGAAGACGGGTCGTCCTCGGCGGCGTCCATGTCGGCGTCGTGAGAACTGGCGGCGGCAGCGTCGGCGTTTGTGCGCCGGTCGGCCGGTGGTGCCTGCAGCGTTGTGGCGGCCATCTCGGCGGCGGCGGGACGACCTCGGAGGCGAGCAAGCGGCGGGCGGCTGTGTGCGATTGCGCTAAGGGGCAGTAGAGGAAGAGTGGCCGGAAACCAGCAAGCTCGGAGGGTGTCAGGCTGATCGAACGCGAGCTGCCTTGGCTTGTCGGACCCTGAGTCGCTATGCCGGTGTCGTCGGGGCGAATGAGAGTTCGTGACAGCGGGGGCCAAGGGCGGGCACGAGGCGGCGAGGACCGCGTCGACCGCCGCGCAGCCGAGCCGGGCCGAATTCCACCCCTCCGATCCAGCCCGATCAGCCTATCAATCGAGACGCGTTCGCAGACATCATCACAAACAACGCATTCTGCTGTCATCATGGCCATAAATCCTCACGCGCTCGGGCTCCCGCCACCGCTGCCCTCGCCGCTGCCGCCGCCGCTGGTGTCTTTGTCCGTCTTAGGCCGCTTGATCATGCCCTTATTCAGCCGGCCGAGAAGCGTTGAGTTCTGTGCCTCAACCTCTTCGGTCGTCCGGACGCGCTTCGTGCCCGCGCCACCGGGCGAGGAGGCCGTCGCTTGGGTAAGGGCTGGCAGTGAAGAGAGAAAGGCAGATAGGTCAGCACGTTGCTACAGGGAGAGCGAAGGCCTCGGGGTCGAAGCAGGACCTACCGCCGCCGATCAAACTCCTCGGGGGCGGAGGCGTTCCATCGCCTCCGCTAGCTGCCTTTGCTGCAGCTGCTGATGCACGAGTCGCAGGAGACCCTGCTGCGGCCGCTGCACCCCGGCCACGGGGTGTACCGCGCGTGCCCCGACCGCGACCAGCGCCGCGGATCGACGTACCCGATGCCTCGGCCGTTGGCGTCGCGGCCGCTGCACTACCGGCAGGAGTGGCTGGTTTCGAGGGCAGGCCGTCGCCTGACGGCGCCGTAGCAGCTGCAGCAGTCTTGATGCGTGTGGCCGGGCCGCCGCTAGCAGATGAGACGGATGCCGTCCGCTTAGGCGCCGGCGTCGTCGCAGCGGCCGGAGCCGCTGCACCCGCCTTGGGCAGGGCCGTCACCTTGGCGGTCGGGGACGTCTTTGGCGTTCCTCCGGCCTTGAGAGCTTCGAGCTCAGCCCGAAGCGCCTTCGAGTCGGCCTCAGCCTTGTCCTTCTTCTTGCGAGCCGCCTCGAGCGCCATCTTCTGCGCAGCCGCCCGCGAGGTCGCCTCAGACGTGACCTTGGCGACGGCGGCAGCGACAGCTTCAGCGATCGCCGCCTCCGTCTCCTCCTTTGACGGGCCGGCCGAGCTTCCGGCGGACGATGTGGTGACGGCCTTGAGAGCCTCTGCATGGGCGGCCGCCAGCTCCGCTTCGCGTTTGGTGACAGCAGCCTTGACGGCAGCATCGATGTCAACTGCGGGGACCGTCGCGTTCTTGGTCGCCTCATCAACGGCAGCCTTGACCGCAGTCTCGAGCTCGGCCCTAAGCTCCATCTCGCGGACGAGGAGCGCCGCATCGTGCTCAGCCTTCAGCTCGTCCGTCTTGCCGACAAGCGCAGCCTTGATGGCCATATCAACAGCCTCGGCCGATGGAGCCGCAACTCCGATCGTGTCCGTCGCAGTCGAGGTGCTCGTGAGTTCGTTGCGCAGCTGCTGCTCGCGCTCAGCCAATGTCGCCGCGTGCTCAGCCTTGAGTTTGGCGACGGCCGAGTCGACCGCCGCCTTTATGACATCGTCTGAGGCGGGCGCGGCGGCTGCCAGTGTGCCGTCCCCGTCAGCTGTCGAAGTGGGGGCCGCGGCCGCCGCCTTCTCCGCTGCCTCTGCCCGAGAGGTGAGCGCCTCGATATCCCGCTTGAGCTGGTTCGACTCTGCTCGGAATCTCTTGTTGTCGTTGAAGATATTCTGCGAGCGCGCGCGCTCGGAGGCCGTATACTTGACCTTCTCCGCTTCGGCGGCAGTGGCAGCTGAGGCGAGCTCGGCCTTGAGGGCCTCCAACTCAGACGTCAACGTCTTCTGTGGGTGGACAAGAAGGATAATTGTCGCGTCAGGATGAGAGGAAGCGGTCCTCGTCAGATCTGGAGCGCCGACGCACGACAGCCTCTTCAGTGCTTGGACTGGTTGCAGCGGAAGCCACCGCCTCGTCCTTGACCTTTTGCAGTTCGTCACGCTCCTTCTGCAAGGTAAGATACGCCTCCGAAGAGAGGATTGAAGCCTCGAGTGCTTCGGCGGTCGGCAGCGCAGCAGCGGAGGCGTCTCGAGCAGCAGCAGCCTCGGTCAGCCGGGTCTCGGTCTCGGCCAAGCGGGTCTCCAGCGACGCGAGCTGAGCCCGGAGTTCTGTCTCTTTGACGGTCCAGTCCTTCTGCTGTTGAAAGAAGCGTTTCTGTCAAAAGAGATAGATTAATGCAGCATTGCAATCCGTCAGTACGTTATCTTCGACTCAGGTAGAGTGCAGATGGGCTCACGTTGTCGCTGAAGATCTTCTCGCTCCGCTTGCGCTCGGCGCCAATGTATCGCGTCTTCTCCTCCTCGAAGCCTGTCCGGGCGGTCGCAAGCTGCTGTTCGGCGGCGTTCTTCTCCGCGGCAGCTCGCTCCTGCAAAGGCGAGAAAGCAAGACAAGTCAGCTCAGGAGCGCATGAGACTCCGTTCGGGTAGGCACTGACAGCTGCTTCGGTCGAAGAGGCGAGTGCAATCCTCGCCTGATCCCGCTCGGCCTCAAAGGTGGCGGCGCTGGCTGCTTTGGCGGAGACGGCGCTGAGCTCCTTGCGGAGGTCGTCGCTAAGGGACAAATGCGCATGATCAGTCACTGACGCGGCTGCCAGTGTGCTTCGGCGCAACGCACCGCTCGATCTGAAGGTTGCTGATCGTCTGGAGGGCGGTCCGGCGCGTCTCCTCCTGGACCCGAAGTGTCTCGGCCTCCGCCCGGCGCAGGCTCTCGATAAGGGACTGCAATCCGGCGCGGTCCTTAGCGACCTCAGCGACGTCCTTCTGAAGTTTCTCCTCGGTCGCCCGCCACAGTTCCTTCTCGGCCCGGAGGTTGGCAGCCTCCATACGCGCACGCTCGGCATGGCCCTCGACCTCGATGCGCTTCTCTTCGGCCTGACGGAGCTCCATATTGACGCGCATGAGGTCTGTCTTCACGCCCTGGTTCTGCGTGACGAGCCCGTCGAATTGAATCTTCTGTAAGTTACCAGCCTCCGTGAGGGCGGTGATCCGGTCCTTGAGGAAGTCGCGCTCAGCCTCAACCCGGACGAGCGCGACACTGGCCGTGTTGACCTCTTTGCGGGCATCCGAGAGCTCCTGTCGGAGCCGCTCGGCATCGAGCCCGAGCTCGGCTCGGAAGCTTTCGAGATTGCGTTTGACAACGTCAAGCAGGGCGCCGCCGGTGCCGCCGCTGGCCTCCAGGTCGAGCCCTGGCGGCAACGAGAGACCGGCCTGGGAAAGCATTTTGGCAAACAGATCACGCTCGCGCGTCTGCTTGGCGAGGGCAACCTCCTTCTCCTCGACCTTAGCCTTGAGGCCGAGGATGATCTCACCGGCCTCGTCCATCATGGCGAGCGCCTCGGCGTCGGTCTCGTCATCGGAGGTCTTGTTCGGGACCGCAGCAGCGCTTGACTGCTCGGCCGCCTCGAGCTGCTTGCCGAGCTCGCGCACCACCTTGATGAGCTGCTGGTTCTGGGCCTGGAGCTCGGGGATTGAGCGGAAGACGATGAGGTTGCGGGTGATGACGCTGTCGATGTCATCGCCCTCAGGCTGCTCCATCTCGGCATCGTCGAGGTGCTGGTATTGAGCGAGTGAGGGCTCGTCCCGGACGCCGATCTCGCGCACAAGCGAGACGACCTGGCGCGATAGGTCTGAGATGTGCGACTCGAGGTCGACCTGCGCATTCTGAAGCTGCTTGACCTTAGCGGCCTCGTCACGGACGCGGCGGGCCTCGGCATCGCGCTCTATGGTCACAGCCGAAAGTTGGCCGGCGAGGTCGTTGGCGGTCGAGACGAGGCGCGTGTACTCCTGACGCTGTTGGCGAAGCAGCGGCGCCCGCTCTTGAATGTCGCGCAAGAGCTCCTGAAGCGAGTCCTCCAGCCGGCGCGTCTCCTCCTGTTGCTTGCTGAGCTCGGTTTTGGTCCGGACGTTCTCGACGTAAAGCTCCGAGATGCCCATGCCGCGCTTGCGCATCAGCGACCCGGCGAGCGCCGCCGAGGGCGAGACTAGCATCGCGCCCTGGTCAGCGGAGCTGTCCTCCGGTAGACTGTCGGCGTCGCCAGCGATGCCCGATTCGACCAGCCGGTCAACGGTGTCGCGCAGCTCGGCCACCTTAGCTTCAAGCTCAGCCCGCTGCTCCTCCCAGACGAGACGCTCCTCATCGGTCCGAACGTCGCTCTCCCTGCGCCGGGCGAGGTCCTCTTCCCACTCACGCTCGACCTCCTCGAGCCGGCTGCGGGCATCTTCCGCCCGACGCTCGGCCGACTGGGCGAGGCGCTGTTGCGACGCGACCTCTTGCTTGAAAGCAGCCTTCTGCTCGACGAGCTGCGTTCGCAGCGTCGAGACCTCAGTCTGTGACGCCGTCAGTCGGTTGGCAAGTTGCGATTGCGACGACGTGAGTTGGCTCAATGATGCCTGCGACGTCGCAAGCGCAGCTTGGGCAGTCTGCAGCTCGAGGCTGGCCGACTGGGCTTGCGATTGCTGAGACGGCGGAAGGTTCAAAAGAGAGTACGTCAGTTTTCTCAAGAGGCACTGAAATTGTTATGGATCAAAACGCACGGCAGTCGAGCGGTATGAAGCAAAATCCGAGGTCAGACGGGTGATGGAGCTTGAAAGGGTCGCGTTGTCCTTGTTAGCCATCTTGAGGTTAAGCTCAAGTGCTTCGACCTTGAACTGAAGGGGCGACATGGTGATATGACCGCTAACGTTAGCCTCTGAAGCTCAAGAATTTCCTGGGTGCCTCGACAGACTCGCCTTGAGATTGCGGCTCTCGACCTTCCTGCTCTCAACCTCGCCTTCGATATCGCGCACGCGGACCTCCCACTGCACAACCTTCTCATTCGCGGTGGAGATCGACGCCTGCGCCCTTGACCGCTCGTTCTCAAGCGCAGTGACCGAGCCCTGAAGTGACCGATTTTGAGCCTCGACCGAGGAGAGCTGAGTGGCGAGCAGGGACGCTTTCGAGGCCTCGCCGGCGAGAGAGGTCTGTAGAGCGTTGTACTGTTCACGCAGATGCGAGAGCGATTGCTCTGCGTCACCAAGCCAGTCCGGGAATGCGGTCTGATCAATCTCTGATCAAATTCGGAGCAACTTCAGCTCAGCAGGCTGCCATCAGGATCGACGTACCAAGGCCGTCCTCCTTGCTTTTCAGCTCGGCCTTGCTCAGCTTCTCGGCCTCGAGCTGGCGCTCGAGCTCAGCGACACGAGCGAGCGCGTCGCTGACAGCCTGCTCATGCTCAATCTCCTGCCGCAGCTGTGCGGCCTGGACCTGCTCGAGCTCCTGTCGAAGCTCGAGCGCCGTCTGATCGGACGGGGCAGCGTCGGCCGTCAAGGACGAGCCGGCCTCGGCTGACATCTCGGCGGACGAGAGTCGGCCGTCTTGACGCGAATGAAAGGGCGCGAAGAGGGAGCCGCCTTGGAAAACGTGAGTAAGGGAATGCGCTTAGTAAGAGTCCCTTGGCTGCTTCTGGGTGGCCTAGACGCGGGGAGTAGAGGAGTCGATAGAGAGGCAGGCGGAGCAGATGGTTGGAGAGGCACTGAGGGTCGGAGCGACCCAGGTGCAACGCCAGGCGCGGGCTGCTATCCAAGTGCGCGGGTCGCATCTGATGCAGGCCGCCTCCACAGTTGGTCGCGGTCGGCGCCCCGTCCGCTCATGCTACCCGGTACCGCGGCGGGCGATTCTTCTTGTACAACGATTCGATGAAGCCGTCGATGGGGTGTGATACTGGCAGGAGGACCCGCGCTTAGAGTTGCAGTCGGGGCTCTTCTGTCGATGCCCCTCACCCCCCGCCCCTACCCGGGTCCATCCCTCTCACCCCTGACAGGATTATCGAACTTCGCCGCACCGTCGATCGCATCGGATGCAGCACGCGTCGGCAAGTTTAGCACTATCTGTACTGTTCTAGTTAAGAACCTTCGGCCCTCCCTCTCCATTGGGGCCGAGAAGTTGATCATCCCTCCTGGAGTCAGCCTCGCGTAGTCAGCTTGACAGTAATCTTTCAACTAGCTCCCGACCGCGGCGTATCCGACGACACCCAGTTCACGCCAACAGGCTCAGATTCATGAAGATATGCCAGGACGACTTGTGCTGCATGACTTTCCGACGGGCTTCACTCGCTGGGGCTGTGGGTATGCGTGAGGGAAAGACGTCAACGCGGCTGCAACAATAATGACCGATACGGACGACCAGCGTACCTGTCCTGGCGCGGAACACGCGCGTAGCCGTCCCGGCCACCGCCTCCACGCTGGCCAGCGTGGCTTTGCCGCCGCGGGCTGTCTTCGGCCGCCTCCTTCGCTCGGGGGAAGTTTACAAAGATGCGGGTGTCATAAACCTTGAGGTTCCCGAGCGACTCCTTCGCCTTGATAGCGGTTTGGATGCCGTCGAATTTAAGGAACGCAAACGGGTGAAGAACGCCCGTCTCCTTGTAGTAGCCCCGGCGGACCGTGTACGGAATGCCTTCAAGTAGCGGCTCGATGACTGCCTCGAGCGCCTCGGTCTCGACGTCCCGTAGATTGCCGAGATAGAGTTGCGGGGCAGGGGGCTCGCTCGGCTTGTCAGACCGTCTGGCCGCTCGTCGAGCCCTGAGCATCTCCTCAGTCTCGGCATAATTGGCGGCCAGGGGCTCGCCCTCGCTCTCGCGGCTCGTCAAGCTGTTGATGGCCTCGGTCGCAACCTCGGTTGAGGGAAACGTCACGAAGCCGTAAGCCTGAAAGCTGCCGTCCGTCTTGGTGCCGACGTGCGCCGATTCAGCGCCGTACTCCTTACACATGTCGAGCAGAGCTGAAGCGAGAGGACAATCAGGCGAAGGACGTCAAGCGGAGAGTCAGAGTCAGCACGGCAGGCTGATCGACGAGCGGCGCCCAAACTGACCATCCGAGTCGGTACCGTACGAGAGGTTGCCAACGAACAGCCGATTAGAAGGCGGGTGTTCCTTGCGCGGACCCCGGCCAGGCCGGTAGTGACGGCCGGTCAGGCTCGAGCTTTCCTCGCTATACGAGCGTAGGCTGGTCGATAGGGCGAGCTCAGCCGAGCGAAGGAGGGAAGCCGGCCGGGCGACCTGCCGGATGACCAGAGGCGAGAGCGAGGCCCGCGACAGAGTCGGACCAACAGAACGAAGAGCGCGCGAAAACATGTTTGGGAGTGTCGAGGTGGGGGTGGGGGTCAGGAGACGAGGTGTCGCAGAGAGACTCGGAGCTCAGCGCAAGGAGCGGCGGCGGCGATGGCGGCGCGACCGACACAAAAGGCAGAGCCAACCCGGGCCGGGCGCGACGCTTTTGCGTTAAAGATCCCCGCCAACCCAAAGCAGAACACTCGGGAACGCGATACAACATGCAAGAGACAGGAAAGGCGTGCGAGGGATACAGGAAGCGAAGCAAAAGGAAGAGAGGAAGACAGCAGGGTTCATCACCGTGGCGGAAAGTCACCGGCGTGGGCCGAAGGCGGCGCAGAGTCTGACCTGTCTGACCCGGCTACCGAGCTGCCGGTGGACAAGTGTGGCGAAGAGCGACCACCGTCGTAGGCAAGCGTTCCGAGAGCGACGAAGTCGGTCGAGCCGGTACTTGCCGCCGAATCGATACGCGGCTTGCGACAGGTAGGAAGTTCGCCCGTCTCCCGAGCGCAATCATCCTCGTCGTCTTCAGATTCGAGATCACCGTCGTCGTCATCGTCGAATGACACTCGCGGACCGCTGTGCGGCAGACCAGTGCTCACGGGCGCCCGGGGCGTGCTGGAAAAGATGTCACTCGGAGCAGAGACGGACAAATTTGGGCCGTTGAGTGAGTGCTGCCCGGGCGTTGCCGACTTCCCAAAGCGACTGATGGCCGCCTCCTCGCGCTTCTCGTTGTCACGACTTGAGTGATGGCGTTCGGATTGAGACGTCGCGAAGAAGAGGACTGTGGTGAATATAAGGTCGGGTTAGCCAGGTCTTTCATTTACGATGATGGCAGGGGGTTGAAACGAACTCCAGCTATTGACGATGACATCAGTGCCACACGCCATCATACAGACCCAGCTGAGTTCCAAGGGATGTATGATGAGGATGATAGCCTTGATTAGCATGGATGGTGAGGCGCGTCAATCACAGGCAGCTCATGTAGCACAAGCGACACAAACCGTGACTGACGTTTGTGCCATTGACGGCCATCGACAAGACGGCGGCGACGAGAGATCGAACGGCGACCGACCGTATCACGGGGCTGACGAGATGCACCCTTGACGACAGAAGCGAGCGGACGAAGACACCCGTGAGGAAGGCGACCAGGACGAGGTCGTATGTGACGACGGTGATACTTGCGTAGCGCTCGAGACCGATCCTGCACACCTTCTTTGCGTCGACGACGGAGCTCCGGCCTGCATCGGGGAGGAAACGAGAGTTATAAGCTGCGTCGTTACGCAGAAGCCTTTACTTGAAGGATTGGGGGCCGCACCGACGAGCATCAAGACGATGATGGCAAGAGCTGGGAGCGAGAGTGCTAAGCAGACGAGGTAGAGCTTTGACTTGAACCGTGGCTTGCGGACCGGCTGGACAATTCGGACCTTCTCGATCAGGAACGTGATGACGGTCCCCTTGGTTAAGCTGTATATGACTATACACGTCAGATTGACTGATGCGCAGGCCTTGTCATTCAGATTGGCGCCAACGCCAAAGAGGATGGCGGTGCTCGCGACAAAGAAGAGGGCGCTGACCGACAGGAAGAGGCGGATCAGCGACCGCCAAGCAGAGTCTATGAGCCTCGGCCGTGGCTGACCTGAAGAGGAAGTTGGCGAGCGTGCAGAAGCGGGCGACGCTCCAGCTTGTCCACGAGGAGAGCGAGGTGACCTTCAGCTCGGTCGTGCGCCGACCCAAGAAGAAGGCCAGGCTGAACAGGGAGCACAGAACTACAATACGTCCTGGTCTGTCGTCAGCTTCATGCTGCAACGATTTGGGGCGCGAGCGAAGCGACGGAGAAGGCGTACAATGGAAGAGAGTGCCCAGCCGGGCGGCGTCCGAGCTGAAGTCGACGACCTCGAGAGCCATGGCCAAGACTGAGAGGGACGCTGACTTAGGAGGAGTGACGATGAGGGTTGTAGGAAGCCTCGTCGTCGACGAGAGCAGGCTCGCCTGTCTGGTCCCGAGGTCGGCATCGTCGGCGGTCCTTGAGAAGAGAGAGTTTGAGGAGTCGTGGCTTGGTCGACGGTGGTGTCTCGCATCGCTCAGCCGCCTCACATGGCCGCGATGCCCGAGGCGGGCCGGTCGATAAGAGGCACAATGCACAGCCTCTCCGAGAGCATGGCCAGCCGAGCGAAACGCCAACGAACACTGAGTCAAGCGGGTGGCAACGAAGGCCGAGCCGATAAAAGTGAGATGGTTGCGCGCTGGAGGCGGCTTTCAGTGCGCAAGGTGCGGGTCGGTGCGCAGTCTGATTAATTGGACCCACTAGCAGCCGACGCTGAATCGTGAAGCCTTCTCCGTCAAGACGTGCCAAGTGAGTATGATACAGGTCTTAGATCGGCTGTACAAAAGGATGCGGCGGCGGTGATGACATCTAAGGGTTGCGAAAGGGAGCGTGCATTATGACCGACGGACGACCGAACCCAGGGTTGGGGCCGGCTCTGCGCTCGATGGTGTTGGCGGGGGCGTCTCGAAGTCGCCATCAGTTCCGGTCGCTGAGCTCGGCGGCGACTCATAGAGCAGCCTGGCCATACGTGAAGGCGCCTGCGAGTCGAGGTCGACCTTGTCGTCCTTGTCGTCGCTCGCTGGTGTTCGACAGGCTAGTGTCTCGCCGGGCGTCGCATCGTTTGCTGTAGAGCAGGATGTCTCGCGCACCATCCGCTCAGACGTCGCCAGTGACGAGGACGAGCACTTGCATGTCAGGGCGAGCGCTTGCGATGACCGTCGGGCGCCGCTGATGGGGCCCAGCCTGAGGTCGCCGGAGAGGGCCTCCATCATGTCGAGGTGGTCGCCGTTGTTCTGCAGGCTGCCGATGGCACCGTGCGAGTGCTTCACGCTCCCAAGGGCGCGTATCGCCTCGCGCTCGCGCTTTTCATTCCCATTCGACGTACCCTCGTCGTCGGTCCGGATTGTAACGACGAAGAGCACGAGGGCGTTGACGATGATGTCCATCGTGCAGGTTAAGAGGCAAAGCCAGGCAAGCTTCCTGGGAAGATTCGAGCCAAGTGGGTCAGCATGAGTCCCCCTTCTTGCTCTTCAGTTCAGTAGACGACCACGTGTGAACGCACCTTTTTGCGATGGAGAGATATATGACGTTACTCAGGGTACTGGAGATACAGGTGATGGCGGCGACGAGCTACGAGAGAGACACCTTTTTGGTCAGGACAAGACGCTCGCATGCGAGGAGCGCGGCGACTTACGCTTTTGATTGCGACACGCTTGATCATCGGCGAAATAACGTCCCGGTCCCGGACGAGCGGCGTGCAAAACCCGTACGTCAGGAAGGAGACGACGATGCTGACGAGAGGTGCATCGCAGGTCAGCTAGGCCAGACTGCGAGCGGAACCGGGCTCAAAAACGGCTCACATGTCGAAGCACGCGATTGGTAGGGTTGCATACAGCTCCAAGCCCATGTGGCAAGTACCTCGGCCGTCGATGTCGGTCCGGCGGCCAAAGACCATGACTGCAGATGAGCACTACCGATTAGCGGTCGTACTTTGGAGAGACAGCTTCTGTAACTCACTGATGATGAAGGCCGTGCACGGAATAGAGATCATCGTGAGCAGGGCAAGGTACGACTTCGACTTCAGTCGGGGCTTCTTGACCGCCTGGACGATGCGGAGCTTCTCGAGTAGGAAGAGATAGATGTAGAACTTTGTGCTGGAATAGAAGCACAAGCACAGCAGCGAGCTTGCGTTGCACGTTGTCGTCGACTTGCTCATGCCGGTGCCGAACGAAAGAACTAGGGCCGCGAAGACGTAGGCGGCGCTGCGAGAGGAAGGACAAGAGCGCCAAACGTCAATAAGCAAGTAAGCAGCGCGCAAAGGGTAAAGGGAAGTCGACACCTAGAGGACGCACGAAAGGATCCAGACCATCAGGCACGCGAGGCGAGCGATACTGAGCGAAGCGAGCGAGGCGAGCTTGGACGTCCTGCGACCGAGAATGTAGATAATCATCATCAAAGCTGGTAAAGAGATAGCTGATCAGCTTTCGGGGGCAGAAGATTCGCGCTACGGCCGAGCCCCAGCCTGACGCACCGAGGAGGACTGGCAGCCGAGCAAAGCAGGCGGAGCTCAAGTGGTCAGCGCGTGGCGTCACTCGGGCTCTAGGATCCGGGCAGCTAGGCGGACGCACGGGTGATTAGATAGAGCAGACGCAGCGACTCTCGGGGGAACACGACCGGCGGCCCAACCGAGGGATGATCTGTGTAGATGAGGTGTGTCATGCTGGAGGTCGGTTGACCTGACAGGGACAATGTCGGGCCAAGGCTGATGGACGTTGGCGGCGGTGGACGCGGCTGGCGAGAGCCGAAAGAGCAAGCGCAACGGGCGAGCGAGCAGGCCGGGAGCCGCTCGTGTGCGCTGCAAAAAAGGTGGTGCAAGCGGGCGGAGGTGTTGCTGGCTGCGAGCTAGCGTCAAAGAGCAGGAGAGAGAGAGAGGAAAAGCGAAGCAAAGAAGCGATCGGATGGGAAGGAGCGACCCGTTTGGATGAGCTCCGTCAGAGCTGGCCGTCGGACAAGCCGCACGGTGAGCGCTCTCGCAGCCACAGGGTCACCGAGAGGGGGTCTCTCAAGCATCAAGGGGGGGACGCGCTGGGCCTGGACTCTGAAGACTCGTTTCAGCTGGCTGCACGCGTCTCGCCTCAAGCGCGTGGGAGCGCAATTGGCCCGGCGAGCCACGGCGGGCCGGACGAGCGCCACCATTTTGCCTCGCGCAGCCGGATGAAATGCCAGCTCAGGATGAATAGCAGCACAGGGGTGAGCAGTCAATAGAGCAGGAAGGGCAAGACAAGTGCTTTGCTGTCCAAAGACCGAGCAGGCTTTTGCTGGTTGAGGAATCCAGACAACCTCTGCGACCAGTCGGAAAGGGGCAGACGGACAAGGACAAGGGCCGGCATTGTCGCCCGGCCCGCAGAGGACAGGAGCTTAATCCGCCGCATGGTGGCGTCGCAAGGCCGCCGAGACCTGCATCAGGAGCCGCGGCGTCCGTCGTCGCGCCTTCAAGGGACTTGTTCGCCGCGACGGATCGAACGGGCAAGCAAGGAGGAGGCTCGGTCGAGGTGCGAGCCCCGTTCAAGGGCCGCCAAGGGAGGCGACGACCGGCTCGCTGGACGAGCGGCGGCTGCACCTGCTCCTGCGGCACGCGGCGCAACAAGCCAATAGAGAGCGAGGCCCCGCACCTTGTGCATCCAGCGGTCTTTGGGATCAGCACGAGCGACGACGCCGGGCTTTGCATCAGTCGAGCCGCTGTCCTTCCGTTTCTGTGAGCAGCTCGGCAAGGGCGGTTCCCGATCAGGCGAGCATTGTGACCAGACGCAGATTCGCGATCTCCACTTGAGATTGGGTCTTGAATCAGCAGCACCATGGGCGTCTAGCTCACACCTCAAGCTCGTCCGCCCTTCGCCGGTTACTAAAAGCCGACAGCGGATCCGACCAATGGGGTCCGGTAGGATCGGCCTCGCCCTATTGTGAGCGACCAAGTGAGCGCCGAGCTCGCATGTTGAGAAGGGTGACGGCACGTCACAGCCCTGGGTCTATCAGACAGTGTCGTCGATGAGGAATGCTCCGCACCTGCTGAAGCTGAGAAAGGGCCGCCGGCGATGACGCAGGCCTATGCTGCAGGCCGACATAATGAGCGCCGAGGTGGATCCCAAGGATGAAAAGACCCTTCTGGAGCCAGTGCGGAAGCCGGATCGCTGTGAGAGGAGCTCGGTTGAGAAGAGAGGTCTGCCGAAGTAGTGGGGGCCAAGCTAATGTGTACGTAACCGCGGTGCTGTCCAGGCCAACCAAGTCCACCACGCTGCATCGCAGCAATCAAGTACAAGGAAGACAGAAGGGTCGGGCAGCTGAGAGCGACGTCAAGGCGTGGGGGTGGCAGGCGAGCAAAAGTTGCTGATGAAGACAGAGAGGATGGATGACAACCCACGCCGAAGCGAATGAAGGCCCGATCAGATCACTTCTCAGAGGATGGGTAGCACTATGTCATTGCAAGCGAACGTGACCAAAAAAGGATGCGACGACGACCAATGAAGGCCAAACTTAGGGACCGGAGGGAGAGAGGGGAAGGCAAGCGACTGGGGAGCGCAAGGAGGAGGGGAACCAACGAAGAAACGACCGGGAAGGAAAGGAAGAACGAGTGACGTGACTGTTGAAGCAAAAAGGGGAGACTTGAGTGGGGCAAGACGTGATCGCGAGAGGCGGGACCCAAAGAGCGAGGTCCGAGGGTCACGCCTGTTGCGTGCCAGTTCAACGGGTGTGTTTCTCGCCAAAGGTCGACGTGGAAGAAACTGGGTCGGCACCTGGGCTGCTGTTGCCGCCGTGACCGTCGTCGCGGACACGAGCGAGAGCAGGCAGGATGACGATCTGGTCGTCGTCGGTCGGCTGGAACGCGTAGTCGTCCGATAGGCCCTCGGTTGGCGCGTGACGGTGGTCGCCGTGAACAGCCGTCGCGTCGCTCTCGTGATACTCGGTGACGACCTCTGTGACGACGGCAACCTAGAAAAGGCCACGGGACAGAGTGCGGTCAGTAAGAAGGGTGGGAGACGGTGACGAACGAGGCGGGACGCACACCGGCTGTTGACTGCATGCCAATCGAGCGCTCCTCGACGCTGTCGGCCTTGTCGTGGCCGCCGAAACCGAGCGTTCGCTTCAAGGTGCTGAGTAGGCCCTTGGCCGCCCTAGGGTCAACCTTAGGCTGAGCCGGCCGGCTTAGTTCAAACGGTCGCTGGGCGAAGTCGAGCTCGGCCGCCTTGATCGCCGCCGCCGCTTTGTCGGCATCGTCGCGCGGAATAACGTAGCCGCCTGCACGCCGGTGGGCAAGAAGGACCAGGTCAGCATCGGCTCAACGCAGCAGGGAAAGCCTCAACATACCGCCGTCTTCTGGCGAGACGTCGGTCTCGCCAAGCTTAGTCGGGTCGAGCGGCTCAATCGGCTCAGGGAAATAGACGTAGTCGTTGCGAGCGCCGCCGCTGAAGGCACCCGAACCCGCATGGTGGACGCCGCGCGGCCCGTGAGAAACGCCGCCCCGGGCAACGATGACATTCGGCTTGCCGTTGCTTCGCATGCCGAACGACTGGACGGCGGCCGAGGGTGAGGACGTTCCTGGGGCCAGCGGCTCCTTGTGAATGACGCCCTCGCGCTCTGTCGCCGTCGGACTCGAGCCAGACGACATCGTCACGTAGAATAGAACAAGTGCGTTGATAGTAACATCCGTGCCACACGAACCGAGCTGTAGCGCACGGTTGTTTAGATGGTCAGACGACTCTAGGGTTGCAGGCGGGCTACTTGCATGCGTACACTCACGCAGACCCAGCCGAGTTGCCGGCCGTGCATGAGCGTGAGGATCAGGATATTGACCGTCGATGTCGTCAGTGCCGCAAGCGCGCTCAGCATTGTTCGGATAGCGACCCGCCGGATTTTTGGGTTCTTGAATGACGACGTGAGGATCGGCCAGACGAAGAGCATCGTCAGGAAGACATTGAGAAAGAGGTCGTAAATGAGTAGCGACAGCGAACTGTTGGCAAGTTATGTTCAGCGAGGGGCTCGACCGGTGGAGGCCGAACGATAGAGCGAACGCACGCAAACTTCTCGAGGCCAATGTGGCAGGCGCGGTTGTTGCGATCAATGTCGGACACGCGGCCGACGATCATCAGGACAAGGATGACGATGTAAGGCGTCCAAAACACAAGACAGATCCGGTAGAGTGGAGACTTGAGGCGCGGCTTGGACGTGTTGCTGACGATATGTACCTTCTCGATCAGGAAGAGGTCTGCCAGCGTCGGGTGTTTTGGGAAGGCATCAGCTTGAAGACACCCTGATATGATGCCGGTAGAGGGGAGCTAGGGTCTGACAGATGAGCACCTTCGACGAGGCGTAGAAGAAGATGCACGAGAAGATGCCAAGCGAGCAGGTGGCCGGGCTGTGAGACATGCCGACGCCGAGGATGAGAATGCCGGACGAGTAAATGAACGCCCAGCTGTCAGGGAGTCAAGCATTCAAGTCAGCTATCAGAGCCCAGGCCGGTTTTTGACCGAGGCAACGGAGGCGCACGAGCAGACGTAGCAGCCGAGGCAGGTCAGACGCGGGAGGGACCACTGCCGGTAGCATGCGACTGAGAAGGGATTGAAGCGCAGCGAGCGACGGGCAAGGATGAAACTGAGAATTGAGCTGCCTAAAGCCGTCGCAGAGGGAGAGAATTTGTGAGCCGGCCAAGCTGGTGTCAGCCGTCGACTCAGGCGCGATTTGGCGCAGACAGAGCGCACTCACCCGTCAGGACTGCAATGATCGGGTCATGAGAGTCGTCTGACAGCGTCAGTCCTGTCGATGTGACCTGCAAGCTGCGAGGGCGATGAGCAGTGAACTAGACTCACAGATGACGGCCGACAGCGCCTGCATCTCTGGCCGTGGAAAGACGACATCGGGCGGCGCGTCTGGGAAGTCGGTGTACGGGCCGTGGGTCATCCTGGCAAAGGCGAGGGGAAGGAGAAATTCCACCCAAGAGAGCGAGGGTAAGATCTGACGGGAGGGGGGGGGGGGGCGATTAGGCGGAAAGGGGTGCTGGAGGAGTGCTGCGAGCGAGGGCTGGAGACGGCTACAAGCCAACTTCGTACAGAGACGGAAGAGGAGACAATGTCGGACGGGGAGGGAGGTCGCAGCTGAAGGTCAGGTCGACCCCTACAGGCTGAGAAAGGACGACAGGAGGCCTGAGCGGCGAGTGCTGCGCGCCGAAACGGAAGCAGGCTAACTCTAAAATCGGTGGCACGACGCGTCGACCTTCGCGTCGCGACCGGCTGCGGCGTGCCTGACGGCCAACGTCCCTAGCCGGGGATGCAGCAACCGGGACAGCTCTTCGCGATGCGTCACAATCAGAGAGGATCAGCGACGCCAAGACAGGGGGCAGCTTAGATGGCTCCGCTTTGGGGCGCGCCTGTCTGCAAGCTTCCGGCAGTCTCTCAACAGGCAAAAAATCGGCGTCGTGCCTCGGCCGCCATGCAGAGAATCAGTCGCATAGGGAACCGGCCCGACAGATGCCCTCAACCTGCAGCATGAACGGCAGCCTTTGTCAGCTTCCGTCGGGAGCGCCGGCCTCACTTGACACCCTAAGATTTGATGACGTACGGTTGCAGTCGCAGAGGCGCGCGAGCAGGCCCTGATCGGCCTCGATGGCGGTCAGGGCCTGCTCGGTGGCCTTGCGCATCGCAAAATTCTCGGTGTCGGCGACTGCAGATGCAATGTAGACCTTGTGGAGGACGACTGGCAGGATTAAGAGTCGGAGCGCAAGTTGGTCGTCAGCCTCAAAGAGGCAGATGATTAGGATAGACGATTTGGTGATCCTTACCTGAGACCTTCACCGGACCGTTTGACCTTCCGCGCGGCGGCTTGCGGATATCAAGACCAGTGCAGCGCTGTCACGATATACGCCGATTGTTTAGCCAGCAGTTTGCAAACGGAAGATTCGTACAAAAATATCAAGTGCTTGCCAAACTCACCCGGGCCCCGACGAGTTGTATAAGAATCTTGGCCGGCTCTGCCCAAGACACCTGCGTCAGTATGTATTGACGACTAAACGCTGATGAGAGGGACGAGAAGGACAAACGCTCTGGAAGGGAGTGCATGCCGCTCATGAACTTCTCGAGGAACGGCTTGAAAACGGTGTCGAAGAAGTATCGGCTCGGCTCGACGGCCGAGAACCCGCCGTCGACCATGAGCGCGCCGATGACGGCCTCAACCAGATCGCCGACCGCCTGGTCCACGTAGAGCGAGATGAGCGTCAACAAGCCTTTGGGATCTAGCGCAACGAAAAGGACAAACCTTGGGCGCGTCTAGGTCGGCCCAGTAGGCTTTGAGGGGACGCTTCTCCGCGGCCGCAGCCTTCAGCTCCTGCATCTTTCGGTTTGTCACCTCCCTTGCGTAACGCTCGACAGGAAGCCAGATCTGAGGCTGCTCTACGCTGAGAGCCTGGTGCAAGCCGAGGTCGACGCACAGCGCCGACAATGCGACATTGGAAACGATGTTTGACTGGTAGAAGGCCCCCGCGGGGGGGGGGGGGGCTGTCAGCCTTCGAGCCGAGAGCCCCGAACACTGCGCAAGACGAGGACGCACCTTGAAGAGGACCATCTCGCCAACGGATGCGTCAGGGAGGCGCTTGTGCAAATAGGTCACAGCCACTGCGAGTCAAAGAGAAGAGCCGGGCAAGGAGAGGTAAACCGAGTGCCGAATCACAGCAAAGGATCAGATGGGTCGCAACGTACTGAGGTCAAGGACAGCGTCACCAAGGTATTCCAGCCGCTGGAAGTTGGCGCGGTTGCCAGCCTCGCGCATCTGCCAAATGGACGACACAGCTTCAGATCAGGCACGCGATGACAGGAAAAAGACAGAGCCGTATTCGGACACACGAGGGCCGCCTGGAGCAGCTGGGGCTTCTTGAACGTATACTTGAGCAGCCGGCTGGCGATGTCGTCCGCAGCCTCGATGACCGCCGGCGGGTAGGCAACGGCGACAAGCGCAACGGGCCGTGTTGCAAAGTCGGTCCACGCAGCGATCTCGGGCATCGGAAGCTTGACAATCCGACAGAAGGTCCAGGCGGCGGAAAGACCGCCGGTCTCGTAAGCGGCGTAGATAAGGGCTTCGACCACGTCGGCGCAAACCTGAGGATGCCCGACGATGAAGCAGCCACCATAAATGGGTCAGATGAGCCGCAAAGATGCAAGCGAGGCAATACGTAGGACCAACCTTGTCGCCGACCTTGATCAGCTTTGAGTCGCGCACGGCGTCCGCGTTAAGGTTACTAGTCTTACTCGAGCCGTCTGTCTCCCAGCGGCCCATGTTGTGCGGGTACCAAACTTTTGGCGAGTGCTCGCTCGCAACCAGATAGTGCGTCAAGCCGGATTCCACAAGCCGCTGAGTCAAGAACTTATTGTTGACAAGAGACACCCGCCGAAGTGTCATCTCCGACTCGTTGGCGTGGGGAGCCATGACATAGCTGAACGGTAGATCAACCACAAAACGCAAACGTCGCGGTCAGCGAGGCGGCCCTGCAAAGACAAGTTCGGCTTCCTCGTACGCACATGTAGACTGAAGTTAGGCACTTTAGAACGACGTCGCCAGAGTATTCAAGCTTGTCGTAGTCCTCTTCGCGGTGGGCGTTCGGCGTGGTGAGCGAGCGGAGAAGGACGTCTTCGCGCATTGTGCTGCCAAAGAGGCCCGCTTTGAGCTCAAAGACCTTGAGTAGCGTAGACAACTGGGTGAGGAATGACGGTAGGTACAAGGCACTCCGGTAGGCACTGAAGCGCAGAGTTGACCTGTAAGAGAATTCGGGAATGATGTCTGCGAGTGTACGGGATCAAAGTCGGTAAGGCGGCCGGTTCAGGTCAAGAGGAGAGAGAGGCGATCGTAGTCGACGCACACTTTTGCTCGTGTATGACCTTGCGGGGTGGCACGCCCTCCGAAAGCTCATCGGAGGCAGGAGGTAAGATGCTGCGGAGGTGTGATTTGACGACCGGCAGCTTTCTCATCTCAAGCAGCGGCTGTGTCTCGTTCGAGAGATAAACCTCGCGCGACGATGTTGACCGAATGTAGTCGATGATGGAGGGGAAGCCCTTCTCACGCTACAAGTGTGCGAGATGAATTGGAATCAGTCCATGTCGCAAATCTCTGAACGCATGTCGTCAACGCACAGGGCTGTCGTCGGGACTCGAAAGCGGTGACAGGTCAGGTCGGACGGCCTTGACCTCGTATCGGCGGCTAAATTCGTTTTTACCAGTCGTCATCGCATCCGTTGCCTGCAATTTGAGGGTGTCAAGGTCGTGCGAAGGCCATGGCTCGTAAGCCTCGCCCTGGGCCTCAACGACCTCAACCCAATTGACGCCATCGAGCGTCTCGGTCGGCGGGAGGAAGAGATGAACGAGCAGACGACCCTCTTCAAGTAGGATCGGCCGATTCAGGATCGAACGGAAGAGCCGACGCGTATAGTGGTCGGCCATTGCGTGCTCGGTCGTACTGAGAGTGATTGGTGGCAATGCCTTCAGATCGACCGGGCTGGGTTTCGTCATGTGCGGCTGGAACAGACGAAGGGGCGTCTGGGCCGAAAATCTGGGTAGCGGTAGCGGCGTTAACATGATCAAAGGACGAAGTGGCCGCAATGGCGATGCGTTCGACTCGTCGAGGTCCGGCAGCAGCGGCGGCAAGGTGACGAGCGTCGGATGCCATGTCCGGCTGTTTTCTAAGGGGCCCTTTGCAAGTATAGCCTCGCAGGCGTCGAAGAAGTCGGGGGTCTTGGCCGGAAACACGCGGATGCTGTCTGAGACGGCAATCGGAACTGGCGCTGTACCATACGACTCGGCCCGGTACGAGTCGTCGACGTCGCCGGCTCGCCAGAGCTCGTGCATGACGTCTGCAGCCGCGAGCTTGCGAGCCGCCGTCTTCTCAGCCGGGGCGCTGACAAAGACTTTCCGGATTGCGTTTGATTCAGCCGGGAGCCGGATTGTGCACTTGACGAGTGTCGGCTCGGCCGGGTCTGCCTCGTACTCGTACGTCACCTGTGGCGCTTTCTTTCGAGGCGGGTTCGGATGAGTCGACGGCGCCGGCGCGTGGCGGAGCGAGTCCATGTAAGCAACAACAAGGTTGTTGACCAAGGCTGGATCCGGGAAGGCTGGAGGCGTCTCCGAGTCAGCCTTGCGTGTTGGCTTGGCTTTGATCACTGCTTGGGTCGGCGGAGGTATCGGGATCTGGCCCGCGGTCGCTTTTGATCTGGAATCGACGACATCGATATGATGGCTCTGGGCTGACGGCAGTCCGCCTTGGGTGTAGGATGGGCCTCCGAGACCAGATGTGCCTGACCTTACCCCGGGTGGACGAAAGGGAGGTGGGATGCCGCCTCTAGCACTTCGGCCGCGACCCCCGCGGCCTGCGCCGTGTCCTCTGCCCCGGGCTTGGGAGTCGCCACCCCGGCCGCCTCCTGCCGGAACGCCCCGCTGGGGCGGACCTCCAGCTTCAAGACTCACTCCCGACTGCCCTGGACTTTGAATTCCTCCTCCCACGCCAGCGCCGTTGGATAGATTGGGGTGGACGCCATGGCTACCCATGATGCCGCCGGCAGCGTCTCGGCCGTCACCGACATCACTGCCCTGAGGCGAATTGGGGCCCGACCGAGGCCGCATATTACGCGCAAAGGAGCTTGGTCCTGACTGGTTCTCCGTTTGACCCGGCAGGGGACGCTTGCGCGAGGACTCGCCGCCAGAGGCGCTTGGCGGAAAGGGTCGGGCTTGTAGACCTCCGCGGCCCCGGACGGATTGGCCGGGCATGGCACGAGAGCTGTAAAGACATCATCCAGCAGATAGGGTCAGCGTCTGCATCTGCAACCAAAGAAGAGGCAATGCTTAAGTCAGGAGTGGCAACGGAGAACTTACCTCTTCAAGAAGCCGGCCGGGTCAGGCCAGGTCGAGCTAAAGGTTGAGGCGCAGGGCTGATCTACTTTCTGCAAGCGATGAGCGCAGAGGACGACTCAGCTCGCGCTTCCAATGCATCATAGGACGTCACATCGAGACAGACAATCTTGCGTCCTAGCTTATCTGTCGCAGGCCCACCTGCGTTCTTGAGTTGTGATGGTTGAGAGCAGAACATCAGGCTTCAGCCGAGCCGCTGCACACCAAAACCGGACACCGGAGCGGCGCGCAGCAGGGCTCGTGCCAACGTCGACGTCGCCCCCAGCGGCCGAGCGAGCATGATCTGTCAGACGAAAGCAGGTAGAAAGGGGAGACCACAAGCTATTAGATCTCAGCCCCCCTCACCATCTCGCCAGGTGCGCGTGTCCCAGCCCGAACCTAGGCCCGCCGCCCTCGGAAGCGGGCGCCCATCGCCGACCAGGTGGCGCTCCTCATCGTCCTCGTCGGATCGGCTGCCTACTTCGTTATTGTCGTCGTCGTCTTCCGACGATTCAGAAGTGACGACGCCCCAGCGATCGGCTCCCTCCGCCTCAGCACTCTCAGTCGCAAGCGAGTCCGCCATCGTCTCGCCTAAGCGGACCCGTCGCGTCCTCGCTCGCAAACGGGCCACCTTCGCCGGATCCGCATCAAAGGCGGTTCCGCATCCACCGACTGGGCTAGGTCCGGCCCATCGGAGCAGGTCCCAGAGTCTGCCGCGAAATTGTCCTGGACTTTGAGCCGGAGCGAGTGCGCGTAAATTGGCCTGCCAACCCAGGTCCCAGGGGTTGATGGTGGGCTCCCAACGGGCCTCGCGGCGTTCTCGCTGGGTGAGAAGGTGGTCTGGCCGCCAGCGGGAACGGATGGGGGCGGCTTCAGAGGAAGCAGTGTCCGACAAGACCAGCGCTGGGGGGGCTCGCGAGGCCGACATGGCCTCGAGCGTCGTTGTATTGGATCTGAGGCGGTAAGGCGAGTCAGGTGACGTACGATGACTGAAACGCCCAAAATAAGAGGGCTCACAGTGCGAGCCACCAGTGATAGCAAGCGAAAGGCCCGAGCGACAGACCGAATACAAGGCCGTCGAGAACGAGAAGAAAATGAGAGATCGGCGTGAAGTCGCTTTCGACCTGCGCGCGGTACATCAGCCCCGATCACATGCACAAAGCTGATGCCAAGGGGGAAAAGACGCACGACTGAGTCATTGTCGTCGAACAGGTAGTAGATGGTCCGGCCGGCCTCGGCGCAGATGAATAGCGCGTAGAGGCTGACGTAGGTGAGAAAGAGGAGGAAGGCGCGGTAGTTGGCGTGGCCAATGCAGGTGGACAACCATATGCAGTGGTGATCCTTCGAAGGAGCAGGCTAGTGGCGATCAGCGCTGCGAAAGACTGACGTGGACGACCAGATCAGATCCCTGCGCACCATCTTGAGGACGCAGCGGGCACAAGATGAGCAATGATGGCACCTTAGACAGGAGGATCAGGCTCAAGGTCAGCCAAGTGCACTCGATCTGAGCGTATTACTCGGCGCGAGACGCACCGATCCGGCTTTGGGACGTTACACTTGGAGCAGAAGCGCCGACCGCCAGTGCTTGCCTTGGCCATCAAGCCCGGTCCGGGGCTTGCGCCTGCGCCGATGCCCGCCCGAGCCTCTTCATCCAAGCGTGCCTCTTCCCGTTGGACAAGGGCATAGTCTTCGTTGTCGTCGTCGACCATCGCGGTGGAGGGGTTAATCGGCGAGCCGGCCGGCGTGCGCAGCGCGACCGTGTACGCCCAAAGCGCAAGGCCGAGCAATACGTGAAATACGACGACCTGGTAGGTGGCCAGAGCCGGCTTGTCTCGGACGCCATAGCTCGTCTTGTAAGCCAACAGGTATATGAAGGGGATGTAGGGGTAGAGAATGAGGCCGAGGACAACTGGCAAGGGAGCAATGGAGGGGTTCATGAGCTCCCAGGACGCGTGGCCTGAGTCGAAGGGAGTGACCGGACGCACGGCCGACAGGCGCATAGGTCTGAAAGCAGCGGAGCGTGCACCATCTCCGAGGGCGCCGTCGCAGTACGGAGGAACCGCGACCGAATGAGGCGGGCGTAATGGGCGGTAGGCCAGCATAGCTGCACAATAAAGCACGCCGCGCAGAAGGGTCAACGCGGCGAAGGATAAAGGGGAGCACAGGGGGACGTCCTGCCAGCTCGTCCAGCTGAACGTACTACGGGTCCAGACCAGACGCCGGAGAGGCGACCATGACTGCTGAGTTTCTTCTAGCACAGCGATCCTACCTCAGGCTCGAACGATGCTGGCTCTGTCTGTCAGGTGGAGAGGATGCCGATAGATGGAGGAGAGTAGGGGCGCCTGCGCGCGCGGGCTAGCCTCCAACAGGAGGAAGCTCGCGGTCACCCTGGCCGAAAAAGGTCTTCTACCTTTCTTCTGCAGCTCCTGTACAATGAGCACGCGATAATCGGCTGATTCTGACTATCCCGCACTCTCGGCCTGTCAAGCTCGCGACGAGCGTAGCAGGGTGGGCCGAGCAAGGGAAGACCTGGCGCCTAAGGTCACGGTTGCCATGGCATCGCTACATTCGCTCGTCTTCGGCCTGAACCCGACGACGAGCTCTTGTCGCCTGCTCCTGACCGTACCTGCTGCCCATGCGCATCTGAGTTCATCCGCTCTCCCTACCCTCCTCTCACATCTCTAGATAGGCTCGCCAACGATGTCGGGCGGATCCATGTCGCAGATCAAACTGTTCGCGGGTAAGCCCGCCTCGACCCTGACCGCCGCTCGCCTGCGCTGGCCCGCGGCCCTAATTCGACCTTCAGCTTGATAGCGAGCTTCGCCGGGCCGGCTGCCGCCTTGCGATTTTGTAGATTAGGGCGCTGACATTATTCTCAACACTCCTACTAGGAACGAGTCACCCGGCGCTCGCCCAGCGTGTCGCCAAGCGGTCCGTCTCCGAGCTTGCAGCCTCCCCTATCCTGTTCCTCGCCTGCTGACGCAAGACCTGCCTGCCCTTCTTGCAATGGTGCTCGCCCAGGCTTGGCGTCCCGCTTGCCGACGTTTCAATCACCAAGAATGCTGCCGGCGAGTCGCAGATCAAGATGCTCGAGTCGGTCCGCGAGTTTGATGTCTACATCCTCAACACCGGCTGCGGCGAGATCAACACGTCGTGCGTCCCGCTGCCGTTGACCGTTATGATCAAGCGCCCGGGCGCTTCAGGCCGGTCTTGACTGACTACCTAGTCCTTTTCGGCATTGCTGGCGTTTGATCGGTCGTCGAACTTAACGATGTCTCGACCATCAATGCCGACCTTTTGCTCGACCCCGACTCGAACCAACCTTGCAGTCTGATGGAGCTTCTGATCCTAATCCACGCCTGCAAGATCGCCTCGGCCAAGCGCATTACCGCGGTCATCCCTCACTTCCCGTACGCCCGGCAGGACAAAAAGGACAAGAGTCGCGCGCCCATTACAGCCAAGCTCGTCGCGAGCATGCTCGAGAACGCTGGCTGCGACCACGTCATCGTTCGTCCGCCTCTGCCAGCCTGTCGTATAAACCTTCGAGACGGACGGCTGACTAGTGATCTTCCTCCACGGTGGCAAAACGCAGAGCATGGACCTGCACGCTTCGCAAATTCAGGGCTTTTTCGACGTTCCTGTCGACAAGTACGTTCTGTCACGTACTTCTTTGCATGCTCGATGGTAGGAAGCTGATCAACAAGCTGGTTGAACCTGATCTTACGGCCGCACATCAACAGTGTGAGTATCTCGCGCAGCATTTCGAAGAAGTCGACCTTGCGAGCGCTGACGCTGTTTCTCGACCCACCCTTGCAGCTTTATGCCGAGCCGTCGATGATTCACTGGCTCAAGACCAACTACAAGGTCGAGGACCTCATCATCGTCTCGCCCGACGCCGGCGGTGCCAAGCGGTATGCCGCTTCATGTCTATTAACAACAGCCAGCTTTCACCTCGTGCTGACTTAATCGCGGCTGCCAGGGCGACGAGCATAGCCGATCGGCTGGAGGTCGACTTCGCACTCTTCCATAAGGAACGCAAAAAGGCCAACGAGGTGGTACGTTGGCTTGTCTTACCGTGACTTGGGCACCCCCGGAGGCAATGCTCTTATCTGACTTTCCTCCTTCGTCCCGCCGATCAGTCGCGAATGGTCCTCGTCGGCTCGGTCGTCGGCAAAATTGCCGTCCTCGTCGACGACATGGCCGACACCTGCGGAACGATTGGCCTGGCCGCGACTAAGCTCGTCGAGGCTGGCGCGACGAAGGTGCTCGCCATTGTCACCCATGGCATCCTCAGCGGCAAGGCTATCTCGGTGCGTCGCAGCTCAGGTGACTTCTCGGGCGAGCAATCGCTTACCCCGCGCATCCCCCCTTTCACAGGTCATTGAGAACTCCGGGCTGGAGAAGATGATCGTCACCAACACGATCCCGCAGGATGATCGGGCGGCTCAGACAGACAAACTCGAGGTCCTGGACATCTCGCCCGTCCTGGCAGAGACCATCCGGCGCTCGCACTTTGGAGAGAGTGTCTCGTGCGTCTTTCTTGGCCCACTAATCTTGTTGTCCGCAACGCGCTGACTCTTCGTTCTCGCCCCAGCTACCTTTTCAACGAGATCCCGAGCATGGGTTGAACTCGCTCTCACCTACGTCCTGATCATCGCTGCATTTTTTTTTCTCGTCTCGCATTCCATCCACATGGGCTTGCAACTCTCGCTCTCTCTTTACCAGCAAACCCTTATCAATTATCAACACACCACACCGACCGGCCTGCCGGCGGCCTCTCTGTCCTTGTACCCACTTCGATGACCCATGGCGTCTCTCATAGACTCTCAAGAGACATGACCATTCCGCACAGCTGCTTCGAAGCGGGGTTGGTGACGGAGGGATGCATCACGGTCGCTTGCCTCGACCCTTCAAACTGCTAGCCTGGAAATCTCGAAGGGGGAGTCCGAGAGGACGGGTCGTCGACCGACGGCGGCCGCTTTCGCGGAGGGGCTCCTCTAGCTAGCCGTGTCTGCTGTTGTCCGAGCGGCGATCGACCTGTTTTCATGCGGAAGGATCTGCGGATAACAAATCGCCCGACGCCGGCGAGCTCGGAGGGAAGTTGCCGGCCCAGCGGGTCTTCTCCCTCCGAGCCCTCGACGAAAGACAGCCCAGTCCGACCGAACGACCGCTAGGGCTCTTCCCTCCGCGCCTTGAGCTCGGTCTGCTCCCTACGAGCTGCCTGCGGCTCGGTCGGACCTCGCCTGACTCTCGCTGACAATGAGTGATCCAAACTCGCCCAGGTCATGGCTTGCTGTCTAAGGGCCCACCTCCCTGTTT
The DNA here is from genome assembly GCA_014825765.1 of Cystofilobasidium macerans. Taxonomy (NCBI): domain Eukaryota; kingdom Fungi; phylum Basidiomycota; class Tremellomycetes; order Cystofilobasidiales; family Cystofilobasidiaceae; genus Cystofilobasidium; species Cystofilobasidium macerans. The sequence continues at coordinate 29,864 of MVAP01000005.1, read as the reverse complement.
GTTGGCCAGGAGGTCGCACGCGACTGAAGGGCCCGACGAAGGCCCCTCTTCGAGCGCTAGACCGGTTTGCAGACGCCACCCCGCACTTCGTAACGGGCGGCATAGCATGGCCGCAGCGCCTCTCTTCCCTATTCTGCTCATAGCGCCCGCCGATTGCCCACCGTTGCGCGACAAGAGGAGCTCGAGCGGGCTGAAAGGAAGCCGACAATGTCCTCGTCCTCCCACTCGTCTCAGCACGCGTCTCCCCGACGTTCCTAGCGTTCTAGCGCAACCCTGCTTGCTTTCCTGCGCTTCGACTCCTCCACATCCTCGCCCCGCAGCCCGTCGTACAGCTCGCTAGGTCTTGTCCCTGCAGCGGCAGGTGCGTCCGACCTCTTTCTTGCCCGTGACTGGCCTCGAACGACTGTGCCTTCCCTTCTGACGAGCCTCATCCTGACGCCCCCAGATGAATTCTCTCATGGCAGATTCGATCGCCATAATACAACGCGTACGTCTTTCCCCGCGCAGCCCGTTCTTGGATCAGCCAGGCTGCTGGAGGCTGCTGGACCTCCCTCTCGCCTCCGTTCTGCCGTCCCTCGCGACAGAGGGTCTACCTTTAGGTCGCGTTTTCCTTGGTCCAGGACCGCAAAGCGTGGACTGGCCGTGCGCTCGTGCGAGAGTCGGTGCGAAAGCTACGAAAGAAATTGACCACTGCTTGCTTCTTCCCTGTACGCGACACCAACAGCCAAGTGCTCGTGCGTTGGACTTCATCTGACCTCCCCTGGTAGATTCGCAGCTAACCGTTCCTGTTCGCAACTCGATCGTCAGCTCTATACCAAGCCCAGTCACCTGTAACCGACATCTCTCGCACGACCCAGGCGGCCGGTTCGGCAGCGACTTTTAGCGACTCAGCCTCCGACCTTGCCGCCGGAAGACTAGCAATCCACGCGAAGGCCACCAGCATGGGTCCAACCGAGCCGAAGAAGGGCAGCGGCCGCTTCGCCATGTTCTCTCGCAGGACTAAGCCTGCAGCGACGATGACAGTGGCCGCGCCCGCCACCAGCGACATTACCACCTTATTCTTACCGGCACCGAGCAGCTCAGCCGCAAGTCGCCGGTCGAACCAGACGCTATCGACGGCCGCGACCCTCGCTCAGCCGCACGTCGGCTCACCGCTCGGTATGGTGCCGACACACGGCTCGACAGGATCCTCGGCAATCGAGACAATGCAATCACCCGTGCCGCCGTTCGGATCGCAGCGCAGGCTCTTCTTCCCCATCACCGTCCTCGCAGCACCGGTGCTCAAGAAAGCTTCCAAGACCCTGTCCTATGGACAGGACACCCACTCGCAGGTCGGCCTCTCGATATCTGCGCATGCACGGGGCGACTGGAAGAAGCGCGTCGTCGCCATCTCGTACTGGACCGCGCAGACGCGTAACGTCTCGGCCGTTACGGGCGAGGAGGAGGGCCTTAGCTTTGGTACACTGCACTTGTTTAAGACGGACGGGCCCTCCGGAAAAGAGGTCGGTCGCATGCGCATCGGTTACAACTCGCTCGTCGGCTTGCTGGACCCGAGCACTCCCGGCGGCGTTCAAGCCAAAGGCCATAAGCATGTCCTTAGGTTCACCGCAGGCCAGCGGCCCGAGAAGGATGGCTCCAAGCACACCAAGGAGGTCTTCGGCGAGGCCGATGAGCTGCTCGTCGTCCAGATGGAGTCGGAAGAGGTGCTACAAGCCTGGGTGACCGAGATCAAGGCCTTCATCTTTGTGAAGAGGGCCGAGGAACGCGGCATCGGCAACGCCGCTCGCGTCCTCAGAGAACGGGGCGAGATCCTTTCGGGCGACGTCGAAATCCTACTTGCCAATCTCGCTGCATCCGAGGCAAAGAAGCACGCCACCCGGCAACCGTCAGAGGCTGCATCTGTCCTTTCAGTCGACACCACTCTGTCGGCCGTTGGCCGACCGGCCGTGTCAGCGATCGTCATCGAGACGCACGACGCGTTGGCGTCGGCTGATGACTTGGAGTGCCGTAGGTGGCAGGAAGCCCTGGCGGCTTGCGTTGGCGTCGGCGGGGAGACGCCTGCGGCGGGGCAAGGCGACGGGGCTGAGTGCGACTCCGCCCAAGCGGCTGCGCTCGCAACCGACTCGCTCCAGCAGCTGATCCTGACCGACAGCCAGCTTCCGACCTCGATGACCTCAAGCTCTCTCGGCAGCAGCACTGCAGCAGCAGCCGATCCGACCGCCCTACACGAAAAAGACGGCTGTGGACCCTCGCCCACCGCCCTCTCCGCCCCCCCGGACAGCCTTCCGCCGTCGGTCACTAACCGGCCGCAGCCCACGCGCGAGTTGATGCCGTCGTCGACCGACCTCTCGTATTCTTACACGTTTGACGCCAAGTCGTCGCCTCTGCCAGCGTTCGGCTGCTTACGGGCAGCACTGATTCCGATCACCGTCCTCGCAGTCGGGGTCGATAAGAAGATCAGCAGCAGCGGCAATCTCGACCTCAGCGGCCCGCTCTCAGTCTTTACGGCCGGCAAGCATAAGCCTGGCGTCTGGCGTCGGCGGCATCTCGTCCTAACGAGCTGGAACGCCGTGATCGACCACCGGCGGTTGACCTTCGGCTGCCTTCATCTCTTCGACAAGAGCGGCCCCTCGGCGCTTGAGGTCGGCCGTCTGATGCTGCACGCTTCAAGCCTTGTCGGTTGGCTCGACGCCTCGGCAGCCAACGGCCAGGAGGCTGATGGCCGTAAGTATGTCCTCAGCGTCCTACCAAAGGCTGCTTCAGATACAGCGCCGGACTCCTTCGGCGAGATAGACGGCCGCCTGCTCGTTGACATGTTGGACGAGTGAGTTGCCCATTCCGACGGAGTATCGAGACGCTGCTGACACATGTCTAACGCTGTCTTCGACTAGGACCACGCTCAAGACATGGATCGCGGAGCTTAAGAAGCTGGCATTCATCAAGCGGTGCGTTCACTATCGCTGGCCTCATTCTCGGTTATGCGCATGCGCCCAACTGACCGGGCGCACACCTTTTCTCTTCCTCATCCAGCGCTGAAGTCAGGGGCCTTGGCGACGCCGCCCGGAAAGCTAACGGCAAGGCTTTTGGTGACGACCTCGACCACGCGCTACACCTACTGTCCGAATCGTCGCTCGACGCACCCTCGACTGTTCGCGAGACCCGGCCAGGCGCGCCCGCCCTCAAACTCTCCAGCCCGAGCGGTCGAAGGCGCTTGCTCGATTCGACACCTCCGGAGCCAGCGAGCGTCGGCGAGCGGTCCGAGGTGTCGTTCTCAGACCACTCTTCCTATCAGCTTGCCTCGCGATCCGATTCGAGCACATCCCTCAACGCTCGACTCCGGGAGCTGAGCTCGGCACCGATGACGCGCGACGGCTCGTCCTCGCCTGCACACATCAGTCGTCCAGTCCTGATTGGCTCGTCCAATGCCGATGTCGCCCGTTACATCAAGCCGAGCGGTACACTCCCTCCCTTCGGCGACACCGATGTTTACGGCTCCACCGAACCTACGTCCGTTGCGCCTCGCGCCAACGAGTCGGACTACCACGCCTTCGAGAACATTTTGGCTTCGCGCCTCCACGCCCGCTCGCCGCTATCTGACCGCTTCAGCGTGGTGGATAATTCGGTCGAAGCTCTCGCCTTGGCCGAGTTGGATGTGGCAGAACAGCATCGGGCCGAGATTGAGCGGCTGCGACGAGTCGAAGTCGAGCTTCGGCAGCAGCTCGAGATCGAGCGTCTGCGGGCTGTTGAGTCAGATCTGCGCGCCGAGCTCAAAGTCCAGCGTAAGCGGCGCGAGGAGCAGCAGCGCTGGCAGGTGCGGCCGGATTACGATCACGACGGGTTGGCATCCGATGACTCGGACGTTGACCCCCGCGGCCCAACACCACGTAATCGGTCGATCGGCTCGAGCGCCTACTCGCGCAGCTCATTCGCCGGTCAGAGCGACATGTTGGCCTGGGATGCCAGTCGCAACCGCCAGAATTCGGCGACAACGGCTGGCTCGAGTGGCTACGGCTCCGAGAGGGAATTCGGCCTCAAAGCGACATCGGTCCCGCCACCGGTGACAAGCCTCAGTCGGCAGGCGAGTAGCAAGTTCAGCTCGGGTCCCACGACACCGCTTGACGAGGAAGATGCAGCGTCGATCATGCGCCCGCGGTCGTCCTTCCGCAGCTCTTGTATTAGCGGCCGACCAAGCGGCCTCGTCGGAGACTACGGCATGGCTCCTCCGCTTGCCTCACCCGTTCGGCCCGCGAAGGTCTGCCTCGGACCACCACCGGCGCCTCCGCCCGCGACGCTACCTCCGCCGCCGCCCACCTCGGTCGAGACAAGTCGCAGCCACTCTGACCCTGTGCTACACGATGGCGGCACGCGCTCATACTCGCGCCGGCCGTCGGCTACGCTAGGGACGCTGAACGAGCGGCCAATGGGTTCTGGCCGCGGACGAGCTGCACTCCTTCGCCAGTTTGCCGTGCCGCCCATCACCTCACTGCCGCCGAGCGGCCCTCTGCCGCTACCTAAGTGACACGCCCTTCACTGGACCCCCCCTGGATCTCCTCCTGCCCCTGCTCTTGCCCCTGTTCTTGCTCCTGCTCCCGTTCCTGCTCCTGCCTTCACTCCTCGGCCTTTGTCTCCGCACGTCTCCTCTCTCTCCCTCCCTACCTGATGACCTTCCGCTTTCACGTCGACACCAACTCCACTGCTCCCTGTACCGTCTCCCGTTCAACATGGCTCAGCTACTGGCTACTCGCGCGGCTTCTATGATGCACTCATTCGCAACCTAGTGGTACTAGCCTCTCTCGACGCAGGGAAGAGGCGAAAAGGAGCTATTTGATACAACTGAAGCGGTGGCCAAATCGCCTCAGAAACCGCATCATCGGCGAGGGAGTGACATGCAGTAGGCAAGAGTTGGAGCAGTCGAGCACAAGAGGCAGGACGTGGCGACTCTACTCCCAATCACTGTCTTCGTCCTCCTCGTCGGCCGCCTTGGTCGAGGCAGGCGCCGAGCCCTGAACGGTTGGCGCTGGGCTGCTAACGACTGAGGGCTTGGTCTGGCCGCTCGTGTTGCTGACAATGTCGTAACTGCTGCCCTCGCTCGAGTCGCGCGGCGATGTCTGAGCTGTTTGGGATGCGGCGGAAGCCGAGTTGGGCGCGTCGGCTGTGGTAGAGGCGGCAGCTGGAGTGGCCGCCGGACCAGTCGGCGTCGACTGCCGCTCAGGAACAGTGGCTGAGTCTGGGACGACGGGCGACTTGCCAATCGCCGCCTTGGGCGTCGCCGTCGCGGCTGAGGGCGACGTCGGCTTCGAGTCATCCTCGTCATCCTCCCATGAAAAGTCGTCCTCGGCATCGCCGGCAGTCGTCGTGTCGAGCAGAGCAGACCGGCGCTCCGCGTCGAGCTCGATCTGCGAAAGGAGAACGAAATGATGAGGAGACCGGACGGTGGACGTAACAGCAAGACACGGCGCGCGCACCTGGTGGACGCGGAAGAAGTATCGCTTCCAGAAGGTCTCCTTGTCCATCTGAGCAGGGACTGCGCAAGGTAGGCAGAAGCTCAAGATCAGTCGCATGCGCAGAGAGGAAGCTAATCTGTGCGGTAGACTAACCTAGCTCATCACGCAGGGCCTTCAGCTCCTCGACGCCCTTGTCCTTGGTCGGTCCGAGCTCGGCCCACGTCTTCTCGGTCCATTTCTCGCCCTCAATGCCTCCCTCCTCACCAAACCGAGCCGAGAAGCGGCCCCAGGCCTCGCGGACGTCGGCGTCGATCCCCTCGGCCGCCGCCGGATCGGTCAGCAGCAGCGACCGGTTCGAGCGGAGTGCGTCGAGCGAAGCAAGGTGCCGCGTCTGACGGACGGTAGCGAGCGACTTGCCCGTCTGGCGGGCGACCTGGGCGTCCGACTGGGCGAATTGAAGTCGGCCACCACGGGCATTGAGGTCCGAGCCCGCGAGCGGGACAGCCCAGGCGTCCGAGGCGTCCCACGAAACGCCGCTCTCTGCCTCACCGTCGGCTGACGTCGGCGGCACAATCTTGATCGCGTCTGAGAGGAATTGGCCGGCGTTGGTGAGGACGCCCTCTGACTTGCGGAGGTACTCCTCGGCGAGCCGCTCAGCGTCAGCCAGATGGAGGTCGGTCTGAAGCTTCTGAAATGTCGTCGTCAACGACGCCCGGAGGTCGGCGACATTCAGCGTTGCTGGGTTGAGGTTCGGGTGCGCGCCCAGCGTCGTGCTGAGTGATTGCTGAAAGGCTGCGAGCGAGGGCAGGCTGTTGCTGCCCGTTCCCGGAATCGGCTTGCCGTCGGCATCGAGCGTCGGCTCCTTCGTTTTCGGCAGCGAGGCCTGGAGTTTGCCGAAGAGACTCGAGAGAGCCTCGCTAGCCTGCTCGACGCCCTTCCGCATGTCCTCTTCAAGCTGGCCCTCACGCCCCTTGCCCTTGGCGTTAGTCTCGACCGCAAGCCCGGCCGGCATTCCGCCAATCCCCATGTCTCCCATCATGGCTAGGCCGGCAAAGCTGTCGCCCCCTCCCGACCCGCCGGCAGCCTCACTCGCCGCCGCCTGGGCCCGTGCCTCCGCGGCTTGAACCTGTAACCGGTTGAGCTCTGCCTTGGCCTGCGACGCTGCCGTGCTAAGATCCTTCTGGACGGCGGCCAGTGTCGGGGCAACCTGATGAGCGGCAAGATGTACGATATCAGCTTAAAGCGATGCTGCCTCCTCGCTGTCAGGCTGAGGTTCAGACGCACCTCTTTCTGAACCTTGCCCCAGAACGAGCCCCACGACTTCATCACCTGGCCGACCTCGGCCTCAAGACCCTTAACGAAACCCTCCTCTTTCTTCTCGTCAGAGGTAGCGATTGTAGGCGTCGAGGCCGTCGACGTTGAGGTCTCAGCATCAGCCTGCGGGACCGGCAAGCTTGGTGATGCTGAGCTTGCGTCCGGCGCGGAGGAAGGAGGGAGCGGCGTGCTTGGCCGAGCGATGACCGCCTCGGCTGCTGCGGCGGCGTCCATGTGTGTGCGTGATAGGGATGTAGTCCTCTGCTGCGATAGGGTCTGGCGGTGCGCGATCTTGTGTGTCTGGCGGTTGTCAAGGAGGCAGGTGCGGTGAGAGTTTGGTGGCTGCTCAGATAGACTCTCGCCGGACCTACGGGAGCCGAGCCGCTTGCGACCGATGGGCAGTAAGAGGTCGGAAGGAGGCCGCTGTCCTGCGCCTACCGTCTCATATTTGCGATCTGCTTCGTCGGCCGATCACCATCCGCGTTCTCTCCGCCATCAACTGCAGGCTTTCGAGGGGAATACCGACGTGTAGAGGGCTGCCGGCACCGCTGACATCAAGAAGGTCCTGCGCCCAGTCATCGCCCCGCGCTGGCCCCGAGGTCAGCAAGAGATGGCAAGCTTGCCTCATCGTCGTTTGCCTGAGCTGAATAACGTAGCCTGCCATATGGGACGATCCAGAGAGGACTCAACGGGCTGCACCCATAAAGCCAGACCTCCGCTTGCAGTCGGTTTCAATTCAGGGGGCAATGCTCAGCGGATACAAGATTAGCCTGCTTCTGTTGTCGCCCGCAGCAGCCGCTGGCTCGCGTATCTATCAAGTCCGTCACAGGCCACTCAAGAGGCGATGCGTCCCTGCGGCCTGCACAAGATCGTCGACAGCTCCGTCATTGGGCGCAAGGACCTTCTTTGCCGACGCTCTCGACCGCCCCTCTTCGCCTCCGTCACCTATATATTCCCGCTCCCTCTCCGCCATCGCTCGTCGTCAGAACGCGGTTGTTCCATACAATAAGTGAGCTACTGGCTACAAAAGTTGATGATTTCTACCTAACAGCGGTCGAACAAGCCGACGCTGCGACTGCGCTCCTGCAGAAAGCGCACACCGCCCGTCGCCTCCCATGGCCGGCTTGCCGGCGTCTTGATCCGCGTGATCTCGGCAGCTGAGGTCGAGGTCATGCCGCGAAGGCCGAGCCCTTCGAACAGCTCGCCGACGGATGAAGCGCTGCTGTTCTTACGGACGTCGACGATACGCGTTGCATCAAGTTGGCCTTCGTCGACACCGGGCGTCGTGATGTCGTTTGAATCCTCCTCAGACGAGACGGAATCAAGCCGTCGGCCGTAAGCGTACGGTGTCGGCGGATAGTCCCGCTCTGGATCGACGATTGAGGCGGATGACGGCTGGCGCTGACGATTGGTTGGTGCGGGTGTCGCAGTCGGTGTCCGGTCGTCTTGGTCGGCGGCTGAGGCTCGCAAGGTCGGCATCGGGGTTGACGATTGTAACTTACGGGCACTCATCGCCTTGACGAGCTTGCCTCCCGAACCTGAAGTTGAGCTTGAGTACGAGTCGGCGCTCCGGGCCTCGGACCGACCACGGCGGGGTTCATCGTCCTCGTCGCCTTCATCCAGGCTTGATGAATTTTGGCGCTTGGCGCTCGGTTGTCGGGCCGGCGGCAGCTTGAGAGGGATCGGAATGACCGCGGTAGGCGAATCTGGCAGGCTCAGCGCCAGCGATGCCGGCAAAGGTGATGGCGTCCCAGCATCGGTCGAGGCCGACTGCGAAGGAACAGAGAACGCCGCCCGCAAGGCTGGAAGGGCGGCTGCGTCCGAGCAGTGTATCAGGACGACTGACTCGGTCAGGTGCGCCGGGTGGTGATGGCTCGGCAAGTGTGGATGGCCGTAGCCGCTGCTGGTGGAAGACCTGCTGAGCGACGAAGCGCGACTGGTTGGGGCGGTGATGGACCGCATGCGCGACGCCGGCCGAACATGAAGACTGCGCTTGCCGATGGCGGAGTGCATGGCATCGGCTGCGAGAGGCTTGCCCGAGCCCAGCGCCGGGGACATGGGTGGCGACGAGTCTGTAGAGACCGAGCCGGATGCTGATCCCGAAGCGGAGCGTTCACGACGAATTGAAGGATGTCGGCTGATGTTGGCAGTCGTCGGCGTCATCAAGCCTGAGTCGGTATTGAGGGCTGAGAGCCCGGCGTGTGATGAGTGACGGTTATGCATCGGACGTCGCGAGCCGTCGCCGCTACCAGCCGCGAGGCGAGATGACAGCTCCTCGAAGTTAAGGTCTTGTGCGGCCGAGGCCGAGCCGGCGGGCGGCGGAAGTCGTGACGATCCTCGACTCCGGCTGCCACCACGTCGGCTGACGCTACGCTGGCGGCGCTGACGCCGCTCCTCCGCGACAGCCGCCGCCGATGCACCCGAGAATCGCATGGCGAGGAAGAAAACAACGTAGCGAGGACTCGGTTCGCCGTCCTGCTTACGATCGTCGCTTATTGGGAGACGCACCCGCTGCGGCTGTGGCTGCGACTGCTCCTTTTCAACCGTCGGCACGCGCTTGGCAGCCGGCATGGACGTCGAGCGGAAGATGGAATTGGCCGAGGTTGAGCGGAACAGCGATGGAAGAAAGGGACGCCGCTCCTTCACCGGGGGTCCGACAGGCACCGGGGCGGTCGGTAGCGGCTCAGGAGCCATGGGCGGCAGGGTAGCCACGCACTGGAATATGGTCGCCGAAGGGGGCATACCAGGCGAGGGGACGAGGTCGGGCACAGGCGAAACAGGAGCTGTACCGGCCGTCGAGTTCGGTGACGAGCCTGAAAGGGGAAAGTAGCTGTGGATTGAGCGGATCGGCGTGCCTGGTGCAGACGTTGCCTGGACCTCGGTTGACCGGACGTGGTAGAGGATGTTGGCCGAGCGCAGGGCGTACTATGGGAAGGCGGCGAATGAGGTCAGTCTGTGGCTCGCAGCCGCGCGCTGATCTGAAGTCGAGATCACCTTAAGAAACGAGACAACCTTGACCGGGTGCTGGTCGGTCGGGTTACGGAGCACTAGTGTCATCTCCGCTGGCGGTTCCGGGGCGGAAGAGACCGGAATTGTCGATAGTCTTGGTGAGGCTGGCGTCGGAGGCAGTGATTCAAGGGCCAGGTGAAGCGGCAGCGAGTACTTCAATGGCGCGTTCTGGAAGGTCGTCTGCTTGACTGTGAGACCAATGGACGAGCAGCCAGGTCAGCCACAGGCGAGATACAAGGATCACCCCCAAAAGAACACTGACACTCGCGCGGCCTCTGGAAACGCTCAACGCTCTCGCGGACCTCGTCGCCAACATCGAAGTCACGTAACGCTTGCATGCGCCGCTCACTGTCGAAATGAAGCAGCCCGCGGAGTGTCTCGCGCAGCTCGCGCTCGGCGTTCCGCTTGACTTCGTCTACGCTGTCCATAACGTCACGTGAAACGAGGGCGAGTACGTCCTCGACCCGGCCGCGCATGACGCTTTGCGTTTTATGGCCGGTACCAATTGGATAGCGCCGGCCGGTCCAGCAGCGCAGAACGCTAAGGGCGATGCACCAAGCGTCGACCTCGGGGCCCCAATAGTGGACTTCGCCGGCCGGGCGTGAGAGTGAGCGGACAATCTCGGGTGAATGAAATGCCGGCGAGCCGCAGCAGGTTGACAACTTGGCCGACGAGAGGGAGAAGGGCGTTGCGAGTCCCATGTCGATCAGTGTGACATGACCGGTCTCAGGGTCAACGAGAACGTTCTCTGCAAGGTTTTAGAGCGTGACCAGGGTCAGCGCTAGGATCATCGACGACCACTTCTTTGGATCGCACACACCTGGCTTGATGTCGCGGTGAACGACCTGATGCGAGTGCAGGCCGTCCCTGACGACCGAGACGAGCTGCTGGAGGATCTTGAGCACGAGCGGGTACGGCAGGCGTTGTTGCGGGTAGCGCTGGCAAAGTGCATCGAGCGAAATGTGCGTCGGCAGGTACTCCTCTGAGCGTGAAGGTCCGAGCGTCAGATAAGGATCGCGTATATAGAAGGGGTAGCGCTCCTCGTCCAAACCAAGCATACTCACCGATAAGGTAGAAATGGCCCTCAGTCCGGATTGTCTCGACTTCAAGAAGATAAGGATGATCAGTTTTGCCAGCACGCTGCGGCTGCCGAGGAGGTGCACTCACAGACGCGGACGAGGTTCGGATGCGGCGCAATCTGCCCGAGCAATTCCGGCTCCCGGATAAGCCGCGTTGCAATTAACGGGTGGTGCGGGTGCAGCGGCGTGTGCTTGACGGCAAACTGGTGTGAGCGAGTGCGATGCCAAAGCAGGAGCACAAGATCGTTAGTTCGAAGCCCACTCTTCTCTGGACATTGTGTGGCCCTGACGTCGGCCTGACTGCGCCCTTCGGCGTCATTGCCGGGCGCCGGCCGAGACTGGCAGATCTGGCCGTCAACCCTCAAGAGAACAAGTGGAATCACGGACCTCCTGACCGCCCTTAGTCGCCCGATAGACGACGCTGAACTTGCCCTTGCCGAGGAGCGGTACGCCAGGGACGACTGTGTAGTCTCCGATACCAGCCAGGAGGAGCGGGTCAGGGCTCGGCCCCGCGTTGTCGAGGACGGCCGGTCGACTCGCCGGCTGGCAGATGGCCGCCCAATCGTCCACCACTGAAGGGCCAGCCACATCTGGCGCTGTATGAACTGTCGCGCTGACCTCAATCGGCGTCGCGACCGGCTTCTCAGCCAGGGCGGTTGTGGGGGGAAGAGTTGAATCCGGTTGCGGGCTCGAACTCGGGCTCGGGCATGTCAAGGGCAGTCGCCGGAGAAGGTCGCCTGCTGCGCCAGGGTGTCGGTCGGCGGTCGACTCGGGCGGTGCCTTGACGGCCATGCGCTGAGGGGAGAGACTGCCAGTGAGAAAGGAGGTGGATGTTAGGGAGCAAGAGACGAAGGAGAGGAAGGGCCAGGCCAGGCCGCGGTCAAGGCGCAGGCAGCTCTATCGACGACGACGACGCGGGGCGGCCGTTGCTCCGCCGTGGAGAAGCGCCGAATGCGCCACCGATGCACCGGCGGCGGGGCAATGATTTGGCAGAGAGGGGTTGAGGCCCGGTGGGCGCGTGAGGAATTCGTGAGCGATACTCGGATAGAAGGCAAGACGTAGGCGATGATAGCGGCCGGCAAGAAGAGAGCGATCCTTGTCATGATCTGTGTGAAGGCTCGCGGGCAGCAGCCAGCGCTGTCGAAGGTCCGTTTCAGGATTGCAGGCTCTTTCAACGATAGCGAGGACACCGGCAGCGTCGCGTCGCTACAATACTTTGACGTGCTCAACCAGAGATCGCATAGTTCAGCTCAAGGACGTTCACGTCCAGCGACTGCCTGCGCGAGACGTAATGATCAGGCAGGGTAACTCTTCGCCGTAAACGACCAGCCAAGATAACTGGCTGCTGGTTGAGATACCTGCCGGCCAGGCGGAGTTCGTCGGCTTCGGACGATCGGCCGTTTGGCTCGGCAGCCGATCTTACCCGCCGGCAGCGACGAATCAGCGTCATAGCGGGAAAGGCACTCGATATCTTTACGTGGTCGAACGGGGAGTTCGACGCGATCTCAAAACGGGCAGTCGGTAGCAGGAGGAGATCTCAAGTGCAGAATGGCCTGGAATGCGACTAGGGCGAGCCAACGCACGAATCACGTCGAAGGCGACGGTGGGGAGGCGGCCCGACCGACAGGTTGCGAAGTCTGGCCCTCGACTTCCTTCTTTTCGATCGTGAATCAGAGAGCGGATAGTGGAGCCAGCCGCAGCCTGATATCTCCCTCATGCATTAGCTGCTGAGAACTGCCCGGTTGTCGCATCGCAGCTCAGCTCAGCTCAGCTAGCTGAGCTTGATGTCGGCGCTCGCCGGCTCCGAGACGCCGCCCGCGCCTCCCGGCACGATTACTCCGTCATCTCACCTCCAACCCTCACCTCCTCCTCGTCCTCCTCATCCTTCTGCAAACTCATAATGGCCGACGAACCCACGCCCTTCGATCCAACATTTGCCAAGGCCGATGTCGACCGCATGATGGAAAAGGTTCGCAACGCTCGCCTTCCGCCGAATGAAGTCATGCCGGGCAAGGGCTGGGAATACGGAACCGACCCCGACTGGCTCGTCGAGATCCAGTCGACGTGGGCAAACGAGTGGTCTTACGAGGCCTTCGAGAAGCAGCTTCAGAGGTATGTCTCCTCGAGTACCTTTTCCACCGGGCTCTGCCTAGCTGTCAGGCGCGCGGCATCCGGTATAGATTGGAGCACAGGGCGGCCTTTATTCCTGCACGACCTGCGCTCTTGCCCGTACGATAGCTGATGCGTATCCTGCCCTGCAGCTTTAAGCACTTCCGCTGCAATGTCGACGGCACCTCTGTCCACTTTATCCACGCACGCTCGGCCCGGCCCGACGCCATTCCGCTTATACTCATCCATGGGTGGCCGTCGAGCTTCCTGGAGTTTGGCGAGGTCATCGACGCGCTTACCAGCCCACCCGAGGGGACCACCGCGTGCGTTCGGCTCGCTCGCCCCAAAACAAGCAGCTGCGCCTAAAGATCTGTGCTTCTCTTGCAGATTCCACGTAATTGTTCCCTCGCTTCCTGGTTTTGGCTTCTCGTCTCCGCCGCAGAAGCCTCAGACGTCCAAGGACATTGCCCACCTGTTCAACAAGCTGATGGTCGAGTCACTTGGCTACGGTGCGTATCTCCCTCCTCATCATGAACATGCCTCAAATTGGCTAACCATACCTCGCTTGCTCACGCGTTTAGACGAGTACGCGACATCGGCAGGGGACTGGGGCACGGCCGTGGCAATCCAAATGCTCGACCTTTACCCGACGCACGCCAGGAGTGGGATCTTCAACATGCTCTTTGCGAAGAAACCCCCCGTCTCACTCGCCGCGCCTCTGTCGCTCCTCTCCTTCATCCCCTTCCTCCCGGCCAAGATCGTCGACTACGTCCAGAGCTTCGGGCTCGACGACTTTGAGCGGAAGGGCCTTCAACGGACGCTCGACTTCCGAAAGGAGGGCACCGGCTACCAGCGAATCCAAGGCACAAAGCCTGGGACAATTGGTCAGGCTCTATATGACAACCCGGTCGGGATTCTCGCATGGATCGGCGAGAAGTTTCACGACTGGTCGGACCCCAAGGCGCCAGCAGCGCCGTCGCGGATGACGGCGACGCACATCATCAATCAGGTGCGTCTCGTCGACCTCGCTCTCATCCACCAGCCTACTGACGCTGTGAATACATCGTCCGGTCAGGTCGCTCTGTATCATCTCACTGGCACGATTCACACGTCTTGCCTACCATACAAGGACTTCGGTGAAAATGACGGCTACCTCGAGACGCTGTCCAAGTCGACTCCGGTCGGCTACAGCGTCTACCCGTACGAGCTATTGTGGGTTGGGCTGCGCTCGCTTTGATCATGGACTCGGCGGCGCTGATCCGCACTCCCCTTGATAGCCACATGCCCAAGGCCTTTTATGAAGCCTCGTACAACCTCGTCCAGTACAGACGGCACAAGTTTGGAGGGTGTGTTCCTGCGTCGCTGCTTGCTAATTGACCTAATCTGAGGTCTCCCTTCTCTCTCCTGCCAGTCACTTTGCCGCGGTTGACAATCACGAGGCCTACGTCGACGACGTTCGATCGATGTTCGGCGCTAACTTCCCGCGGGCCTGAGCACGCAGCCTCATCAGAGTGTCGGTGTGCGCTTGACCGCGATCTGTACTGGCGCATGCTCTATCTGGATCTTGATTTCTCCTTGACGTTGATCGCCTCTGGCCTGTCGCTGCGCTTTGCTGCCATCTCAAAAACGCATGCGCTCGGTTTGCGCGCGTTGCGCGAGACGTCATTGGTCGATGCCGCGTCGGCCAGCGATCGGGTCGTGACATGCTGCGCGCATTCCCGGCCCCTCCCTCCGAAGGGACCACGCTGCGTCTCGTTCAGCCCCATCGCTTGCCTCTACAACGACGATCACTCCATCTCTCTCACGTGCGCATGCTCCAGCGCGTCCTCCTGCCAACCCTCTTCCGTCGCACACTAGTTCGAACCGCCAATCCCTACGCCCACCTCTGTCGCACCTTTACCCGCTCAGCTCCGATCATGGCCCCGACGACACTTGCGGTCGAGTGCACGCACGCCGAGCTCAAAGATGGACAGATGAAAGAAGTCGCCTTTGGCAAGGATGGAAAGGTTTTGCTCTCTAAGGTTCAGGGCCAAATCTACGCGACGAGCTCGCAGGTGCGTCCGCCGGCAAGGCTCAGCTCGAGCCGCCGCTGGCGTTCGATGCTGACCGCCCTCTCTGTCTCGCAACTTGTCCGATCGGACGAACGGACTCGCAGTGCACGCACTACGGCGCGCCCCTCGTTAAGGGCGTCCTTTCTGGCGGAGGACGCGTCGTCTGCCCCTGGGTAGGTTCCCATCGCTCTCTTCTTTGGCCTCGCCCTGCCCGAAACCCTCGATCGGAGGCTGACCGCCCGCACATCAGCACGGCGCCTGCTTCGACGTCAAATCAGGCGACATTGAAGACGCCCCGGGCCTCGACGCTCTGCACAAGTACAAAGTCGAGCCTGCTTCGGAGGGAGAAGATGACCGGATCCGGGTGACGGCCGACATGGCGATCATCACCTCCAAGAAGGGCCGCGTGCCATGCGCTGACCAGGCTAAGGTCAAGAAGCACGCCCGATCGGGCGAGGTCAAGGGAGCCGACGAGCGTGTCATCATCATCGGCGGTGGTAGCGGCGGTGCTGGGGCGGTCGAGGGCCTGCGGGAGGTGAGTACTCTTGTTTGCACTCCCCCCAACCCTACTTTTATATTGCCTGACAGTGCTTGTCTACTTACAAATAGCTCGGTTACCAAGGCAAGATCACCATGCTCGTAAGTCAGGGTTCCTACTCGCGTCAATGCTCAGGGCGCAAAGCTAATTGTGCTGCTGTGACAGACTTCCGAGCCCCACCCGCCGATCGACCGAACCAAGCTCAGCAAGGCCCTTATTACCGACGCAAGCAAGATCGCCCTTCGCTCGTTCGAGGAGTACACCTCAGCCCCCTTCGACGTTGACCTACGCGTATCGACTCTCGTTGAGAGCGTCGACCTGAAGGGCAAGACACTAAAAATCGAGGGCGGCGGCCAGGAGAAGTGGGACAAGCTCATCGTTGCGACGGGCCGGAAGCCACGAAGCCTGCCGATCGAGGGCAAGGACCTCGAGGGCATCCACCTACTGCGGACGATCGAGCATGCCAAGGCCATCGACGCCGGTGCGTTGTGTTGCGCAAAGCATGCGGCAGTCGCTTGTACTGACGCCTCAGTTTGCCTCTCACAGATCTTCAGGAGGGTAAGAAGCTCGTCTGCGTCGGGTCGTCCTTCATCTCAATGGAGCTCGCTGTTCTCGCGACGAACAAGAAGCTTGCGGGCCTGACCGTCGGTTCGTCTAAAGTGCGGGGGCGTGAACCCCGGGCGCACTTAGGCTGATTTGCCGTCCTCCCACTCAGTTGGCATGGAATCTGTGCCGTTTGAGCGGGTTCTTGGCAAGGAAGTGGGCGCAGGCTTCATGAAGAACCTCGAGAAGAAGGGCATCAAGTTCATCATGGAGGCTGGAGTCGAGTCTTTTGTGCCGTCGAGTACGCCCTCCGCTGACTTCTCGCCAGGTTGTATCGCCCTCTGCTAACCTCATCATCCGCTATGTGCTTCCTCAGAGGACAACGACAAGCGCGTCGGCGGAGTCCGGCTCAAGGATGGTCAGGTTCTCGAGGCGGATCTCGTCGTTCTCGGTACCGGTGCTGCGCCCAACACCCAAATCCTCGAGGACGCTGGCGTCAAGGTCGAGGAAGACAAGACGGTCAAGGTCAACGAGGCACTCCAGATTGAGGGCTTTGACGGTGTTTATGCAATCGGCGACATTTGCACTTACCCTAACCCCTCGGGTGGTGCCGAGGCCGTCCTCAACATCGAGCACTGGAACGTCGCAAGCAATCACGGCCGGGCGGCTGCTCAAGACATCGCTGGTGGTCAGGCTAAATTTGACAAGACGCCCATCTTCTGGTCGGCCCTGGGCGCCCAGTTGCGTTACTCGGGTAACGGCAAGGGTTTTGACGAGGTCCATGTCGACGGCAAGCCCGAGGAGTTCGACTTTGCCGCCTTTTACGGCAAGGACGGCAAGGTGATCGCCAGCGCCTCTATGGGTCGTGATCGTCAGTCTCAGCCCACTTACTTCGACGCGCACTCAAGCTGACTAAGTCCCCCATTCTTCCGCCTCACACAGCCCTCAACTCGCAGGTCTCCGAGCTCTTCCGGATCGACAAGATGCCCTCGCTGGCCGAAATCAAGGGCGGCCGCTCGCCACTCGATGTTGACCTCTCGGCTGTCCAGGCTTGAGCTGATCTCTCTGACGAAGTATCAGTGCTGCGCGCCGTAGTCGCTATCTCCTTCTCTCTTCCTCCTTCCTTGTAGCTCGATCTCCGCCTCCGACTCCTGTATCAAACAGCCGTTTCTCTCATATGCTCAACTCTGATGCGAACGAGAAATTCATAAGGAAGGCAATTCGGCCGGGCGGAAGGTCGTCTATAGTGAGAGGCGTTATGCGGGCGGAAGGCGTGCAGGAGTAACGGCAGGCGCGAAGTCGGTAATCTCTTATTGTTCAGAGGTTGGCAAGCTTCTTGTAAAGCCAAGGTCCGACGAAAAAGATGAGGGCAACGATCTGCGCGTGATAGCGAATCACAGGAGTGAGCCTTTGCTCGAAAGGGTCGATAAAGAAATCACACGCACCAGCAGAGGGTTGACGCCCCCTCGCAGCGTCGGCTTCGGCTCGACGACCTTCGCTGCGCCGCCGAGCGTGTGACCGGACGTTGGCCACTGGGCACCGCCGCCGCCCGAGTAGAGGCCGACGAGGGACGTCAGCTTTGACGGGTTGGCACCTCGGAGCTGACGACGTCCAGGAAGTGGGCAAGAAGGCAGGTCAGTAGACGATGCTGATGCCCCCTGGTGCTGCAGTACGACGCACACGCTCGACCTCCTTTCCACTATGATGACGAAAGAGATGCGCTGGTCAGCACTCTGGGTCTCAAGGGGCGCCGCGCAGCACGTGCCGAGCCAAAGGGGGGGGGGGGGGGGGCCGCGACAGACGTACTCCCGCAGGAAAACAAAAGTCGGCATGGCCGAAATGTTAAAGCGCCTGGCGACCGCGCTGTTGGCGTCGGTGTCGACCTTGAGGAAGGTCACGCCTGGGTTCTTGGCCGCGAGCTGCTCATAGACCGGTGCGATGGCCTTGCACGGGCTGCGAAGCGAGCCGCATAGAGGGGTACCAAGTAAGGTCAGCTCCAGATTCGCATTGAATCTTGCGAGAACGGTGCGACCGCCCGAAGGAAGCGTGTGCGAGCTCGGTGTGGGACAGAGGATGAGGCGCCGATTACGCTTCGCACGTCGTGTGGAGGACGACCGACGCTGCCGTGCCTGGGCCTCCTCTCAGGTTCAGGGAGGCGCGGTGTCTCGCAAAGCCAGTCCGATAAGTACGAAGTTGGAAGAAATATGGAGACTTACCCGCACCACGTCGCCCAAAAGTCTCTGTAGGAGGAGAGCGACAGACAGGAGGTCAGTACGGGATTTGATGGACACAACTCACGAGCCAAGGGGCACCCTGCGTGGAGCTCTCTACATGCGCGGAACCGATGGCGGTCGAAATGACCTTCTTCTGTTCCCCCAGTGGTTTGATCTGCTGTGTCGAAGAAGGCAGGAAGGATGGGGAAGGACGTACACGACCGTGATGCCATTCTTGCTGATGAGTTGATCAAACTCTGTGGGGATGATCAAGCATTAGCGGATGGGAGCCGACGAGCCGCAGCCACTCCGGCAGCCCGACGTGTAAGGTTGACCCTGCTAATCCTCGCAGGCATCGCTCGGCGACACTCACGAGCCTCTGTGGCGGCCGTCTGAACCGGCATAGGTAGAAGAGTCAAGAATGAGAGCGCGGGTCGTGTTGAAGTAAGGTACGGTCAGGAGTCCGTCGAAGCGGCGGCCTCGTCGGCCGAGGCCGTGTGCTGGCCGCCCAGCCGAACCTCAGACGCCATCGAACGAGCGAGGTCAAGAGCGCTCACAACTTGCGACATCGCTTTCCAGAACGACTCAGAAAGCAGCTTGATAGACTGCATGCGCAGCAAAGGGAATACATGCGCATCAATGATTGAGGCTTCCCAAATCGCTCGCAGCCGTATTGCCTTTTGTTCCTCGCCAGCCGTCTGAAAGCCAAGTGTCAACCTCGCCGGCAAGCCGCCCGAGCGGATCATCACCTGTACGCCAGAAGTGGTCCCCCGCAGGCAGCTCAACGGCTCGGACGTGAGTGCCGGCTGTTGCGGTCCACGTGCGGAAGGTCGAAGCCGAAGTGAAGACGTCGGCCGTGCCGTACAGTACAAGAGCATGCTCACGCCCTGGCGAACTCTCAGCGTCCGAGGGAATAGTCAGGGTGGACGAGAGGCCTGGTGTCAGGAACCAGCGAACAGAGAGAGGCTGAGAAGGTCATGGGTCGGGTCAGGCCGGGAGGCGTTGCCAAGCACGAGCCTAATGGACTGACTGGCGACACGAGGATCTTGAAGACCTTCAGCGAGCGCAGGTTTGGAACCTGAGCGAGAGCGAGAAGTGCGCCGTGCGAGTAGCCCTGAATGCAAGCGATTAGACTCAGACCAGCTTGGACTGGCGCACAGGACACATCAACTTACGCAGATGAAAATCTCGCCCTCCGCCGGCCCTACACCGAACACCTCTCGAGCTCCCGCCTCAAGCACCTCGGCGTAGTCATCCCGCTCGCCTGCTCCCGTCCAGCTTGGTGAGCGCGTCGTCCGCCCAGCGCCGCGGGAATTGTAGAGGATGGTAGGGACGCCGTGCGCTAGAAGCGTCGTTGCCAGACGCTGGACTACCCTGGCGAACGGAAGAGGGGGAGTAATTTAGCAGGTTTACGGCACAAGGCGAAGTGTGCGACGTACGGGTCATTCCAGGAGCCACCGAGCCGGGCCCAGGGATGAGCCACGACAGCCAGCGTCTGAGGTCGCCGCGTGGCTTGTGATGGTAGGATGAGCTTCGCCTCAATCCCTAAGACCGGTAGAAGTCGAGCGGCCGACATGACAAGGCAGGATCAGAACTTCAGAAAAAGCCCCCTAGCTCGCGAAGGGCATCTTGTAAATCGGAAGGGAGATAGCTCCTTGTCGTCAGATGCGAGTCGCAAGGCAGGCCTTCTCTCGCTCGGCTCGCCCTGCAGCGTCCCCGGGCGGCGCGCAGCAGCTGTCGGCCTCCTGTTGGCCTGACGTCTAGCTCTACGGCCGACCAGCTCGCAGCAGAATTAGGACGCTCATGACTAGGTAGGCAAGACAAGGAGCCTTGCCCGAATCCTGACTCGCTATTCCAGGAGTGTCGGACCCGAACGCAGACCCGCGGCGAGTCAAGCAAGCCGGCGCCATGCGGGCCCTGCTCGACCAATCCTCCCGCAGGCGAACGCGTGGCCGCTTTCAGCCTACACGACGTCCCTCTTTCTCCTCTCTATCATCCATCACGGCCCGGCAAGCAGGACACCATAAAGGCCGACGCCCGAAAAGGCCTCCCTTCCGACCACGAGCTACCATCACCCACCATGGACCGTCTCGCCTTAGTACAAGTACCGCACAGGGCCTTCGGCCTCGCCAGCCTCATCCGGCCGCGACTCGACCCGGCTCCCCTTGCTTCCGACCCAAGCTTCAGCCCGACAGCCTCACTACTTGCCGACGAGCAGAGCCAGGCCGTTCAGATGGCCCCCACTCTGGCCTCAACGAGGTAAGTCAAGAGTCACACTTGTCAAAGGCAGCTCCAAGCTCTAAGCTGATCCCTTGGGCCTCGCGCGCCTGTCTTCACCAGCCCGCATCAACACAAGACGTTTATCGAGGACCCTCGAGCGCTCCTCGTCCTCGTCGGTGTCGCGTCGCTCGTCCTTCTTCTCTGCCAATTCGTCCTGCTTCCGGCTCTCGGCCGACTATACGCTCGCGCCTCTTATCGCGTGCGCACCCTGCGCCGGCTCGCAGCCGACGAGACGGCCGGAGCCGTCACCGCTCCGCCATCTGAGGGAGCCACAGAGGTGGGCAGCGAGACCGACACCGACTTCGTCAAGGAAGGCCTTGAGACGAGCTGGGTCGCCAAGAATGGCGGCTTTGTTGTCCTTGGCTGGCACGCGCTTCGCTTTGCTGGCCTTGTCGCACTCGTCGTCATGACGGCCGTCTCGATTGGCCTTGCACACGGTAGGCTCGAGCGCAACGTCCTCATCGCCCTCACTAGCTTCTACGTGCGATCGTGCCCTCTCTCCCTCTTCTCCCTGTATTTGAATTCTTCGCTAACGATCGCGACCCTGCCCTTATGCCTCCTAGGCGTACGCGCTCACGCTCTCAGCCCTGAGCCTCTTCGTGAGGCCGTCCATCTTTTCAGCATGGACGTCGATGCTCAAGTCTCACCTCACCGTCATCATGCTCATCGGTGCGTGTCTTTGTTGTCGACCTGAAGCTGTCGACCTGTTCGTAGGTTGACCCTTCATTTATGCATCCTTCAGCGTGGGCAATCTACGCCAAGCGTGACATCTATCCCCTCTTGACCTTCACTGAGAGTCCCGCGGATCGCCTCACGGCTTTCATGTGGATCAAACTGGCTGTGAGTCAACCCTTTCGTCCTTAATTGACCCTTTTGAAGACTTGACGGGCCGTCGCCTCGACTCTCTTGTGATTTTGTCACATTGCCACAAGGACCTTGTGCTGACCCTGACGCTGTTTTCCAAGGTCCTTACTGTCGCTGCCCTCCTGCCGCCATTCCTGTGCCCGCGTCCGGCCAAGCCGGTGCTTAACTTGCAGAGGCTCTACCCCCAGACAGTAGAGCAACGCTCCTCGTACGCGGAGATCCTGTTTTTCACCTTCCTCGACCCGCTCATCTTCAAGGCCTGGAAGGTGACAGCTCTCCCTTACGACGACCTGCCTCCGCTTGCCGACACCGATACGGCCGAGCACCTCCGCAACCGGATGATGCACATTCTTGACCCGCTTTCGTCGAGCCCTCGCGCAATCAAGGGTCGCAGGCACCTTGGCTGGCGCATCCTCCAGGCCTGGTGGAAGGAGGCGACCGCCTGCCTGTTCCTCTCGGTGGCGTATGCCATCGTTGAGTTCTTCAGCGTCATCGGCGTCAATCGCCTGCTCAGCTACCTCGAGACTGACGGCAAGGATGCCATCGTCAGACCTGAGGTCTACATCCTTATGATCGGTGTCGGACCCTACCTCGGCGGTCTAATCTTCAACCTACATATCTACATTTCTACGCGTTTCATGGCCCAGGCCGAGGGCATCCTCACGAGTGTGATCTTCGAGCATTCGCTCCGCATCCAGCTCCGCGACGACGGTGCCGACAAGATGAAGGGTGCTAGATCAATCGCTCCTTCCGAGGCAGGTGATGACCAGTCGACCCCGGAGAGCAAACCGGACCAAGACGGCGACGATGAGGGAGAAGCCAAGGGCAATCTTGTCGGCCGCATCAACAACTTGGTGAGATGAGGTCTCGCGGCTGTTTCATCTCTCTGGACGTAACTGATATTGAAGCCCTTGCAGATGTCGTCTGATCTCGACTCGCTTATCCAAGGCCGCGCACTCCTTATGTGAGTCTGGCTCGCTTTCCGGACAGATCGTAGAAGCTGACGACCTGCGAATGTATAGCGACGCTGTCAATGCGCCTCTTGGCATCATCTTCTCCGTAGTCGGCCTCTACGCGATTCTTGGCTATTCGTCCCTCGCTGGCCTCGGCTTCCTCAGTGCGTCTTACAGGCCGTTGACACTTGCAAAGCACAAGACTGACCCTGCATGGACCTCCTCGTAGTCCTAACGACTCCCCTCCCAGCCAAATTGACCATACTCCAGCACGGAACGCAGAAGAAGGTGCGTTCCCAAATCGCTGGCTTGGCATGCCCATTGCTGATATGGTGGTTCAATTGTCAGTTCACCGACGCGTCAGATGCTCGTGTGAACCGCATCACCGAAAGCATTGCCGGTCTGCGTATCGCGAAAATGTTTGGCATTGAGGCGAACGTCAAGAGGTGAGTGAGCTGACTATATAGGCCGTCGTCGACTGCGGCTTACTAAGCCCTTGCTCTTCACCAACAGTGAGATCACCTCCCTCCGAGCGAAGGAGCTCGCGCTGAACCGGAAGCGAAAGCTACTCGGCCTGGCGATGTCTGTCTCGAACTACACACTCCCGCTCCTCGTCATGGTCGTCACTTTCGGCGTCTTCAGTACCGTTCAGGGCGGCAAGCTTGTGCGTCATGCTCACTGTGAGGTTGTATGCCGCTCAACGGCAATGCTGACCTCAGACTCCCAACTAGACGGCCTCCGTTGTCTTCTCGGCAATCTCGGTCTTCGCCATCTTCTCGGCTTCTTTGCAGTCCCTCTTCCAGATCAGCCACTACGTCGAGTCGAGTGAGTACCTCCCTTTCGTTGTCTTGCTGAGAAGCCATGTCTAACGACCGGACCTGTTACGCACCTTGTGTTGGACAGACGTCGCGCTCCAGCGCATCAACAAGTTCCTGACCGAGACCCCCCTTATCGACCGCTACGAGGCTTCGCTCGTTCCCGGCGCCATCAATGACGACCCAAGCTACATCGGCTTCCATAACGCTTCTTTCACATGGGGCAAGGAGGACGTGAACGATCCGGCCGCCCGCAACTTTACCCTCCAGATCGACAATCTGCGCTTCAAGCAGGGCAAGGTTAATATTATCGCAGGTCCTACTGGCTCCGGAAAGACTTCGCTTCTCATGGCTCTTCTCGGCGAGATGCACTTCGTGCCGACGGGCGTTGGCGCCAACTTCTCTCTGCCCCGAACCAGCGGCGTCTCGTACGCCTCGCAGCAGTCGTGGCTTCAGAATAAGACGCTCAAGGACAATATCCTTTTCGGAACTGCCTTCGACGAGGCTCGCTACAAGCAGGTCGTCCACCAGTGCGCGCTTGAGCGCGACTTCACGCTCTTTGACGCCGGAGACGAAACAGAGGTTGGAGGTCAGCATCAATTAGGCATAGTCGCCTTCGCCTACTTTTGCTGACTGAAAGTCAAACTCTTGTCTATTTCAGAGAAGGGCCTCACTCTCAGCGGCGGACAGAAGGCGCGAATCACACTGGCCCGAGCCGTGTACTCGCACGCGCAGGTCCTCCTGCTCGACGACATCCTCAGCGCGCTCGACGTTCATACGTCTAAGTGGATCATTGAGAAGCTCTTCACATCGTCTCTCGTCCGCGACCGGACCATTCTCTTGGTCACGCATCATGTCGGCATGGCACAGCCGATCGCCGACTACATCGTCTCGCTCGACAATGGCCAGGTCAAGGCGCAAGGCTCCGTCGCTGAGGCTCTTCGGGCCGATCCGAAGCTATTTATCGAGGCCAAATCGGACGAGGGAAAGGAGGAGATGGCCGGCGAGATCGAAGCTGTCGACGGCCCCGTCGATGCCAAGCCGTCGTCCGAGGGCAAGCTCATTCTCGCCGAAGAGAAGGCCGAGGGTCACCTCTCGCTCTCCGCACTCAAGCTACTGTGCAACAGTCTCGGTGGTCCGATTTTCTGGACAACTATCCTCATCGCCTTCGCGGCCGATCAGGGAGCGATCCTCGTCCAGACCTGGTGCGTCCTCACCCTTCCCTTCCCGTGCTACAGCCGCTGATTGCGTCTTGCTTTTCGTCCGCTGCAGGTGGCTCGGCAACTGGTCACGCCAGTACGAAATGGCTGCCGACCCACAGACGGTTTCAGTCACCTACTACCTTGGCGTCTACTGCTCCATGGTCCTCGCCGGAACTTTCGCCATGGTCATCGGCTTTACGGTGTGGACGTTTGGTGCCGTCCGGTCCGGCATGATCATTCATCGCAAAGTTCGCAAGCCGCTCAGAGATGTTTTGTCACCTTGCAGTCCGTCGAGCTGACCTACACCACTTCCTTTATCTCAGCTGCTCGACTCGGTCTTCGCCTCGACCCTTCGCTGGCTCGACTCCACCCCCCAGGGCCGCATCATTCAGCGCTTCACCAAAGACATGCGGACCATCGACGGCGAGTTTACTGAGCTCGTGCGTTCCAAAGTAGTGTTGCCCGGCGCTTGTAGCAGCAACTGACGTGGTCGCTCGCCTCCTGGCAGACTTCGGCGGTGCTTGAAATGGGCCTCTCGCTTCTTACGAAGCTCCTCGCCATCGCCCTCGTCGTCCCTCTTTTCTCCCTTTCGGGCCTCGCCGTCGGCATCATTGGTGGCTTCATCGCTGAGCTCTGTTAGTCTTTGTCTTGATCATTAGCGCCTGACAGGATGAGGTCTCATTTGCGGCACCCTTCCGGCCGACTCATCCTGATAAACCAACACCTGCTGACTACCGATTCGACCGTCGCAACCCAACTCCAGATATCCACGCCCAGATGTCAATCAAGAGAGAGATGTCGAACACAAAAGCGCCCCTGTTCTCGACCTTTGGCGATGCGCTCGGAGGGCTCGTGAGCGTCCGGGCGTACGGCGCCGAGCAGATGTTCCGCGAAGAGGCCTCCAAACGAGTTGACAAGTACTTGCGCACGGCCATCTCTTTCTACAACCTCAACCGGTGGTGCAATGTCCGCTGTCCGTGCCGTTGACCAGGCTGCTTTCCGTCTGGCTAGGCAATCACTGATCGCCTAGATTTCGCCCGCAGTCGACTCCCTTGCCGCCATCTTCTCTTCAAGCCTCGCTGCCTACCTCGTCTACGGTCCTGGAGAGCGAGACGCCGCTACCGTTGGCTTTGTGCTCTCCGTCTCTGTCCAGTTTTCGTCCATGATCCTGTGGTGTGAGTCGACCGACGTTCGACCTCAATACGACTGCGCACTGACGAGAGCTTGCATCCATTTCTTCAGTCGTCCGGGTGCTCAATATGTGGGAGGCGAGTCGAGACCACTTATCGTCGCTGCTTCGTGATATGCACCAGTACTGACCTGTTGCGCGCCACAGGTGAGCGGCAACTCGGTCGAGCGCCTTCAGGAGTACCTGGACGTCCCATTTGAGAAGGTTCCGACCGAGGCCGGCGTTCCTCCGGCTTACTGGCCTGCATCGGGCTCGATCGACATCAAGGACTTAACTGCGGTCCGTCCTCTTTGACTGAGACTTGTCATCATGTTTCCTGACTAAGGCCAGCCTTTCTCGCCTCCAGCGTTACTCGACGGATGGCCCTGTCGTTCTCGACAAGCTCACGCTGTCGATCCCCTCTGGCCGTCGCGTCGGTGTCATAGGGCGGACGGGTAGTGGTGAGGACTCTTCAGTGCATTTTACTTGACCTCGACTTCGTCACTGATCGTCTTCGCTTATCAATGCAGGCAAGTCAACGCTCGCCCTCGCCCTCCTTCGCCTCATTCCGGTCGAGGGCGAGGTCACGGTCGATGGAATGGACACAGAGAAAATCAACCTCGACGCCCTCCGGCGCGAGATCACCATCGTATGTGCTCCCTTCTGTTCGAGTCAGACAGATTGGCGTCTGACAGACGTGTTGTCTTTCCCCTACGAAGATCCCGCAAGATCCGACCCTGTTTGAGGGAACGCTTCGCAAGAACCTCGATCCCTACTCTGAGCATGCTGATTCGGTCCTGCTTGAGGCCTTAGCCGCAACTGGCCTGGCCCACACCTCAGCTTCGAGCTCAGTGCCCGGTGACGGCACGACAACGCCAGGCGGACACCAACTGACGCTCCAGACCGAGATCAGTGCCGGAGGCGAGTCCCTCAGTCAAGGCCAGCGCCAGCTCGTCTCGCTCGCCCGTGGCCTCTGCCGGCGGGCCAAGATCGTTATTCTCGACGAGGTACGTTTGCATGCTCTCCACTCGTCGTGCTTACTCTCTTGGCTGACTCACTTTCCTGTAGGCTACGGCGAGCGTCGACTTCGAGACCGACAGCCTGATTCAGACGTCAATCCGGACCTCACTGCAGGGCGCGACGCTCATTACCATTGGTGCGTCTGCATAGCAGCTGCATCTCCATGAGGCGCGCTGACCCTTACCCTTCTCGTCGATTGTAGCTCACCGTTTGCGGTCCATCATCGACTATGACCTGATCGTCGTCCTCGGCGCGGGCAAGCTCCTCGAGATGGGCACTCCGAAAGAGCTCATCGAGCGCGGTGAGGGCGGCGAGCTCTGGCGCGCGGTCGAGGCGAGCTCAGACCGGGACGAGCTGCGCGAGATGGCCGGCGTTGTCGACAAGTAAATCTCGCTTTGTCCCGTTCTTTTGCGTCCGGCCAGAAATCATACTGGCGGTAACAATGCTCCTGTAGATGAAATTGTTTTGAAAGGTCCTGTCGGGTGTTGGCGAGCAAGCCATCTTTTCGAGTTGAGTCAAGTCAAGGGTCGACGCACGTCCGCTGAGGGCAAGTACAAACAACATCGATCTTTTGGAAACAGTCTCTAACGACGCTTTCTTCTCAGAATGACCTATTCCTAGCCTCCATCTTAGCCAGCTCGTCCTCGATAGAGTCCCGCCCTGCTGATCCATCGGCTGTCGGCGAGCCTAGGGAGGACATGGCTGGCGGAGAGACGGGCCGCGAACCGCTCACTGCCGCGCCGAGCGAGCGTCGGTCGGACCACGACGTGTAAAGCTCGGACGGAGTCGGCGTCATTGCTGCGCCAGCTGCCTTGCGCTCATCGTGGTACGCGACAGCATCGGGTGTACCTGGAGCGAGACAGATGGAAAGGGAACGTCAGCAGCCGGTCGGCGGGGTTGCTGCGGGCGCTGACGGAGCTGCTGCGGGACGACGACAGGCTGGTTCCCCCGCTGCCGTACCCTTTTCTTGCCTTCCAACAGAAGACAGCAGCAGCTGCAGCAGACTACTTCAATTTCGACTCTGAGAGGTGACGCACCTGGTGCCAGAGTATGGGCGAGCAAGCCGAAGCATTTGCGGAGGAAGGGCATGGCGCGCGTAAGGTGGGGGCGGAGGGTGCTTTGCGAAGAGGGTGCGGTAGCAAGAAACCCAGTGGTTGCAAAGGTCAAGTTAAGCAGGCGATTTGCAAGGAGTGTATGAAGAAGATCAGCCATCGTCCTTCCTGCTGGTCCTTTTTGTCGACTTTCCGGGGCAGGTCTGCGGCTCCAACGGCGAGTTGCTGGCCGGCCGCTCGGCCGGCGGTGACCAGCTGGCCGGGCTCGTTGCCGCTGACCGACTGACCGCCGGCCGCCGTCATCGTGACGCTTCTTGAATTAGATCAGGCTGGGTTCCGTCAGTATGTCGCACTCTTGGTCGTCATTATTCCCTTGGAGGTCGACCACCAAGCCTAGACATTTGCCAAGTCGTTTGAGCTTGCGCTCGTTTCGCCGGCGCGGCGACGGCGGCGGTGGCGTCGGCCGCGTCGCAGGCTGCTTGAGCGCGCGTTAGGAGTGAGTGACCCACTTCCCTCTCGAAGACGACGGTGCTTCAGCTCAGGATCGCTCCAAATGAAGTCGACTGTAAGCGAGACCGCCTGAGCTATCCATGCGAGAGTGAGGG
The DNA here is from genome assembly GCA_014825765.1 of Cystofilobasidium macerans. Lineage (NCBI taxonomy): Eukaryota > Fungi > Basidiomycota > Tremellomycetes > Cystofilobasidiales > Cystofilobasidiaceae > Cystofilobasidium > Cystofilobasidium macerans. Next base: position 1,605 of record MVAP01000005.1, on the reverse strand, counting down.
TCCTGCGGGCTGAAGCTCGCCAGAAGCATCTGTCAACCGCCATCGCTCCGAACCGCCGCGCGCGCGTCTCTCCTGCACGCCGCCGTCGCGCTGGCCGTTTTGCGACACTGTCCGACGGCGCCGCCTCCTTGCTCTCCTCCATCCTACCTTTTCCTTCCCCTTCTCTCCACGATGGCCAGCCCTGCCGCTCCTACTTCGGGGTCTTCGCCTGTTCCGCCACCTGCTGTCGGAGGGCTCGCCGCCGCCGGGCCCTCGGCTGCCGCCCCTTCCTCAGCCGTCCCCTCGACCGCGCCCTCGCCCCGGCCGCCGACCATCCTCCGGCCCCAGCCGCCGCCGAGCATCAACCCTCATGCGCACGCCCACAGCCAGTATCAGCAGCCGGGCCAGTTCTACCCGCCGCCGGTCAAGAACACGAAGGAGAACCCAGCGATGGCCTTTGCCGCCCAGGCCGACTCGTACAACCGGCTGCTGCAGGGCTGGCTCGACTGGTCAACGCCGTACCCGCTGTATCGCTGGGCAGCGACCGGCGGCCTCCTCTTTCTCTTTGCGCTTCGCGTCGTCTACGGCGAGGGCTGGTATATCGTCGCCTACGGTCTTTCAATCTTCCTCCTCAACATCTTCCTCGCCTTCCTCCAGCCCCGGTTTGACCCTTCGCTCGAGGCCGACCAGGTGGCCGATGAGGTCGAGGGTGGCGGCGACGCTGGCACCGGTGGTGGCTCCGGCTTTGGTGGCCTTGGTCTCGGAAAGAAGCTCCTCCGGGCCGTCGGTGTCGAGACGAGCGGCGGGCAGGACAGCGGCATCCTCGGCGAGAGCAACGAGGACGAGTTCAAGCCCTTCATCCGCCGGCTACCTGGTACGTTACCTGGTTCTCGATGAGGCGCTCAGATCCACTGCATCTAACAGCAGCGGCGTCGGGCAAGCTGTTGTTGTCTCTCAGTTGAACGGCACTAACCGAGATCTGCTCCCCCCTTTGCATCGTAGAGTTCAAGTTCTGGCTTCAGGCGACGCGCGCGACCCTCATCTCGCTCTTCCTCTCCCTCACGCGGGCGAGCGACATCCCCGTCTACTGGCCGATCCTGCTCATCTACTTCATTACGTACGTCTTCTTACCCGAAGCGCTTCTAACCAGACCTCTGCGATCGAGTGCTGACCTATCCTGACGGCGAACACAGACTGTTCGGCCTGACTATGCGGCGCCAGATTGCCCATATGGTCAAATACAAGTGTCAGTCTGGGGCCCAATCGTTGATGAGCTTGGCCATCGGCTGACATGTGTGTCTGATCCGCGTCCAGACATCCCCTTCGACCTCGGTCGCAAGGCCAAGTACGGCTCGAAGAAGTAGAGCGGCATCGAGATAGATTGCGCCAAGCTTTGCGCCGACTGCTCGATCACCTTGTCGTAAGGGGCGTGTCCAAAGAGTGTCCCCCTCGCTGTTTTGCATAGACCGGTCGCCAGCTCGCCTCCATCTGCAGGGTGTCACCCCCCCCCCCCCCCCCCCCCCCCCCCCCCCCCCCCCCCCCCCCCCCCCCCCCCCCCCCCCCACCCCCTCCCCCCCCCCCCCCCTCCTCCCCCCCCTCCCCCCCCCCCCGCCTTCCCCCCCCGGC